>WNWU01000049.1:3542875-3569489 GCA_012654045.1 Ptyas mucosa
AGAACAGAACAGAACAGAACAGAACAGAACAGAACAGAACAGAACAGAACAGAACAGAATTCTTTATTGGCCAAGTGTGATTGGACACACAGGGGATTTGTCTTGGTGCATACGCTTTCAGTGTACATAAAAGAAAAGATGCATTAATCAAGAATCACAAGGTACAACACTTAATGATAGTCATAGGGTACAAATAAGCAATCAAATCATATTAGGAAACAGTCAATATAAATCATAAGGATACCAGCAACAAGGTTACAGTCATACAGTCATAAGTGGGAGGAGATGGGTGATGGGAACAATGAGAAGATGAGAAGATTAATAGTAGTGCAGACTTAGTAAATAGTTTGGCACTGTTGAGGGAATTATTTGTTTAGCAGAGTGATGGCATTTGGGAAAAAACCGTCCTTGTGTCTTGTTGTTCTGGTGTGCAGTGCTCTATAGCCTCGTTTTGAGGGTAGGAGTTGAAAGAATTTATGTCCAGGATTCGAGGGGTCTGTAAATATTTTCCCAGCCCTCTTTTTGACTCGTGCAGTATTCAGGTCCTCAACGGAAGGCAGGTTGGTAGCCATTTTTTTTTTTTTTTTGCAGTTCTAATTATCCAAAGCTTATTCAGTGAAGATGAACTGAAACATTTCTTGGTATGATGTGGGAGAACTTGGGAACTGGGTCAGTGTTTATTTTATCCAATCAAAATAAAAAAAAACTCGAGCATCTTGGGCTTCCGTTGGGCTTTTCAAAACCCACTTGATGTGTTTTGTTGGATGATCAAGTAGCCGTAGCTCTCCCATTATTGTAGTTATCTTTATTGCTGGAATAAGGGCGCCTCTAAAACATAGCAATAGCACCAATTATTGTAATTGCCTCTCTTAAAACAGATTTCCGGATGCTAAGATTTCTGGTGGTTTTTTTTAATCAACTTGCATTGACTGGAGTCCCCGTAACTGAAGAATTGTTGGTGCCTAAAAATTACCAGCAGTTTAAAATAAGCAGAAGTTAGAAATGTGATATATCTAAACAAGATAAAGTAATTTGTATAATTGAATAATGAACATTGAATAATTAAGACAAGTAAACCTTATGATTATTTGGAGGAGAATGGTTATACATGTGATCTCTATATGATGTCTATAATGTTTAATATTATCGATTGATGATACATAAAATTGAACAGAGGGTTTAACTAAATAACACAATTTTTTAAAAAATAAGGATAAGTGAAGATGATGGCGGATAGGATTTGAGAATAGTCATCATTATTGTGTGTGTAGAATTTATTATCTCTACTTAAAAGAGATTGTACCTAGACAATTTGTACAATAAATAATAATGATAATGATAATCGTATTTATTTCAGTGAATCGTATTTGTGACACATTTTTAAATGTTCAGTTGACTTTCATGTTTAATGAATAAAGGTGGTTATTATTATTATTATTATTATTATTATTATTATTATTATTGGACTTGAACATTTTGACTCTACAAAAAACCACCTTACTCGGAACAGTTTACATCCTCCGACGATACCTTAACAGTTCCTAGGTCAAGAACTTGAGCTGCTGAGCTATTAACCAGGCTGTGAATCTCACTAAAGACTAAATAATAATAATAATAATAATAATAATAATAATAGTAGTAGTAGTAGTAGTAGTAGTAGTAGTAGTAGTAGTAGACACAACTGAGTTGCTAAATTAATCCACTGGTCATTATGTAAAACATACAACAACAACAAAAAACATTGAAGGAAAATGTGATGACAACTTTATATGGGCATGGCTTAAGATGGGAACCATCAAGAAAGAAACGGAAGGTTTAATACTCACTGCTCAAGAACAAGCACTACAAACTAAGGCCATGAAAGCAAAGATACAAAAGTCGAAACTGTTTCACATTCAATATGTGAATGCAGCAAAATCACACAAACTGGTTACAAAGTTAGACACAGCCGAGTTGCTAAATTAATCCACTGGTCATTATGTAAAAAATACGACTCTCCTGTACCCAAAAAGTCATGGAAACATAAAGTGGAAAAAGTTATCGAAAATGAGAAGCTGAAGATCTTGTGGGACTTTCGAATACAGACGGATTGTCACTTGGAACACAACATGTCAGATATCACAGTTGTCGAAAACCGAAACGTACAATTTATTGATATCGCGGTACCAGGAGATGCCAGAATCGAAGAAAAAGAACTAGAAAAAAAATCACAAAATATCGCGACCTGGCCATCGAAAATGCACGGCTATGGATGAGACATGTGAGAGTGATACCCATTGTCATCGGGGCACTTGGTACCATGTTCAAGAATTTTATAAGATACATTAACAAATTGCAGCTTCCTGCAATAACACCAGCAGAACTGCAAAAAACTGCTGCTTGGAACATCGTGCATCTTAAGAAGGTACTTGGTTGATACCTAGGACGCTGGCAGCAACCCGTATCAACCATTAGCACCAGTCAATAGTATTTGTGACACATTTTAAAATGTTCAGTTGACTGAGTTTCATGTTTAATGAATAAAGTATATAATAAAAATTACCAGCAATTTAGAGGAATCGCTGGAGATGTAGCATGAACAAAACATCAGGAGGCAACCTGTGTTTGTGATGAATGGTGCTCCAGAATATGACACAGCGAGGCAAAGTGGCAAGTAATTTGGGTGTTGTAATAGGAGACAATGGATTCAAATGCTTATAAGCAGCAGCAGGAATAGGTCCTGTGCAGACTGAGGGAAAATAACTCTTTGGATTGTTCCAAAGAAGTCAGAGGTTTTGAGATGGTTTCTTCAATTTATCTCCAGATATTCAGCAATAAATCCTTCCACAGGCATGTCTGTGGAGATTCTCAATCATCCAGGTCCCCAGAGGTGCTTTTTTCAAGAGGCGAGTGGACTTTCTTGGTTTTTCCTTGAAGACGTTTCGCTTCTCATCCAAGAAGCTTCCTCAGTTCTGACTTGAACTAAAGAAGCTTCTCGGATGAGAAGTGAAACATTTTCAAGGAAAAACAAAGGCCAGTTGCCTTTGAGAAACAGCACCTTTGGGACCTCCTAGTTCACCCAGGTATGTGCATATTATTTGTTCACACAATGTATTACACTTTACTTAGCACTTAGTCTCCTGAGTTTGTCGCAGAGGGTCACAGAATTGCAAAGAGTTGGTTTTACATCAGCTTTGTTCAACCTTCTACTGTCCAGAATTTCAGCTTCTGCTAGGACCAGGGGAGACATGATAGCAGTCTTCCAATATCTCAGGAGCTTCCACAAAGAAGAGGGAGTCAAGCTATTCTCCAAAGCACCTGAGGGCAGGACAAGAAGCAACAGATGGAAACTAATGAAGGAGAGAAGCAACTTAGAACTAAGGAGAAATTTCCTGACAGTGAGAACAATTAATCAGTGGAACAACTTGCCTCCAGAAGTTGTGAATGTTCCAACACTGGAATTTTTTAAAGAAGATGTTGGATAACCATTTGTCTGAAGTGGTGTAGGGATGTCTGCCTAAGCAGGGGGTTGGACTAGAAGACCTCCAAGGTCCCTTCCAACTCTGTCATTCTATTTGTCTAGAAGAATGATGCTGGGAAGCAACACAAAATCATGTGTTCACAATATTCCACCTTCTGATGTTAATTAGCTCTCAATATTCTTTGCCGGCATATTCTGACACCCTTTAACTGAACTACTCTGTTTCCCCCAAAATAAGACCTCCCCTGATAATAAGCCCAATCGGGCTTTTGAGCGCATGGCAATAAGGCCAAGCGCTTATTTCAGGGCTCAAAAAAATATAAGACAGGGTCTTATTTTTGGAGAAACATGATAGGTAGATAGGTAGGTAGGTAGGTAGATAGGTAGATAGATGGATGGATGGATGGATGGATGGATGGACAGACAGACACCCTGTTTCCCCTAAAATAAAACATCCCCTGATAATAAGCCCAATCGGGCTTTTGAGCGCATGACAATAAGGCCAAGCGCTTATTTCAGGATTCAAAAAAATATAAGACAGGGTCTTATTTTCGGGGAAACAGGGTAGGAAGTCCCAAAGGTGCTTTTTTCAAGGACTTTCTTGTGTTTTTTTTCCCTTTGAAGACATTTTGCTTCTCATCCAAGAAGCTTCTTCAACTCTGACCGATAGATTTCACAGACAACTAAACTTTCCAAATACATTTTCACATTAAAATGGAGTTGAAGATAAGTGACACATTGTAGTATCCATCAGTGGATCGTTTTAACAGGTTTATTTGGTTGCTATAGCTAAGCCTCCAGCCTCAGTTAGAATACCTTAATCAATATACAACATTGTATCCTGAATGCTTGGTTTATAGGACTTCAATATAAATTCGAATAAAACACACTGTTAATTTTTCAAAGATTGATTGGGCAGATACCATATTTCCAGTCTTTTCTGAAAAGGAATTTGGGATTGTACCCACCTAATAAGACTTGTGCAATTAATCAATGAATAGTTGGGTGCCTCTTTATCTGTTTGTCCTAATTTAATCAATTGATTAATCTGTTGGACGGCTGCTGGCTATAAAATACCCAAGTTAAGCCAATTCAGGTTGATTGTGCTTCCATCTATAAGGGATTTTTACTAGACAAGTATCCATATTATCTTTTTCACGTTGACTGCTGTGGCATGACTCTTCAACCTTAATTTTGAGATCAGGAGGAAATCAAGGCATTTGTGGCTGAATTAATACTTTGTCGATGCTGAAGAAGTAAAAGAGAACTGTAATATCCTTATGTCAGTCTCAATCAATAAATGTACTGTGCCGTTAAAGAGACACTATTGATGTTGCAGTAGTGATGTTCAGATCACAATTAGCTCCGTTTATCCCAAAGACTAAATGCCTAGAAACAAATATTTGCATTTGCGTGTCAATCCTTTCAACTTTTCACATCAGTTGCACAAGACAAGATTCGGGGAGGTAGTTTCCCCAGAACATTTATATCGCTATTGACTAAAAGTCATTGGAAGTATCAAAGATGAATAACAGAATAACGGAGTTGGAAGGGACCTTAGATCTATTCCATAAAATAGATCATATATTGTCCGGCACGAAAGACCATGTTGAAGTTCCAAGTTACACGTGCTTCATTTAGACTTTGCTGGTATGGTCGGTTAACCAATTTAGGATCAGGGCAAATTGCGTGAAGCAGCCAATGGTGGCATTCAAACAATTTAACAACTGGTTCCCTGTCCTAATGACCGGCTGGGTGGGCGTGGCCATGGTGGGCGTGGCTAGGGGGGTTTGACAGGCAGCACTCAGCCTCCTGTATCCCCCTGGGAGCAAAAACGGGCTGCGGTGGGGGGAGATGTGGCCCCCTCTTGGCCTGTTTTGGGCCTAGGAGGCCTCCCTGCAGCCTTCTGGGAGCAAAAATGGGCCACCGGGGGAGAGAGACACGCTGCTCCCCTGTGCCCTGTTTTGGGCCTAGGAGGCCTCCCTGAAGCCTCCTCCATGCAAAAACAGGCCACAAGGGATCACTCTGCCCCCCCATACCCCATTTGGGGCCTAGGAGGCCTCCTGGGAGTAAAAACAGGCTGCGGGGGGGGGCACAATCTACCCCCCATGCCCTGTTTTGGCCCTACCTGGAAGCCAAAATGGGGTATGTGGGAACTCCTGGAAGGAGTGGGGGTGGAGCGGTGCCAGCCAGCAATTTAACTACTGGTTTGGCTGAACTGGCCCGAACCGGCTGAATCCCACCACTGGAAGGAGCCTTCATGTTATAATATGACTTTGTTCCCCGAAAGCAAACCCCGAAAAACAAAAAGTGAACATCCTAAGCTCAGGGTCATTTTCTTGGCTTTTCAATTTGATGTGAACTCAACCTTCATGGCATTGTTAGGATGTTGCTCCTTTCTAGCCTCATTTAAGGACCTGCCCCAGCTGGTCCTTCAGGAAAGCGAAACTCTTGACTCCATTAAGTTGAACTAAACGAACTTCTACTGTGTGAAGTTCCAATTAAACTGATTTATCAATATTCATACCTGGGCACGAGTGGTGCGGTAGCCTAGAGGTGGAGTTCTCGCCTCACAATCAGGAGGCTGTGAGTTTGATCCTAGGTAGAGGCAGATATTTCTCTCTCTGGGCACAATGAGAATATATCTGCTGAACAAAACTCTGTACTGGCAACAGGAAGGGCATCCAGCCATTAAAACTCTGCTAGCTCCATTCAGTTGCCCAGACTCCACCCTGCAAGGGATTATGGGGTCGTTATAAAATGATGATTGATGATACCTGTGCACAAGTAATAAATCTATCTCTTCAACTAATGAGTAGTGCTATTTTGCCCTAGATAAGGGTTAGTGGAATTCAATAGAGGTTGAACCTGGTCCCTTTGTGGCTATGTAGAGACTCTAGGCTGAGTCCTCTTTTGACTCCACCCACAGATTCTGCCACTCCTTCTCCCACACATATTCAGCTTCAGGAATCACCCTTCTTAGATAGGGGCCTGCCCTGGGCAGAAATTTTGGGAACTGGGCAGTGGAAGAGGGTAGAGGTGGGAGAAGTACCTAGACTGAATAACCAAGAAGCAGATTCTGACAGAGATAGAGATCCAGGAGAAGAATTTGGGAGGCAAGTTTTAAAAAAAAGGAGCATAGCAATTAAAGTATTGAAACGGGCAAGAGACGATGGATAGATGATTTTTCTTTTCTGTTGTTGCTTTGTTTTGCTTTTCCTTTTCTCTCTCTTTATTTTCTTTCTTCTTTTTTTTAGGTAGGTGACATGACTAGAAGTTAGGTAGGATAGAAAGAAAATGTTTTTTTTAGTAAAAGGTGATACGATTAAAAGTTAGAGTAAGTGCTAGGAATAAGAGAAGTGGGAATGTTAATATATACACTTTTATATAATTAAAAGTAACAATAACAGAAAACATGGAATAATTGAATAAGGGCAGATTGCAACTTATTATAATTGTATATCATTATTAGAAATATATTGAATCTAATAATTATGATTAATTTTACCAGTTTTATTTGTGTTAGAATGTATGACACCCAGGTCAGTGGTGGGTTTCAAATTATTTTTACTACCGGTTCTGTGGGTGTGGCTTGATGGGCGTGGCATGGCTTGGTGGGTGTGGCTTGGTGGACATGGCAGAGGAAGGATACTGTAAAATCTCCATTCCCACCCCACTCCAGGGAAAGGTTACTGCAAAATCCCCATTTCTTCCTGATCAGCTGAGACTCGGGAGGCAGAGAATAGATGGGGGAGGGGCCAGTCAGCATTTTTACTACCGGTTCTCTGAACTACTCAAAATTTCCACTACCGGTTCTCCAGAACGGGTCAGAACCTGCTCAAACCCACCTCTGACTCAGGTGCCACACGGTTCACACATTGATTTGATATGTTTGTAAAAAATAAAAAAAAAAAACCTTTTTTTAAAAAAAGAAAGAAATCACCCTTCTTGTGCATACCTTAAAAATGTATTTTTTTTATTTATTCCATAGCCGAGTGTATTTCTCAGAGGTACAATAAAGCTAAGGCTCCTCTCTTCTTTAAATTTAGAAACCGTTTTCTGATCTCACCAGCGTTCCCATCATTTCTGCCAATTCCAGATGGTTCTGTTTGCACTGTTCTTGCCAGCTGTACTTAAACCCATACATAAGCAATTGCTGTTTACATAGCAACTATACTATTCAGTATCCAGCAAGTTGTATCATCAGCGGGGAAATGATCACACACAATATAATATTCAACAATCAACCTTCCTCCCCCAAACCTTTAGTTTCCATTGGAAAATAGAAGATTGCTTGCAAAGTCTGTTAAGGTAACATTGCCATCTTAAGGCCTTTTGATGAATGTGAGCTAGCTATCAATTGTCCCGTTCAAATGTTATTTTTGTATCGTGCCAGCTAATAATATTGTCAATGTCTAACCAATTTATCTATACATACTGTTAAAACTCTCGGGCCTCTAACCTTTAGCTGGGGGGAAACCTAGGAGCCTGGTGGCGCAGCAGACTAAAGCACTGTTATTAACATTCAGCTGCCTGCAATTACTGCAAGTTCAAATCCCACCCGGCTCAAGGTTGACTCAGCCTTCCATCCTTTCTAAAGTAGGTAAAATGAGGACCCAGATTGTGGGGGCAATAAGCTGACTTTGTATAAATATACAAAAGTATGAAGGCTATTGCTTAATGCATTGTAAGCCACTTTGAGTCTCCGGAGAAGGGCGGCATATAAATCAAATTAAAAAACAAAAAACAAAAAATGGTGCCATTTAAGAGCAAAAATGTTTTGTATGAAGATATTTTAAATTGGGCTCATTTGCAGAATGCCGTCGAAATCCGGAACCCATAACTCCTGTGGTATTGGCAGAGAACTGGAAATCTCCCTAGGACAGGGATGTCACCGAGTGCCAAAAAGATCGCACAGAAAGGTTGCACGTGTGCGCTTGCTGGGGCCGCGTTCCGGAAAAGTCGAACTTCCAGGTTCTAGCATGCATGTGTGCCCAGTGATCAGCTGGCCGGTTTTTGGCACTGCCGTGTGCTTGAAGGACAGCTGATCATCACATGCACATGAGCGCCAGAAACCCAGAAGATAAACAGAGAAGGCCGCGCGTGCCAGGAAACTCGGCTTTTCTGGAGCGTGACCCCGACGAGCATCACGGTTCTAGGCCAATGGTTCTAAAACCTACATTCCGGAGAGAAAGTCAAAAATAATAGAAAAAAACTTTGCAAAGATTCAACGTGTCAACTCCCACGTGATAATATTCGACGTGGGTCTAGATTTTCTTGGCAGGTAATTTGGGAAGCCAGGATTTGTTGACCATGATGGAAGCAGACAAGGAGTCAATTTACAGCCAGCTCGGTAGGAAAAAGAGCTTCTCTTGGCAAGAGTTTATTAAAACAGGCAAGTTGCCTTTGGGGCCAGAGAACATGTTAAACCGTGCAACTGGAATTATGTCACTGTTGCAAGGAAATCTATCTGGGCAATTAAATTTGCCCCGAAGAGTGTACAGTGCCATGCAGGTGAAACTTCCAACATGGTTTTTCCCGGCGAAAAGAGTTCCTCAACCATCCAGAAAAGCAATCAGCAAACGAATCCTTCCAACAGGGAAGAGTGAAATTTACTATTTGTCATTTGCTCAGCATGGCAGCGTATTTCAAGAGTTGGCAGCGTCTTCCAGGCATCTCCTACGCTCGGCTGTGATGTATGCACGGTATTTTTGTCAAGGCGCTGATGCATTAGCTAGCTGAGATGAAATGTCATAAAGCATAGAAATCATTGTACACGGAAGGTTGTTTCTTCTTTTCCCCCGATTCATCAGCAACAGTGTTGTGGCCCGTTGGCCGCCGGCCCCTCCAACAGCTGAACCGGAGGAGGAGGAGGAGGAGGTGTGGGAGTCAGGGTCAGCATCAAGGCAACCTGAGACCTCCGAGGGGAAAGAGGGAATGGAGGTGGCAGAGAAAGAGAGAGAGGCAGAGGCCATCTGTCAGCCCTCAGATGGAGAGTCAACAGCCTCCAGGTCTGGAGGTGGCTGATGAGGAAGAGGAGGAACAGCTGGGTCCAGTGCCTGATGCCCGGATGTGCAGAAGACAGAGGAGAGGAGAGCAGTGGAAATCTATGGGCCGGTCCTTGGGACGGAAGAGCCACCGCTGCTAGCGAAGCCCCACCCTAACTCTGGGGATAAAAGGCAGGGGTCAGAGATGAATAGGTGTGGCAGACAACTATTCATCTCCCTGCTGGACAGACTTGTTAGCCTGCGGTGAGAGAGAAACTTTTTGCCGGGGTTGCCGGCATTCCTAATAAAGGAATCTTTGAGTTCACTTCAGAGGGTTTGTCGTGTTTGGGGAGCTGGCTCAGAACAAACAGGTTCAAAGTAAAATATCATAAAATGGACTCCCAGAATGAAACATTCCATGTTGAGGGCTCTCTTAATGCAGAATAACAAGAGTTGGAAGGTCTTCTCATCCAACCATAACGAGAAAAATCGTCACACGGAGAGGGCGTACCCGGATCACTCTGCAAAAATTAATGCTGTGTCAGAGGGATTTTTTTTAATGCTCCTATCTCCCCAAAATTACCTTTCATCCCTCCCAAATTCCAACGACGCTTAAGCGACTTCATTACCTTAATGGTGGCTATTTTGTTGGTTCAAATGGAAAGGTAATATTTGAAGACAAATGGAAGGTATTTATCAGAAGTGAATTTAAGCTAGCATATTTTTTTTTTTTGACACCGAAGATAAATCATTTTCCAGTAATGAAATTTATCCTGAGCTTGCTACATTCCCCGGGCTCCAAATGACTTGGGTAAGATTAAAAACATACCTTAAATCAGTGATGAAATGTAAAATTTGTTACTACCGGTTCTGTGGGAGTGGCTTGGTGGGGGGTAATGTGACTGGGTGGGCGTGGCCAACTTTTTAAAAAAACTTTTAAAAGCATTTTTTCTACAACCTCTTCAGCCAAAGAGGTTGTAAAAAAAATGCTTTTAAAAGGCTCTGACGATCCCAGCTGAGTTGCCTGATCGTCTTTTTTTTTCTTTTAAAAGCATTTTTTTTTTGCTTGTCAATTGTCAATCAGCTGTGACGCGCGATCCCCGGAACCTTTTTTTACTTTTTTAAAACATTTTTTTACTACTGTTTCGGGCGAATAGGTAGTTAAAAAATACTTTATAAAACTAAAAAAAAAAAAAGTTGGCCACCCCCACCCTGTCACATGACCCACCAAGCCATGCCCACCAAGCCACGCCCACAGAGGCAGTAGCAAAACAATTTGCATTTCACCACTGCTGTAGAGTGCTTCTTGGAACCTGGGAGTTCGAAAATCTGATGCACGGAGGCCAAAAACTATTTTTTTCCTTGTTTTCCTTCTGTAAATTTAGGTGCGTTTTATAATCCGGTGCATCTTATAGTCCGTAAGATACGGTATATTTCAGGAAAGCAAGAGAAAATGTATCTCATCTTCCCCTATTTCATGTGAGCTTTGGGCTTTGGGGTTCAGGCTTGAGAATATAGTATGCCTGTGGATGTTTACATCAGTTAGAAAATTGCTGCCTGGGAAGACATAAATCTGCTCTTATTTAATGTTGTTAATGGTTAAGCATTGTTTTGATGAGGTTGTTGAATATGCTGGAGTCCCCAGGTAAATATAAACATGCTTGGTATTTCCCAGGACATCATTTATTGGATAATATTCTCATTAAATATGTTGGATAACTTTTTCCAAGAGGATCTTTTCGAAAGCCGACTGTTAGCTGTCAGTAGACATACGTGTGAAGGTGAAAATCCAGTTGACTATAATCGACTGTTGAAGTAGAATGAAAAGATGATTACGGAGTTATAGAATTGCAGAATTGGGAGATACCTCGGAGGTCTTCTAGTCCATATCTATGGAGATTCTCAGTCCTCCAGGTCATGGTTGTTCCACAGGTGCTTTTTTGCAAGAGGCGACCGGACTTCCTTTGTTTTTCTGTGAAGGGGTTTCGCTTCTCATTCAAGAAGCTTCTTCAGTTCTGACTAAATGATGGGGGAATGGAACAGTCATCTGGTCATTTGCACTCACTCTGAGAGTCATTGAAACCACTTGGAAGTTTATCTGTACAAGGGGTGAAATGCTACCGGTTAGGGCCGGTTCGCCTGAACCGGTAGTAAAAAATGCTATTGTTTCGCCGAATTGGTAGGAAAAGAGGGGGAGAAAAAAGTTCTGAAGAACAGCTGAGTGACGCGCTATCGTCGGAACTTTTTTAAAAAAACTTTTTAAAGCATTTTAAACTGCTTAAAAAGTTTTTTAAAAAACTTCTGACGATCGAGGGTCACTCAGCTGATCTTCGGAACTTTTTTTTTTTTTTACTTTTTAAAGCATTTTTAACTATCAGTTCCGGAGAACCGGTAGTAAAAAAATGCTTTAACAATTTTTTTTAAAAGGTTACCAAGCTCGCGCCCCACATCTGATCCCCCCTCCCACTGTTCTACTTACCTTCCCAAGCCTCCTTTTGGCACATACTGCGCGCAGTGCATGTTTGATGTTCATTGTGCATGCATGCACTTTGTGTGCACTTTGTGCGCACGCAACATGCACTTTTCACATATGCAGCACACACTTAGCACACATGCAGCACACACTTTGCACACACACCGTTAGTAAACCGGTTCAGATTTCACCACTGATCTGTACCCTCAGGGTCACCTGTATAGTGCAAATGGATGCAGAATCTTTTTGGAGGTCTTCTGAGACACACACCTACTCAAGCAGGAGATCCTATACCAGTGTTGGGTTCCTCCCGGTTCAGCCCGGTTCGGCCGAGCCGGTAGCAGTGACAATATGACGTCACTGAACCAGTTCTCTTTGTTTGGGAGCTGGGCCCTCCCGCCTCCCCCGCCCCCCCCCCCCCGCATTATTCTTACCTTTTATTTGGGCCCACCCCCAATCTATTGCTGCCTCCCGAGTCCCAGCTGATTGGCTAGAAGGGAAAAAACTGTTTAAACTCTTGCCACCGGGCTTCAAAGGGATGCCTTACAGCTGATCAGTGTTAAAAGGCAGTGTGGTGGTAGACTGGTGCCTTCTCAAACGAATGAGTAGACCAGTGTCTCCAAAAACAAATGAGTAGACTGGTGCCTCCAAAAACAAATGGGTAGACTGGTGCCTCCAAAAACGAATGAGTAGACCGGTGCTTCCAAAAACAAATGGATACACCGGTGCAGCTCTGCAAGCAGTTAAAAGCCTGGTAGACCAGTACCTCTGCTAAATCCTAAAGAATTGTCACAGGACCATCAAGCCACGCCCACAAAATAAGCCACGCCCACAGAACCGGTAGTAAAAAAATTTAGAACCCATCCCTGCCCTGTACAGTTCTGGGAAAATGGCTATCTGATCTCTTCTTAAAAATCTCCAGTGAGGGAGCATCTACAACTTCTGGAGGCAACCCTTCCACCGGTTAATTGTGGTCATTGTCGTGGAAAGTTTTTTCTTAGTTGTATCTCTTTTTAATGATCTTCCGTCTGTTATTTCCTGGCTTGCTTTCCCAGTGTTTTGGAGCATAGGTTGACCTCCTTTTCTTTGTGACGGGCTCCCAAATATCGGAAGACTGCTTTCATGTCATCCCTAGTTCTTCTCTTGGTTAGACTAGACCTACTGAGTTCTTTCTTGCTTTTCTCTGAACTCTTTCTAGAATCTCAACATCTTTTTTTTGTATTGTGGTGACCAGAACTGGATGCAGTATTACCAGTGCAGTATTACCTTGATGCTACTATCCCATTCCAGTTTATTCCAGTTTATTCAAAGGCATTGAATCAAACTGCTAGCATGATGAGAATCCTATAGAGCGGGGGGGGGGGGGTGTGTCAAACACAAGGGCCGTATGTGGCCCACAATGTGGTTGGATCCTGCCAGCAGGGCCATCCTGGAAAATATAAGTGGCCAGCCCACGTTGCTTCGGCCAGGTCTATCCAATGCGAAGAGGAAACATCAGGCCAACGTGGCTTCGGTCCGGTCTACCCAGTGCGAAGAGGAAATATGCCAGCAGTTTGGGGAGTGGTGTCAAGATGGCCACACCTACCCAGTCAGCCACACCCACCAGCCCCCCCCCCCCAAGGTCAACCACAGCCCTGATGCGGCCCTCAATAAAATTGAGTTTGACACCCCTGCTGTAGACCCCTAGTGGAGCAGTGGTTAGAATGCAGTATTGCAGGCCAACTCCGCCAACTGTCAGCAGTTCAATCATGACTGGGTCAAGGTTGACTCAGCCTTCTGTCCTTCCGAGGTGGATAAAATGAGGACCCAGCTTGTTGGGGACAGCATGTAGACTCCGCAAACTGCTTAGAGAGGGCTATATATGTCTAAGTGCTATTGCTGTTCCTTCCTTCCTTCCTTCCTTCCTTCCTTCCTTCCTTCCTTCCTTCCTCCCTCCCTCCCTCCCTCCCTCCCTCCCTCCCTCCCTCCTTCCTTCCTTCCTTCCTCTCTTATTCCCTTTCTCATTCCCCTTCCTGGTGGCACAGTGGTTAGAATGCAGTATTGCAGGGAAACTCTGCTGACTGCCAGCAGTTCGATCCAGGTTGACCCAGCTTTCCGTCCTTCCAAGGTCGGTAAAATGAGGACCCAGATTGTTGGGGGCCAATAGGCTGACTCTGTAAACCGCTTAGAGAGGGCTGTAAGGCACTGTGAAGTGATATATAAGTCTAAGCACTGTTGCTATTACTGTCTGCCCATCTGCCCGTCTGCCCGTCTGTCCGTCTGTCCGTCCGTCCACCCGCCCGTCCGTCTGTCTCTGTGCTAACACATACTACATACTACGTATATACGTGTGTGAGATAAGAGTTAGGATGCAAAACATTTCATATAAAAATACGAAGAGGAAAGAATCTTTTTCCGGCTCTCTCTTATCTTTGGCTGTAAAGAATGCGACGCATTAAAGTCGACGTTAACGAAAGAAAGGGAAAAAAAAGAGGATGTTTTTATGCTATTTCCCCCCCCCCCTCCGAATTTCCATTAACTCTCCTCGCTTTTATGCACTCTTGAGATGGCTTTGTTCAAAGATGTAATGTGTTCTTTAGGAAGAGGAGGGGGAAAAAAAAAGCCCTCTACACATCTTCCTTGTGAACGGTGGTACATCTGGAGTGCTAATTAGGAAATCCAGGGGTGTTGGGTGTTTCTCCGTTATCCTTTTGATATGTAATGACACTCAGCTTTCACACTCCGTTTCAGCTGAAGGTTCCGTGCATTACTTACGTTGCTAAGTGCTTTTTATACATGTTTTCCTGGCTCAACCCTGGATGGATAATGGGGGGGGGGGGGGGGGGGAATCATTTGTTTCATGGCCTCTATAGTTTTGAAAGCAGATACGGTTGAAATAAGGATAGCAGAGGTTGTTTTTTTTTCTTTTTAATTAGACAGCAGGTCTAATTAATGTAGAAGGTAGAATAATAGAGTTGGAAGGGAGGAGTTGGAGGTCTTCTAGTCCAACCCCCTGATTGAGCGGGAGACCCTGGACCATTCCAGACAAATGATTGTTCAGTCCAGACAATCCAGTCCAGTCCAGTCCAGTCCAGAGTTGGAAGAAGAGACCTTGGAGGTCTTCTAGTCCAACCTTCTGCTTGAGCAGGAGACCTTATACCAGGAGTGAAATCCAGCAGGTTCTGACAGGTTCTGGAGAACCGGTAGCGGAAATTTTGAGCAGTTTGGAGAACCGGTAATGGAAATTTTGAGTGGTTTGGAGAACCGGCAAATACCACCTCTGGCTGGCCCCAGAGTGGGGGGGGGGGAAATGGGGATTTTGCAGTATCCTTCCCTTGTCACGCCCACCAAGCCACGCCCACCAAGCCACACCACAATTCTTAGGAATTCTGATTCATACGTGGAGTTTTTATATCACAAGAATTGGCTGTCTACCTGATTTGGTTGCAAGTCACATCAGAATGAGAGGACATCTATGCATGGGATACGAGCGTACCACACAATTGCTCGGTTTGGTTTTAACATCCGTGGGTTTGTTAATGCAGCGTTACAGGGATCCATATAGTTTTTAAAAATATGAATGGACCTTTGAATTATATACTCCAAATTTGGCACCTATGGCTGCGTAAGTAATATTTATTTGAAGTGGGGGATATGGGGCAGAAGGGTAGATTATCTTCTGTATATATGGCCTTGGATCATCAATACATGCTTTCAATTCATACATGAATGGAATGGAATGGAATGGAATGGAGTGGAGCGGAGTGGAGCGGAATGGAATGGAATGGAATGGAATGGAATGGGATGGAATGGGATGGAATGGGATGGAATGGAATGGAATGGGATGGAATGGAATGGAATATATGGAGTGGAGAGTGGAGTGGAGTGGAGTGGAGTGGAGTGGAGTGGAGTGGAATGGAATGGAATAATCATAGAATAATCATATCATATATCACATCCCATCAATCATATATCATATCATATCATATATCAGATCAGATCATATATCATGTAATCATCATTATTCCTAAGGGAGGGGTGGCACAGTGGCTCAGCAGGTTAAGATGCTGGGCTTTTTGGCTGGAAAGCCAGCAACTCAGGTTCGAGACTGGAGCGGTATCTGACACGGGTGAGCTCCTGTCCTTGCCTCAGCTCCTGCCAACTTAGCTTTTCAAAAGACTCCTTTTTATTCCTAGGGGAAATCATTATACTGCCTGTGAGATTAAAAAAAAAAAAGCATGATAAGAAGAAAAAAATGAAAAGGAAGTAAACACGCACATGGCTTTAATTATGCTAGCATCTCAGAAAGCGATCGAGATTCACAATCTTTGAGGCAGTCATCAGAAGAAAATTAAAACGTTGGGTGTTTGATGTTCTCTGCGTTTGGTGGTTTTCTTACAAGTTCATGGTTACAAGGCTAGGTAATATCAATAATGGGAGACTGAAGTTTTCTCGATGATTCTAATAACTCAAATGTCTCCATGGAAATAACGAAGATGAGAGAATATTAAGGACTCAACAAGTTAACTCTGAGTTACTCAGGTTCTCTACTCTTGAAAATTAAAATCTCTGCACCACAATGTGACATTGATTTGTGGTTAGGTCTATTACCCTGAGTAAACTCTGCCAGTCAGGGATGTGGTGGCTTAGTGGCTAAGATGCTGAGCTTGTCGATCGAAAGGTTGGCAGTTCAATGGTTCGAATCCCTAGTGCCGCGTCATGGGGTGAGCTCCCGTGACTTGTCCCAGCTTCTGCCAACCTAGCAGTTCAAAAGCACGTAAAAAATGCAAGTAGAAAAATAGGGACCACCTTTGGTGGGAAGGGAACAGCGTTCCATGCACCTTTGGCGTTGAGTCATGCCGGCCACATGACCAGGGAGTCGTCTTCAGACAGCGCTGGGTCTGGCTTTGAAACGGAGATGAGCACCGCCCCCTACAGTCAGGAATGACTACTATATATGTGCAAGGGGAACCTTTACCTTTAAACTCTACCAGGTTTGCTAAACCATCCTTCCATCCATCATCCATCATCCATCATCCATCATCCATCATCCATCATCCATCATCCATCATCCATCATCCATCATCCATCATCCATCATCCATCATCCATCATCCATCCATCCATCCATCCATCCATCCATCTATCCCTTTCACGAATTCAACAAAACCAATATTTTTGGCATAATTTGATCCTTAAGGCAAAGGCAGAGCGGGATGAAGCCACGAATAGAATTTCATGGTGGACAGAAAAAGGATGTCCTGCAACATTCTTTTTTTTGTAGAACCTGCTGATATATAACTCCACCACTCTCCTGAACTGGAACTGAAACTTTGTCCTGGCAGGACAAAGTTCCAAATAGTGCAGTCTTAGAAGGTGCTAGAATTTCTAGCATGTATACACTATTGAAACAGGAACGTCTACGCTGGTTGGGGCATGTTGTGAGAATGGCTGATGGTCGGATTCCGAAAGATCTCCTGTATGGAGAATTAGTGCAGGGAAAGCGCCTCAGAGGGAGACCACAGCTGCGATATAAGGATATCTGCAAGAGGGACCTAAAGGCCCTGGGAATGGACATTAACAACTGGGAAACCTTGACCTCCAATCGTTCAGCTTGGAGGCTAAAGATGGCAGCATGGCCTTCTCCAATTCGAAGAGACACTTGAGGCAAAGAGGCAGTCCCGGAACCACTGAAATCTGGGGGCTGGGCAGGGGACAGAATGTATCTGCCCTCAGTGTGGAAGGGATTGCCACTCTCGAATTGGCTTTTTTAGTCACACTAGATGCTCTTTTAGGACCTCTTTCCAGAGCACGATACTATAGTCCCATGATGGCGAACCTATGGCATGTGTGCCACAGGTGGCACGTGGAGCCATATCTGTGGGCACATGAGTGTTGCCCTAGCTGAGCTCCAGCGCGCATGCGCAACTCAGCCAACTGATTTTCGGACCTTCTGGGCCTACCGGAAATCAGGAAACAGGCTGTTTCCGGCCTCTGGAGGGCCTCCAAAGTGGTAGGGAAGGCTGTTTTTGCCCTCCCCAGGTTCCTAGAAAACCTCTGGAGCCTGGGGAGGGCAAAAAACGGGCCTATTGAGCCCACCGTGCCATCACATGCCAAAAGCAGCAGGAGGGCAGGGGATTGCGCACACATGCGTGGGGCGCACTGAATTATGGGTGTGGGCATGCATGTGTGCGACCCCACCCACCCACCTTTCCCCCCCCCGCTTTTGGCACTCAATGGCAAAAAGGTTAGCCATTACTGCCATAGTCTCTTGAGACTGAAGGACACCAATGTAAACGCTCCTGAAACTTTACCTCAGCAGCAAAATTGTCTTAAGCGTCAGGATTGCGGGAGAAAACGAGTCCCTTCAAAACACTTCAATTCCTTTCCTTTAGAAGAGCACGCAAACGATCTTGGAGAAGGCATGGGGTGATGGTTGGCCAAGCAAGAAAGCCTGAGAAAGAGACCTCGCCTTGACCATCTTTGGTTTAACACAATGAGAGAGACTAAAACGCTGTACGCTTTTTTCTTTCTTTTCAAGATGTGAAGGTTCCATGCAGAGGTCAAGAATGTGAAGGGAAAAAAAAAGATATATAGCTGGGTTTTTATTCATTGTTGCACCACGTTACACAAACCTTGAATTCAATACATTGGCCGTGGAAATTTACAGGTTGGTGTATTATCCTGTAATAATTCAGCGGTTGTGTATATATATATCTAAGCAATCAGACCATGATAAAAATAGCTGTTATATGGGTTTATTCAAGTACTTCCTCTCCACACCTGTTCTGCCTGAGCTCCAAATTCCCAAGGATTGTGACACACACCAACGGTCCTTATCAAAGTTATAACGTACCAAGAATAAACAAAGTCCGGCAAAGGTTGGCAACCAGCCCAGAAAACAAGATACGATAAGACACTCACTCTCCAAAATGCTCTGTAATAATTACACGTTGTTTCCAGCAAGAAATTACTGACTGCGTACGACTTAAATAGGCTAAGGGAGTGGCCAATTATCCTCAAACCTTACTCTGGAGGAGACCTCCTCCTCCTGAGTAGCCACTCCTGCCTTTTGGCAGCCCTGCGTGCTCGAGCATTGAGAAGAGGCTCCTCCACTTCGCTCTCTCCACTTGAAGGAGCCTCTGGAGGTTCTGAAGGCCCAGGCTGAGTCTCTGCCTCTGGCACCACATCCTCTTCAGCCTCCTCACTGTCCGACCCAAGCGCCGGCTGCGCAGGCTGCTGGCGCGACCCCACACCAGCCTACTCATCGTCGGGATCAGCCACGATTCGCACAGACCACTGGTGGGCCACAACACCACCCCACAAGCATCCACTTTTTTTTGCCTTTTATCCTTTGATTTACCGTTATGCAACAGCGTTGTTGGGAGACAGGCTCTGGGTTTCAAAATTGCTATGCAACAAAAGACCGGAGTCGGTTTTGCACGATCTCAAATGATCTGGAGCTCAGAAGAACCGCTTTGCATTTCAATAAAGAGATCCCTAACGGTGATCTCTTTCCTTTAAAACTCGCCTCCTGTTTTGACCTGGCTCCCCAAACATGACAAATCCTCTGAAGTGAACTCAAAGGTTCCTTTAATTAGGAGCGACAGCAGCCCAGGCAAAAAGTTTCTCCCTCACCATAAGCTAACAAGTCCGACTGGCCGGAAGATGAATAGTTGTCTGCCACATCTATTCATCTACGCCACCTGCCTTTTATCCCCAGAGTAGGATGGAGCTTTGCTAGCAGCAGTGGCTCTTCTGTCCCAAGGACCGGCCCATAGATTTCCACTGCTCTCCTCTCCTCTGCCTTCTGCGCATCTGCATGTCAGGCACTGGACCCAGCTGTTCCTCCTCTTCCTCATCAGCCACCTCCAGACCTGGAGGCTGTTGACTCTCCATCTGAGGGCTGACGGACGGCCCAGGCTCTGCCTCTGTTTTTCTCTCTCTGCCAGCTCCATTCCCTCTTCCCGCTCGGAGCTCTCAGGTTGCCCTGATGCTGACCCTGACTCCCACACCTCCTCCTCCTCTGATTTGGCTGCAACACCCCCATCCTAAATTCTCCAATGGAACAGCAAATCAACGTTTTCAATTTTCTATTTGTACCACTAACTCAGTTTTTATTTTTGTTTTTCAGTTCTCAGTTTTGTTTTTATTTTCACAATGACTAAAACATATAGAGGTGATGGCCACAATTGAGCCCAACATTTCTGTTGCTTAGTGAGGCGTTTTTCAAGTGACTTTTGTCCCATTTTTCGACCCTTCTTTCCTCACTTGCTAAGCAAATCACTAAGGTTGGTAAGTTAGTAGCCTTGTTGTTAAGTGAATCTGGCTTCCCCGTTGACTCTGCTTTGAAGAAGGGGAACACGTAACCCAGGGATGAAATCCAATTTTTTTCCCTACCGGTTCTGTGGGCGTGGCTTGGTGGGCGTGGCAGGGGAAGGATATTGCAAAATCTCCATTCCCACCCCACTCTGGGGCCGACCAGAGGTGGTATTTGCCGGTTCTCCAAACTACTCAAAATTTCCGCTACCGGTTCTCCAGAACCTGTTAGAACCTGCTGGATTTCATCCATGACGTGACCCCTGCAACCGTCATAAATATGAGTCAGTTGCCAAGCATCTGAATTTTGATCAAGTGAGCATGGGAACGCCCCAAAAGTCATAAATATAAAAACCGGTCCTATGTCATCTTTTCAGTGCTGTTGTAAGTTTGAACAGTCACTAAACGAATAATTGTAAGTCGAGAACTACATTTACAGTGGGGAAAAAAATGCAATTCTCTTTTGGTACTTTCTGACGAGCGAAGTCCATGGGGGAAGCCAGATTTACTTAACAACCGTGTTCCCCTAACTGAACAACTGTCACGATTCGCTTAACCAACGCAGTCAGAAAAGATGTACAATGGTGCCAAACTCACTTCATAAATGTCTCGCTTAGCGACATCCATTTTGGGCATAATTGGGGTCGTAAGTCAACGGTGACTTGCATTGGCCGCTGTGGACAAACTGCTTTTCGGTTTTGTTTCGTTTTTTAAATTGCAGCTTGGACATATCAACATTTAAAACAGAAAATGGTCATATTGAAGCCGTCAGTAAGAAGGTTAGCCTTCAGGGTTTAATACTGCATTTAAACATACGTCGCATAGGCGATTTTCTCGCATTGACTGTCGTTGACTACTGTGTCAGCTTCTTGCCTGTCGGCTTCCTTTTTTCTCTACTCAACTGTCATCCTTTGCCTCAATTAACTGGCCAACACCCCCAGTCTTGAAATTAGAAAAGGAACTGTGCTCAGATGTCACTTGTCAGGCTTTCCATCTGATTGACAGCATGAAGTCAGGATGTTACTCGCGGTGAGGCGGCCATTATAATTTCGACAGCTCGAATAGCTGTTGGGGAGATGCCTGCCATATGAGATATTTTAAAGAAAGGAAGAAGAAGATAATGGCTTTTTTGGTATAAAAGCTCTTGTCTTCTATGAGCTAGGAATTATCTATGCCTCCCTCGTCCAACTATAAGGTAAAGGTTCCCCTCGCACATATGTGCTAGTTGTTCCCGACTCTAGGGGGCGGTGCTCACCTCCATTTCAAAGCCGAAGAGCCAGCGCTGTCCGAAGACGTCTCCATGGTCATGTGGCCGGCATGACTCAACACCAAAGGCGGACGGAACGCTGTTTCCTTCCCACCAAAGGTGGTCCCTATTTTCCTACTTGCATTTTTTACCTGCTTTTGAACTGCTAGGTTGGCAGAAGCTGGGACAAGTCACGGGAGCTCACCCCGTTACGCGGCACCAGGGATTCGAACCACTGAACTGCCGACCTTTCGATCGACAAGCTCAGCGTCTTAGCCACTGAGCCAGTGGAGGTAGTCCTGGACTTAGAACAGTTCATCTGAAGTAACAATGGCCGTACAAAAAAGTAATGTATGATGATTTTCACAGTTACAATCGTGGCCAAAATTGTGGAAACCTTTTGGGAAAAGTGAATTTTCTAAAACCAGCTAATAACACCAAATTATTTTTTTAGTAGTACCATAAAATTATATATATCAATGGAAAGATAATTGAATCAAGAACGTAATGCAATAACTTTTATGAAGGATTTGCTATTAGAATAGCAGTTACAGTACAAAGAAGAATAGTAAAACACGTAGAAAAAAATGAGATATACCAAAATTATCACCATAGGAAAAACGAGATATACAAAAATTAACACCATGTCAGTTAATACTCAGTTGGGTAACCTTTAGCATGAATTACGGCCTTATGACATCTTCCCATGGAGTGAACCAAGTCTTTTAGTTCTGCAGCTGTTCTAATGTGAAACAAGATTGAAGGATTGCTTGTATTAACTGGGTTTGATTGCTGGGTCGCTTCTGACTAACCAGTTTCTTTAGTCGGCTCCATTGATTTTCAATTGGGTGAAGGTCTGGGCTATTCCCAGGCCATTCCAGCAGTGGAATAGGATTATCTTGAAACTCCCCCAAAAAAGTGGTGTTATTAGCCATCAGACCTCAAAAATGCACTTTTCCCAAAAGGTTTCCACAATTTTGGCCACGACTGTATAATATTCTGACTTTTTAAATATTTCTCAAAATATATTGTTCTCCTAGGAGGGTTGACTTCCCTCAGTTCCAACAATGGTTAGGAACTAACCAAGGAGAGAAGCAACCTAGGATTAAGGAGAAATTTCCTAACGGTGAGAGCAATCAACCAATAGAACGGCTTGCCTTCAGAAGTTGTAGATGCTCCATCACTGGAGGCTTTCAAAAAGAGACTGGACAACCATTTGTCTGAAATGGTACGGGGTCTCCTGCTCAAGCAGGGGGTTGGACTAGAAGACCCCTGAGATCCCTTCCGACTCTATTATTCTACGTTCTATGTTCTAAAAACAACTATGGAGATTCTCATCCAGGTTATGGTTGTCCCAAAGATGCTTTTTCAAGAAACAACTGGACTTTCTTGATTTTCTCCAAAGACGTTTTGCTTCTCATCCAAGAAGCTTCTTCAGCTCTGAGGTTCTAAAAACATTCCCCTTTTATATCCATGATATTCACTTGTCTATTCACTTGTCTGGGATGCTACTGGTTCGGACCAGTTCGCCCGAACCAGTAGTTCCGATTCTGCATAGTTCAGAGAACTGGCAAATTGGACCACCATTTTGCCCTGCCCCTGCCAATTTTTGGGCTGTTTTCAGGCCTTTTTTCAGGCTGTTTTTCCAGCCAAAATCGGCCTGAAAAACAGCCTGAAAACGGCCTAAAAATTGTCCTGAAAAATTTCCACAAAACAGGACGTTTTTTAGGTTGTTTTTCTGGCCAAAATCAGCTTGAAAAACAGTCTGAAAACACCTCAGAAAATGGTCTGAAAACAGCCCAAAAATGCTCACAAAACAGGCTATTTTGGGGCCATTTTCAGGCCGGTTTTTGGGCCAAAACCAGGCTAAAAAAAGGCATGAAAATGGCCCCCAAAACAGCCCGAAAAATGCCTGAAAAACACCCCAAAACAGCTTACTCAGATTCTCTTCCTCATGCAGCCAGCTTTCCCAGTCTAGCTTGATGCAGTTTCTCTCTCCCTCTCTCTCTCCCTCTCCCTCTCCCTCTCCCTCTCCCTTTCTCTCTCTCTCTCACATACACACAGGTTGACTCTTTCTTTCTTTCTTTCTTTCTTTCTTTCTTTCTTTCTTTCTTTCTTTCCTTCCTTCCTTCCTTCCTTCCTTCCTTCCTTCCTTCCTTCCTTCCACCCCCTCCTCCACCGGAGACCCCTGGATTCCCTCCCAAACCATGCCTGTCCCACCCACACAAGTGATGTAGAGTTGGCCATGACCACTCAGTCACATGACCCCCAGCCATGCCCACCCAACAGAGAACCAGTTGTTAAAAAATTTGGAGCCCCCCACTGTGTAGCCGAACACAATCTGTTGACAACCAGAGATTCCAAATTTGGTTAGAAACCCAGAAACGAAGCAGCCGTTAAAAAGCTTTCTAGCTTTGTATATAAGAGGATAGAATCTATGCTTGGGGATGTTCCTTCTGTTAGAAGGTGAGAATTTTCTTTCTCTCTCTCTCTTTTTTTTAAAGGTAGCAAAATGTGAGACTTTCTAATTAAACACCTTTTGCTGGAAAAACAGCATGAATACATCCAGCCTGTGGTCAAAGCTCTAAACTCCAGCTAACATTAATTCTCTCTCTTTTTAGGACTAATTGCTCTTCAGAAATCTCTTTTCAGGTTTCAGACAAATTAGACTTTGATTATTGGAAGGAGAGAATGCCAGGGATGGATAGAAGAAGAACTGGAGTGAACAAAACAGGCTGGAAAAAATAAAACTTCCATTTTAGTAGTACGGTTTAGCTATCACGCGTTTTGGATTATTGCAGTGGTTTGTTGAAAAATGAAACTGATATGATGATGTTTGGACTGGGATTAAATCAGACGTTGCAAATTGATGCTCAGAGACGCACAATATGCATTCAGAAAACTTCTTTGGGGCAAAAATCTAGCACAATGTAATTCTAGCACAATGTAATTATTATTTTAATTTTTTAAAAAATCAGCAGTAAGCTATCGTGTTGCAAAATCTGAGCACATTTAAAAGAAAGATTCTATTGCATCCAAAGGCATATTGATCGATGTCTCTAGGTGGATTGCACTGATAATCTTGGGGAAAAATGATGCTGCTAATCTCTACTATCAATTCTCTCTCTCCCCCCCCCCCAGATTATCAGTGCAATCCACATAGAGATATCGATCAATACGCCTTTGGATGTAATAGAAACTTTCTTTTTAAATGTGCTCCAGATTTTAGGAAGCCTATAAGCGGCTGGTATGAGTTGAAGGCCAGTCTGAGAAGTGAGAGAGAGAGAGAGAGAGAGAGAGAGAGAGAGAGAGGGACCTGAAGTGATCTGTAAAAATTGGTTTTCTTCCTGACACGGCTTTGACAATCTTATTTCGGTCTGGGAAAATGGGCACCGAGATGCTGAACTGGAAGACAATTGGGGTCTTATCAGAAATGCATAATTAAAGGCAGTGGTGAAATTCAAACTTTTTTACTACCGGTTCTGTGGGCTTTGCAGGGGAACGATACTGCAAAATCTCCATTCTCTCCCCACTCTGGGCCCAGCCAGAAATAGTATTTGCTGATTCTCTGAATTGCTCAAAATTTCCGCTACCGGTTCTCCAGAACCTGTCAGAACCTGCTGGATTTCAACCCTGATTAAAGGCCTTGTTTTCTTCAGTTAACAGAATAACAGAGTTAGAAGGGACCTTGGAGGTCTTCTAGTCCAGCACCCTGCATAAGCAGGGAACCCTATATCCTTTCAGACAAATGGCTGTCCAATGTCTTCTTAAAAACCTCCATTGATGGAGCACCCACAACTTCTGGTGGCAAGTTGTTCCACTGGTGAATTGTTCTCACTTTCAGGAAATTTCTCCTTAGTTCTAGCTTGCTTCTCTCCTTGGTTAGTTTCCATCCGTTGCTTCTTGTCCTGCCTTCAGGTGCTTTGGAGAATAGGTTGACCCCCCTCTTCTTCTTTGTGGTAGCCCCTCAAATATTGGAAGACTGCTATCATGTCAACCCTGGTCCTTCTTTGCATAGAATATACAGCCCTGAAAGTCCAATTCCATTGAAAAGCAATATGAGACACCGCTATGTTTATTCAGCAAGATATCACTCGGAGCCGCCTGTACAAATCCTTAATTATATTTGTTTGAAATATAATCAGATGGAGGGGGACTCGGAATGAAGTTAGCATGCCATGCGAGATGCATGGCAATCTCAAACTGCTATCCAAACACACTCTTTAGCAATTAAATTTGCACAAACTTAATGACGTTTAATCCTGATTAAATAGCCCCAGTTTATGCCTCTGTGATGGAAAGCTGAAAGGAGGCATTGTTCGGTTGAGTAATTAGTCTCTTTTATAGGGAAGAATCCTTTTGTGCTAAAAAAAACAAAAAAAACGAAAAACAATTTATTCCTAGTTTACATAATTACACATCTGCAGATGTTGAGAAAGGACAGCTAATTGGGAAACCTGATTAGTTTTATTAGTGTGAGATAGCGTAAAAATCCAGGCACAGATAAGAGGGACCAGGTATTGTCTGCCTTTATCTAATAAATCAAGCTGAGTTGCAGGAAAAAAAAAAAAAACCTGGGCAACCCAATTTGCCAGCTGTGGATAGTATTTTTCCCATTTGCACGTTGGAATCAAAGGTGAATGCCATCTCTGTTTGTGCGTTTGGTTTTTTTTGTTTGCGAGCTGTATCTGAAAAGCTTTGAAGTCTTAAACCATCAGCCGAGCGTCGCTTTGATATATTTACAAGGCGAAATAATTTGATTGATATCTCGCCCGATTCCGGAGGTGGTAATAATTTTTTCTTTCCTAGTTAATATTTCGGCAGAATGGTTTGCCGTGAAGAAAGTGGCGGCGGGCGATCGAAAAAAAGGGGGGAGTTTGCAACTAAAGAATCTGGAGTCTTTGAGTAGCATCTACGTGCCTTCTGTGATCATGCAGGGAACGGATGTCATTTCAATTTGGGATAGAGCTGGAAGGGACCTTGGAGATCTTCTAGTCCAACCCCCTGCTCAAGCAGGAGAGCCTATCTTTTCTTTTATGTACACTGAGAGCGTATGTATCAAGACAAATTCCTTGTGTGTCCGATCACAGTTGGCCAATAAAAAATTCTATTCTATTCTATTCTATTCTATTCTATTCTATTCTATTCTAT
>WNWU01000049.1:3593106-3595606 GCA_012654045.1 Ptyas mucosa
GATAGATAGAAAGAAAATAGAGATAGATAGATAGATAGAAATAGAGAGATAGAGATGATAGATAGATAGATAGATAGATAGATAGATAGATAGATAGATAGTTAGAGAGAGAGAGAGATAGAGAGATAGAGAGATAGAGAGATAGAAAGATAGAGAGATGAGAAAGAGGGGTGGGGAGAGAGAGAGATTACTTTCTGGCTGAAGATTTTCCAGTTGAATGGAGCTATTAAAAAAAAATGAAACAACTTGTCCATCTTTCATTGCAGCTACCTTTCCGAATTTTATTTCTTATTAATTCATGCTATAGTTAATAGTTCTCGGGGAGACATTTAATAAAGAGACAAGCAAACTCTCCATAAATCAAATAGAAAGCAACAATAAAAAAAAACCACCATGTTAACAATCAATTGAAGGCGGCAATCAATTAAAAGCAGGGGAGACTAAAACTAAGATCGGTGGAAATAAAAAAAAACAAAAACGGCCGTGCGGATAAAACCTGAAAAGTTAAAATAGCAGGTGTATCAGAGGTCTAAATAAATTTTAATTATCAGCACCTCGGGGGAAGATTCTGGTTCTTTTGCTTCTGCTAATGGGAGTCTGTAGAATGGAATAAGAACTGACCTTCCCCCCTGCCAACAATGAGATTTTCATGTGGCTGATGGATATGGAGCTCATTAGCTTTGTCTTCCCTACTGCAGAAAATCCCTTCCTCCCTCCCTCCCTCCCTTTTTTCTTCCTTCCTTCCTTCCTCCCTCCCTCCCTCTTCCTCCCTTCCTCCCTCCCTCTCTTTTTTCCTCCCTCCCTCCCTCCTTCCCACTTTCCCTCCCTCCCTCCATCTCTTTTTTCCTTCTTTCCTCCCTCCCTCTTTTTCCTTCCTTCATTCCTCCCTCCCCATCTCTTTTTTCCTTCCTTCCCTCCCTCCCTCCCACCATCTTCCTCCCTCCATCTTCCTCTCTTCCTCCCTCTCTCTTTTTTCCTTCCTTCCTTCCTTCCTCCCTCCCTCTCTCTTTTTTCCTTCCTTCGTCCCTCCCTCCATCTCTTTTTTCCTTTCTTCCTCCCTCCCTCCTTCCCTTCCTCTCTCTTCCTTCCTTCCTTCCTGCCTCCCTCCCTCCCTCCCTCCGTCCCTCATAATAAATGAGATTATTACAACCCTCTGTACAACTTGAATTTGCCATAAAATGTGGAGAGAAATATTCATGGGATTATGCTTATTATTAATCCAGTTAATCCTTGGATTAAGAGTGAGTGGACATGCTTTTGAAGGAAGCCTATGAAGGGTTCCATAGAAAGCATGGGGCATTTTTATGAGCTTCCATTTGTTAAAAACATCCGTATTTAAAGTCCTAATATTTGTAGACTCTCTCATTTTATCCTGTTAATTTACATGGCTTCTCAGAAAATTGTATTAGTACTCTTTTATTATTGTATAATATATTATATGGTCTTACTAGATGGGGTTAGTTCCTGAAGAGCCATTTCTAAAAAGAAGCAGAGTTTGTTTTAGCAAACTCTAATGAGAAATCAGTGTCTGTTCTCATTTCACTTAGAGTGAAGCTTTGGCAGGAGATGATTCTAAATATTAAAAAATAGTAATAAGAGCAATATTTACTCAACACAGAAGTTCCAATTTTACAGCTGTTTGCTGTTCTGTTCTGTTATTTGAGAAGATCACGGCAGTAGAAGGGAAATTTGAACTGTATAGATTAGAACATTTTGGGCTTCTTTTGAATTGTTTTTTTTTTTAAATTCTGGAAATGCTTCCTTCCTCTTTCTGTAGGCAACGGATTGAGCACAGAAATGTATAGTATGTATATCAGGGGTGAAATCCAGCAGGTTCTGACAGGTTCTGGAGAACCGGTAGGGGAAATTTTGAGTAGTTCAGGGAACCAGCAAATACCACCTCTGGCTGGCTCCAGAGTGCGGTGGGAATGAAGATTTTGCAGTATCCTTCCCCCTGGACTGGGGTGGGAGTGGAGATTTTGCAGTAACCTTCCCCTGGAGTGGGGTGGGAATGGAGATTTTGTAGTATCCTTCCCCCAGAAGTGGGGAGGGAATGGGGATTTTGCAGTATCCTTACCCTGCCATGCCCACCAAGCCACGCCCACCAAGCCAAGTGCTGAAAATTGGCCTGTGTACACATCAGCCGTGTACACGCGCTAGAATCGGAATTTCAGCTTTTCAGGAGCGCGGTCCCGACGAGCGCATGCGTCCATGCGTGACGTTTCCGCGCAATGTTTTCGGCACCAAGTGCTGTAGGTAGCCACAAGTGCATTCAATCCAGCTTCTCTTGAATTCCGTCGACCCTGATCTAAAACAAGCAAGTGCTATCCAGTTAGTTAAGAAGATTCTCGTGCATAGGTTTTGTTTGGTTTTTTTTAGCAATAAATCAGTATAATTGGATTTTCACATGTGGACCAGACAAGGCCATTCTCTAACACAGTTGCCCCCAATCCTTTGGGTACCAAGGACCGGTTCAAGGAGAGAAGTTTTTCCGTGGACC
>WNWU01000049.1:3600606-3603119 GCA_012654045.1 Ptyas mucosa
TGCCCTTGTTAAATTGTTGTCGTACATTCCCTTTCCCCTTAAACTACAGCACAGCATAATTTAATAGCCGATGTTGAAAAGTTAATAATAAGTGGTGAGGCCAGGTAAGCAAAAAGAAAATTGCTTGACATGCATATTCATATGCCGTTTAATGGGAACCTTTGCTGAGAAATGAAAAAGTTGCAATTCATTGCAAAGTTTCAGGAACAGTTTTTTACTACTTCTTTGGACTGTTAATATTTAAAGATTCACTCTACTTCTCTTTTTTTTTCCTTCTCTTTCCTTCCTCTACAGACGAACGATATTGTCTACTACAATGCAAAAGAAGACCTGAACGATGTAAGTATCATTTTGGAAAATAAGTCTGAAAAAGCTCTAATTCTCTTAACAAGTACCATTTTGTTGTGTGTGTGTGTGTGTCTGTGTGTGTGTGTGTGTGTGCTGTCAGGGATCTTGAAATGTAAATACACTAAAGGTACATTTTTCCATATGTGGTGGTCGTGTCCAGAAGCCAGGAAGTATTGGATCAGAATAAAGAAAATGGTTAGAAGAAATTACGAGTCAACGAATTGAGTTAAAACCAGAATTATTTCTACTAGGGATAATAAGAGGAAACTACAGTAAGAAAGAAGGGACGCAGTGGCTCAGTGGCTCAGACGTTGAGCTTGTCGGTCAAAAGGTCGGCAGTTCAGTGGTTCAAATCCCTAGTGCCGCGTAAGCTCCCGTGACTTGTCCCAGCTTCTGCCAACTTAGCAGTTCGAAAGCATGTAAAAAGGCAAGAAAAATAAGGACCAACTTTGGTGGGAAGGTAACAGCGTTCCATGCACCTTTGGCATTTAGTCATGCTGGCCACATGACCACAGAGACGTCTTCGGACAGCACTGGCTCTTTGGCTTTGAAACAGAGATGAACACTGCCCCCTAGAGTCGGGAACGACTAGCACATATGTGCAAGGGACACCTTTACCTTTATCTTACAGTAAGAAAATTCAATATATCATATTGCATGTAACAACAGTGGTCAGAATTGCCTATGTGCAAAACTGGAAACAGGACAACACACCCTCCAAGAGAATGGTGATCAAAAAGTTGTTAGATTGTGCCGAAATGGACAGGCTAACATTGGAATTAAAAGCTCTAGGGATTCAAACCGCTGAACTGCCGACCTTTCGATCGACAAGCTCAGCATCTTAGCCACTGAACCACCGTGTCCCCCATGTGACACGGTAGAGGAGCACAATGGCTCGCGTGGGTTAGGATGCTGGGTTGGAGGTTAGCAAGCCCACGTTTGAAACCCGAGTGCTCCGGGGTGAGTTCCCGTCCTTTGCTCCAGCTCCTGACATGGGGACATGATTGGAGTTCCCAACTGGGTGTGTTCCCCAGGCAACGGTGATGTCACCAGCTAATCCTTTCAATCCAGAAACGTCTCGATGCTTCCGACATGAGTCCGTTGCGACGAGACCCAGTCACAATGCATTCCGAATGGCTTCCTAGCATAATGTCTTGAAAGCTTCGCGTTGCGTGGTTTATAGCTTTTAGGAGATCTTGAACGAAGCCAGGATCTTCAGAGGGTAGTTGAGAAATAAATAGATATTCTCCAGCAGCCTATAAGCCTGGAAAAAATAAATAAATTTCAGAAAATAAACACGGCATGTTGTGAAGGAGCCCTGTGTTTGGGGCGGTTACTTTCTTGTTAAATTTGGAACGAGCCGTTGGCTGCTAAACTGCTCCAGTGGGACCGGTTCTTTTAATATTGAATAGTGGGTTAAATTTTTAATTATGCAAATAAATAGGTTCCAGTGTGAACTAGACGTCCTGCGAGTGCATTGTCTCATCGTTTGGTTGACCCGCAAGGGGAAAGTTTTGCAAAACCAAACACAAAGGAACAAAACAGATTTTATTTTTTTTGTTGGTAGAGTGTTAATCCTCATCCAGATGTAATTAGGTGGCACGTAAAATGTCTTGCTGGAGAACATTCTGACCTGAACGTTCATAAGAGGCTGATTACAAAGATAGAACATGCTATTATGGGTAGGTTTGCACAAATGTAGAAGGAAGTCAATGGAACTGGTAGTTAGAAAAGTTTATGGTCTTTAAAATACAAAACAAACAAACAAACAAACCCAACAACAACCCAGAAGCTTTGTTCCATATATGATATATGCAGTTCTCCAAGCTTAAAACCAATTCTGCATTTTCTTTCTTGCATAGAGAGGAAAAAAAAGTTATTTCAATCAGATCAGACTGTTAGAGTGGTCTATGGGGCTACCACACCCCATCTCCTTCTCCTCCTCTCCCTTCTCTCCCTCCTCTCCCTCCTCCTCCTCCTCCTCCTCCTCCTCAAATTCCACTCCCTTCTAGCACTAATGATGTTCCCTAGTTGAGTAATGAAATATCTGCAAGAAAACCACCAAGTTCAGAGGCCACCAAGGACCCCATAGTTCTCCTTCTCCTTCTCCTTCTCCTTCTCCTTCTCCTTCTCCTTCTCCTTCTCCTTCTCCTTCTCCTTCTCCT
>WNWU01000049.1:3607967-3618367 GCA_012654045.1 Ptyas mucosa
TATATATATATATATATATATATATATATATATATATATATATATATAGCCCAGTTTGGGAACGATGGGTTTGGGCCAAAACTCCTAGCAATGGAGGATTTCTGAGAGGTAAAGTTTGTTGTCCAACAGCTTCAAGTACCTATATATTGTTGCTACACAATACACTTTTCCCCGCGCTCCCAGCACCGGCGAGGTTCTTGTCAGCCTGACATATGGTGTCTGCATAATTTACTTCCGTTGGCAGATGTCAAATCCAGCCCTGCTGTGCCACTCTTCCATTTTATTTCCTGCCCCCTGAAATACAGCTTTTTTGAGCCTTCCAGAATTGCCTGTCCTCCATCACACGTTTTAATTTTGTCTCCTGCTTTCTATCTTTTCTTGATATTTCTCTCTCTCTTTCTCTCTCAGTCTCTCTCTCTCTCTCTCTTTCTTTCTTTCTTTCTTTCTTTCTTTCTTTCTTTCTTTCTTTCTTTCTCAATCTCTCTTTCTCAATCTCTCTTTCTCAATCTCTTTCTTTCTCTCTCTCTCTCTTTCTATTTCAATCTCTCTCTCTCTCTCAATCTCTCTCTCCCCCTCTCTTTCTCTCTCAATCTCTCTCTCTCTTTCTCACTCTTTCTTTCTTTTTCTCTCTCTTTCTATTTCAATCTCTCTCTCTCTCAATCTCTCTCTCTTTCTCTCTCTCTCTCTCAATCTCTTTGTTTCTTTCTCTCTCTATTTCAATCTCTCTTTCTTTCTTTCTTTCTCTCTCTTTCTTTCTCTCTTTCTCTCTCAATCTTTCTCTCTCTTTCTCAATCTCTTTCTCTCTTTCTCTTAATCTCTCTTAATCTCTCTCAATCTCTCTGTTTCTATTTCAATCTCTCTCTCTCAATCCCTCTCTCTCTCTCTTTCTTTCTCTCTCTTTCTATTTCAATCTCTCTCTTTCTCTCTCAATCTATCACTCTCTTTCTCAATCTCTCCCTCTCTGTCTTTCAGTCTCTCTTTCTCTTCCTCTCTTTGTAGACTCAACTCCTTGAGTCTAATGTCTGTTTTTCTTCAAAATCCTCTTAATTCTGTCCTTTTAACTTTAGTGTCTATGGAGTTTGTCAGCCATCCCGGTCGTCTTATCTTCAGTGTTTTACCCTTCTCTTCATGCGGTCCTGTTTTCTAACTTCTCCATATCCTACTTAACCACTGTTAATAGGATGCTGGTTTGATCCCATGTTTTCTTTTATCTTTTTCGTCGATCCATTCCTTCTTTTGACTTTCTAAGAGATAACGAGTCTCTTTCTCAGATTCTCTTTATTTCCTGATCAACATCAACATTTCTGTTCTATGGTTCCATAATGTCTCACCGTCATGACGTCAAAGAGTACAAGGTTTTTAGCTGTAACCAACAATACAACATCGAAACTCTCACTATAGAAATATTGGGAATAATGAACATGGCAATTTTGCATGCGCTAAACAAGCCAACATAATCTTGGCATGTTCTCCGTGCTTAGTGTGTTCTCTGTTTTCATTATCCTGGTATCTAAAAAGGTCAAATCATTCATTAAACCTAACTATTTTTTTTTTTTTGTACTGATGAAGTTATTTTGATGAGTAACGAAACTTCTCAAATGAATAAACTTTGGTCCAGTTGCCCAGAATCAACCTTTTTTAAAAGATACTTTTGGTCTGGATGATTGCGTTTTCATTTACATATCCTGTTACAAAAATGACCTAAAAATGTGAAGGAGATTTCCCCTCCAAAACAATCAGGTTTGTTTACCTCCTTGAAATTTTCAGATAATTTATTTTATTTATTTGGATGGATGGATGGACGGAGCTGTGAAAATCAACCCCAGGCAGCATTAAGGAGGCTTCCAGATGTGAAGATCTGAAATTATGGCTTACAATACCAAAATAATTAAATAAATTAAGAAAAGAATGGAAGGCTAAGAGCTTCCTAATTTACAGGCTCTTCAGAGCAAACCCTTTCTCTAAAATTTCAACATCTTCTCTTCAATTCTGACCTAACTCAATAGCCAATGGAGCCATCTAGTGACAAGAAGAAATATATATATATATTTGAAAGTCTGGGCAAGAATTTTAAACAAATTCAAAATTAAACCCAGGGATGTAAGAAAAGGATCAAATCTCCCTCAAACTGAACAGAAGTCTGGTAATCATGTGGTTACATCCGTGTAATTTTCTAAGCAGCAGGCAAAATTATCTCGCTGGTTTCTGGAATGACTTTTTAAGCCTCCATCTAATTTAACATAGAGTCCTAACCAGGGGTGAAATCCAGCAGGTTCTGACAAGTTCTGGAGAACCGGTAGCGGAAATTTTGAGCAGTTCGGAGAACTGGCAAATACCACCTCTGGCTGGCCCCAGAGTGGGGTGGGAATGGGGATTTTGCAGCATCCTTTCCCCAAGAGTGGGGAGGGAATCGGGATTTTGCAGTATCCTTCTCTAGTCATGCCCACCAAGCCACGCCCACAGAACCGGTAGTAAAAAAAATTGGATTTCACCACTTGTCCTAACCACACATAGGGGTTTTTTTTAGTGCTTTTTTTAGTTCACCCAAGGTTGACTGAGGGTTGGTACCAGCTATAATGGAAGAAGAAAAAAAACAGCTTGATTTCTGATGTCTACACCGTGAGCCATGATGGTACAGTGGTTAGAGTGCAGTACTGCAGGCTACTTTGGCTGCCGGCTGGCTGCCTGCTTGCCTGCAATTTGGCAGTTTGAATCTCACCAAGCTCAACCTTGACTCAGCCTTCTGCCCTTCCCAGGTGGGTAAAATGAAGACCCAGATTGTTGGGGGCAAGAGGCTGACTCTGTAAACCACTTAGAGAGGGCTGTAAAGCCCTGTGAAGCAGTATATAAGTCTAAGTGTAAGTCTTCCTTCCTTCCTTCCTTCCTTCCTTCCTTCCTTCCTTCCTTCCTTCTTTCCTTCCTCAGGGGTGCAGTGGTTAAGATGCAGTATTGCAGGCAAACTCTGCCCACTGCCAGGCGTTCGATCCTGACAGGCTCAAGGTTGATTCAGCCTTCACCTCCTTCCAAGGTGGGTAAAATGAGGACCCGGATTGTTGGGGGCCAGAGGCTGACTCTGTAAACCACTTAGAGAGGGCTGTAAAGCACCGTGAAGGGGTATATAAGTCTAAGAGCTATTGCTATTCCTTCCTTCCTTCCTTTCTCAACCCCTCCCTCCCTTCTTCCCTCTCTTCCTCGGTGGCGCAGCAGTTAAGATGCAGTATTGCAGGTTAACTCTGCCCACTGCCAGGAGTTTGATCCTGACAGCCTCAAGGTTGACTCAGCCTTCCGTCCTTCTGAGGTGGATAAAATGAGGACCCAGATTGTTAGGGGCCAGAGGCTGACTCTGTAAAGCGCTTAGAGAGGACTTTAAAGCACTGTAAAGCGGTATATCAGTCTAATTGCTATTGTTACGGTAGTCCTTGACTTCCAACTATTCAAATAGTGTCCTTTTGAAGTTACAACGGCACTGTTAAAAGTGACTTATGACCATTTTTTCACCCTTACGACCATCACCCTTACATCCGTAGTGGCATCCCTACAGTAATGCAATTAAAATTCAGGAGCTTGGAAACTGGCATGTACTTACGGCAGCTATCTCCTATCTGTTATCTGTTGCTTCTTATTTGCAGTTGCCACCTGGAATCATTCAGAGCAAGCTATTATTTTTATTTGCCTTTTCCATTAAGGGGAAAAAAAAAACTTTGAGCAAAAATATGTTTTATTTAAAAAAAAAAGCAAATAAGCAATATATCCATGGTTCCTTTTTGTTTTCAAGAAGTGTCATTTCCAAAGTTGAGATAATTTCCCTACGTTCTCCAGTGCACCCTTAGCCTTAACTTTTAGTTAACATTTCCTAATTTTTCCTCTTGATAAATCACAATGTGGGAACAAAATAAAAAAAAAAATCATACGTCCTCTTATTTCTATCTGCTTTTGGGGGGGAGGGGAATGTGCCAGTCTCCTCCCCCTTAATTTTGGAAGGGATGGGTAGATCTGATGATTAGCCATAGGTTGCTAGTTAACGTAAAGAGTGCTGCGTCTTGTTTCCTTTCTGTTCGACATTTCATTTAACCACGCATCCAGCTGTTGTTGGTAGAGATTTCCTAAGACCTTCCGTTCGCTCCTATTCATTAGGGCTGAACTGACACAAGCGATTTGTCAAAGAAGAGAGTTCCCTTCAAAAGGAATCTATTGTAGAGAGATACTACGACTGTTGGAATCAGAGTCAATTGCTTGCTTAACGCTAAGAGTGACATCTCTGTTTCTCTGGTCCTTAAACCGCTTTGCTAGACCTGTATTGGCTTGTCAAAAATGGGTTAGAACCAGAGGTGGTATTCAGCCGGTTCAGATCAATTCGGGTGAACCGGTAGTGGCGAATGCAGGCCCACCCACCCGCCAGGACGTAACGCCGTCCTATTTAGCCACGTTTTCGAGGCCAGGTGCGCGGAAGGTGCATTCACATGAAGCCAAGGTACGGTGGTAAGAATATGTGAAACATAGAATAACAGAGTTGGGAAGGATCTTGGAGGTCTTCTAGTCCAACCCTCCTACTCGAGACTCTATACCCATGATGGCGAACCTATGGCATGCGTCCCACAGTGGCATGTGTAGCCATATCAGTTGGCATGTGAGCCAACTGATTTTCAGGTTCTGGCCAGCTGATTTTCAGGTTTTCTGGGCTCAACAGAAGTAGGGAACAGGCTGTTTCCTGTCTTCAGAGGGCCTGGGCGGGGGAAGGACCGTTTTTCTCTCTCACCTGGTTCCAGGGCCTCTCTAGGAGTCTGGGGAGGGCGAAAATGGTCTTCCCCATGCCCCTGGAGGACCTCAGGAGGACGAAAACAGCCCGTTTGACAACTTCCGGTCCCACCGGAAGTTGTCAAATGGGCCATTTCTGGCATTTGGCAGTAACATCCTTTCCCACACTTTGGGCACTCGGTCCAGAAAACGTTAGCCATCACTGGTAAGGGGTCTCCTGTTTGAGCAGGGAGTTGGACTAGAAGACTTCCAAGTCTGTTATTGGGTAATTCTTTGCCTTAAGTTTTCCTCCTTTCCATCACCTTGGCATTAGAACTTTTCCGCTGGAACTCCAAACTAACTTCCCAGAGAATCATAATTGGGTCAGACCGCGGAGAAAGAGAAAGAGTTGCAGAATATGTCCTTGGCCATAACTCACTTTTTATTGCTGACAATTATATATATATCCAGAAGGTATACTTTAATAGATGACCACACCAAGCAGTAACCACTGGATAAAATTAGAAAGTTCTGCTCTCTCAGACTTTTATGCGAAGATATGAATATCATAGGTCAGTATCTCCGTCAACGATATGAGGATATTAATAGTATGGTGGTTGCAATATTTAGATTATTAAAAGGTTTTTGTTTATTCGAAGAATGCACCAGCTGCCACGTTTCACTGAGAATGCTCCCCTCGAATTTGAGGACTGGATACTTGACCCAAAGTTTCATTTATTTGTTCATTAGATTTATACCCTGCTCTTCCTTCCATAGCCCAAGGTGGCCCAGTGTTCTGACGTAGGCTTCCCCAGCAGCACGAACCCGAGTCCTCATCCCGATAAACCCCTTTTATTTAATGTACAGTGAATTCCTCTCCAGCAAAGTCTTTCCTCTCCCTCAGTCTTTCAAGATAGTTCATAATTACCGGCCTTGATCAGGCTTGGAGAGTGGCCAGACCGATATCTTTCAGATGCCTGCAATACTTGGCAAGAATGCAGGAATGAACTAAATTGCCTCCTGCAAACTCCACTCCCCTGTCGCTCCTCTTTTATTCCCTCTGGGAGGGGCCATTCATCGTCCACCTGTGGCCTTACTCCCAAGTCGACCCTTGTTCTTTAGCTGTTCCCTTCATCTGGAAGCTCTGCGCATGTGCACACTGGGAACAGGCTCCAGCTGTTCTTCTGCCTCACTGATGTCCGACTCCAAAGGCAGCTGATACCTGTCATATGGCCCTGGCCCCCTCTCTGCCTCTGATGCAGAGTCCTCATCAGAGCCTTCCCCAGACTCCAGGACTGGCCCATGTTCCTCCCCAACCTCCTCACTGTCTGAATCTGCTGCCAGATCCACTGGCCTCTGGTGGACCACAACATCCAGTTCTTACCTTTCCCCACAACAACACACCTGTGAGATAAATTGGGTTGAGAGAGAAGAATGGTCCAAAATGACGCAGGTAGCTTTTGTGACTAAGGATGGACTTGAACTTACATCTCCCTTGTCCAATATCGTAACCACTATGCCACCTTGACTCACATAAAAAAAAAAGTCCGCCGAAATAGGTAGACCAGACCATGAAAGCAACTCTACAAGAAAGGTAAAACTATCTTAATTGAGACTGGCTATATAATAATAGAATCCTTCAAGTCTAGGCTGTATCTCCTCCTTCTTATACTCCAGGGAAGGATATGAGCTACTTCTAAAACTTACCTAAGTCTAAACTTATCTTTGAACTAGATAAATAATCGTGTCCATTAAGGTCAGTCCTTTTCTCTCTACAAACCAGCTTAGAAACAGTGTGGCTTGTATTCCAGTTTGTTTCTCTCATAGTTGGACTTTACTTGCTAATTTGGGTGGTTCCTTGATTCTTTAGACCTCATTTTTGCTTCTTCTTCTGTCTCCATGGTTTAAAGAAAGATTTTGGTTTAGCAAACTCACTTTGTCTGAATCAGGAGCAGGGGGAAAGTAATCACTTACTTTCCCTACCGGTTTGCAAATGTGAGCACAGAAGCGTGCCTAAATAGGATGGCATATTTTCTGTCCCCGAACTGGTAGCGATTTTCGCTACCAGTTCGGGTGAACCGGTTCGAACCGGCTGAATACCACCTCTGATCAGGAGGTTATATCTTGGCCCATTCAATCTTTACGACATAATTGCATAAAATATTATAGAGACGAGACCTGTGTTGGCGATCCTACGGTATGTGTGCCGGAAGTCGCACGCAGAGCCATTTTTCTGGGCACGCGAGCCGTCGCCAAGCTCCCCTGAAACTGCACATGTGCGTGCCTCTGGTGCACATGGGTGCAATTCAGGGGACTCAGCTGGTCTTCAGAGCTCTCTTGCGCATGCGCGCTTGTTTGTGCATGTGTGCGAGATCATGTGCGCATGCGCAGACAGCATTTGTGCATGTGCATTGCGCACTCAAAAGCTGTGCGCATGTACAGATGGTGCAGTTGAATGCACAGCACATGGGGAACAGCCGTGTGTTACCGCAGATGGCACGTGAGCACGCGCAAGGTGCGAAGCGCGTTCCTATTCAGCACTTAATAAGTAAAAGGTTCGCCATCACTGGATTAGACTATCTTGTTGATCTAATAAAGTTTAATTTGTTTCCTTAGTTTCAGTTGAATTTTGCAAGAATTTTTTTGCAAGTAGTACGGTACTATTTTGATTGAAAGAATATTCTCCTTCTGGCAGATAATCAGGCAGTTTTCTTTTTTGTTGCTTTTTGCTTGCTTGTTTGTTTGCTGATAATTGTCTTTTAATACAATGCACACAATGTTTTGCCAAGTTTTGTGATAGAGCATCAAAGGCTTCGGCAGGGAACAAGAGGAGTATTTAAGATGGATCGCTCTATGTGCTTATTTACGTTTATCTATTTTTATTTCCTTTATCTTCTTTTAATCTTTGGTTTGCTGGCTTAAAGGCCCTCATAATAAACTTAATCTGATTTCTACTTTTACTTGTAGAATATATGATTTTGGTGTTGTCTATACTGGGATTCTCCCTGCATAGAATTCAGTTTTTTGGAATAAGACATTTGAAGTAAATGCTGAATTTTCTTAGGACTGTAATTAGTTTAGATCTGCTTTGTTTTCTACACTATGGGCAAATTTTCTGGTTAATTTAGATTTTATGTCTAGCTTTAGTATCCTGTCTTCTATAATTAGTGTGGCATCTTTATTTATTTTTTATTTTTGGCCTAAGATGTAGCGCACGTCACCCAGAGGTGAGTTGCAGCAGGTTCTGACCAGTTCTGGAGAACCGGTAGCGGAAATTTTAAGTAGTTCGGAGAGCCGGTAGTAAAAATTCTGACTGGCCCCGCCCCCATCTATTCTCTGCCTCCCGAGTCCCAGCTGATCGGAAGGAAATGGGGATTTTGAAGTAACCTTCTCCTGCCACGCCCACCAAGCCACGCCCACCAGGTCATGCCACGCCCACCAAGCCACACCCATAGAACCGGTAGTAAAAAAATTTGAAACCCACCACTGACATCACCCCAAGCAGTAAGTTTCATGCAACAGAATGAATCCTTATTATCGTCTAGAGAATTGGTTTAGTGGCAGCAGCATGCTTAATAAATAATCTTTTTTCTTTTGAGACCCATGACTGTTTTCTTTATTTTCTTTGCTTTAGAGAAGACATGTTTGCCAGGTGGCTACTGTATCTACACTAGTGGCCAAAATTGTGGAAACCTTTTGGGAAAAGTGTATTTTTGAGGTTTGATGGCTAATAACACCACTTTTTTTTTTTTGGAGTTTCAAGAGAATCCTATTCCACTGCTGGAATGGCCTGGGTATAGCCCAGACCTTCACCCAATTGAAAATCTAGGGAGCCGACTAAAGGAACTTGTTAGTCAGAAGCCACCCAGCAATAAAACCCAGTTAATAGAAGCCATCATTCAATCTCGGTTTCACATTGTAACAGCTGCAGAACTAAAAGACTTGGTTTACTCCATGGGAAGACGTTGTAAGGCCGTCATTCATGCTAAAGGTGACCCAACTAAGGATTAACTGACATGGGGATCATTTTTGTATATCTCATTTTTTCTACGAGTTTCACTTTTCTTCTTTATCCTGTAACTGCTATTCTAATAGCAAATCCTTCCTAAAAGTTATTGCATTATATTCTTGATTAAATTATCTTTCCATTGATATATAATTTTATGGTGTTACTCCCCCCCCAAAAAAGTGGTGTTATTAGCTAAGTTTTAGAAAATACACTTTTTCCCAAAAGGTTTCCACAATTTTAGCCACTACTGTAAGTGCCTTTTTGTGTTAAATAAACCTGCAGAGCAGATCTTGGTTAGATCTGTAGCCAAGGCATTAATCTTGATTTATTGTTATTATTCAGCAAAAAAGTTGTACTTATTCCAGACGCCTTGCTTACAATCTAACTTTTCAGTTCTTTGCTTTCATCCCGGGTGATAGACCTGCATTTTACACATCAAACACATTAAAAAAAAAAAGGATTTTTTTTAAAAAAATGGATGGAATCGGGTTTTCTCCCTGTGCATTGCAATATGCATTTCATAGCAGAATTTGATTCAGTGTATTTTGTGACTTTTCAAACATTTCAGAGACGGATGCAAAGTTCTCTTGTTCTATTTTTTATTTTGTTTTATAAATATGTATCAATGCGTGACCAGTGTGGCACCTGGGTTCATACATTCTAATACAAACAAAACTAGTGGAATTAATCATAGTTATTACATTCAACCTGCTTATATATTTCTAATAATAATAATACACATTTAAATTAAGGTATAGCCTGTCATTATTCAATTATTCCACATTTTCTCTTGTTATTGCTTTTATTTTATTATATAAAAGTCTATACACTAATATTTCCCCTTTCTCTTATTTCTATCTCTTATTCTAACTTTTAATCATGTCACCCTTTCATTAGAAAATGCTTTCTTTCCATCCTACCTAACTTCTAATCATGTCACCTACCTAAAAAAGAAAGGAAAGAGAGAGAAAAAGAAAATCAAATCAGAACAAGAACAAAAAAGAGAAGTCATCTATCCATCATCTCTTGCCCGCTTCAGTACTTTAATTGCTCTGCTTTTTTTGACTTGCTGTTATATTCTTGAAGACCCAAAACTGGAGAATTGGGTTTTATGCTTGGCTGAAGGTTCTGCTTTTTGTTGTCATAGAAATCTTTCCCCTTCCTGCTTTTAGCACCTTATATTCCTGAGGTTGTGATATTTTTCTCCTACTGTCTAATATTTTTGGTGTCGGGTAGAGTATTCCATAGCATATGCAACTCACACCAACCCACTCGTGTGCGTATCCCACTCAAAGACATGATCCCTCTACTTCCCTGTAGGTCCTTGGACTAACTTTCGTTCCTCTTCACCAACTCAACTTCTACTTTCTGTGGTCACAATCTCAGTTAGTTGACCAGAAGGAAGAAAAGGGGGAAGGAAAAGAGGACAAATAGTATTTTAAATTAAGGCGACAAGCAGATCCTCAAAAGGTACTTACAGTGCAAGATGCAAAATGTTTCAGAAAGACAGAGGACGTGTGATTGTTGGATGGAAAGCCATGAAAAGTCAAGTTTGATCTAGTGGTGAAGGCACCAGGCTAGAAACTAGGAGACTGTGAGTTCTAGTGTTGCCTTAGGCATGAAAGCTGGCTTGGTGACTTTTGGTTAATCACAAGGT
>WNWU01000049.1:3669415-3693947 GCA_012654045.1 Ptyas mucosa
AATAGTAATAGTAATAGTAATAGTAATAGTAATAGTAATAGTAATAGTAATAGTAATAGTAATAGTAATAGATCAGGGTCACATGATAACGGAACACTGCAATTGCCAAGTTACCTAAATAAGATCACGCGATCACAGGCAGAAGTGGGATTCACTTACCTTCCCTACCAGTTTACAAATGTGAGCACTCGCACACTGGCTATGCTCACACACACCTCCTCTGCACATGCACACTGCCTGCTGCGCATGCTCTTTGCTCGCGCATTACATCCGAGCGGATAGGCAGAGCCTCCCACAGTCACCACTATCGATTTTCCCGAACCGGACAGAACCGACTGAATCTCATCTCTGATCACGGGTATCTGAGTGCCACCGTCAGTGCTCTGGAAGTGATCATAAGTACCTTTGGGGGGGGTTCCGTTATAACTTTGAACAGTCACTAAGCAAGCAGTCATTAAGTGAGGACAGGCTTTTATTAAGTTCAGAAGTTCTTTTGAGTTCTTTTTGATGTGTCCGAACCAGACAGAACCGGCTGAATCCCACCTCTGATCACGGGTATCTGAGTGCCACCGTCAGTGCTCTGGAAGTGGTCATAAGTACCTTGGGGGGGGGGTTCCATTGTACAGTTGTATTTGCTTGCAAAACAACATTGCTTTCACGATAGAGGGTTAGGGTGGGAAAACGGGTATTTTTTAATAAAGCCATTTTAAAAGCAGTTGGAGTTTTTAAGAGGAACACGGTGGGTGGTGAGCTACTTCCCACTGTCGCTTGCATTTTAACAAAAAAATAAAAATAAAAAATTGTTTGGAATAATAATCTTTTCCTGTGGCGGTTCAATTTAATTTTAACAACGTTCGCTGGAAGAGGATATTAACTCTGTTACGTTTAGGACCGTAACAAAGAATTTAAATCTTCCCTCCCTAATGGCGAACGTTTGTGGGCTTGACAAACTCTGGCTAACTTCAGCTACAATTGGGGAAACCTGCCAACTTGAAAAGTTGATTTATGGGGTGGCTGATTGCCACTGACCAGAATTCGGGTTAAGTACATGGTAGAGTTTGACCGACATGCTAAACTGTGATTAACGCCAAAATGATATCAGGTTTGGTGAACAAACAGTTTTGCGGAGATTCTCAGTCATCCAAGTCATGGTTGTCCCAAAGATGCTTTTTCCCCCTCCTTCTTTTTTGGCTTTTTTTTGCAAGAGGCCACTGGACTTTCTGGTTTTTCTTTGAATTTTCTCGGATGAGAAGCGAAACGTCTTCTGAGAAAAACCAGAAAAACCAGTGGCCTCTTGCAAAAAAAAAAAAAAAAATGGGGAAGGGGAAGCATCTCCAAAAGATTCACTAGAAGTATACTGGGAGCACCAGTATACACCAGTGCTCCTCTATCATTTACTGTCCAAAATTAGGATGCGTCCAACTTTGTTCCATCTCGAGAAGGAGCCTGGTTTAGGAGCCTGGTTTAGCTCAGCAGACTAAAAGCATAGTGATCAACACCAGCTGTCTGCAATTACTGTAAGTTCGAATCTCACCAGGCTCAAGGTTGACTCAGCCTTCCATCCTTTCTAAAGTAGGTTAAATGAGGACCCAGTTTGTGGGGGCAATAAGCTGACTTTGTATAAATATACCAAAGTATGAAGGCTATTGCTTAACGCCTTGTAAGCTGCCCTGAGTCTCCGGAGAAGGGCGGCATATAAATCAAATTAAAAAAAAAAAAAGGAGGCTTTGAAAATTTGTATTTTCCTGGAAAATAATAGGACACCGAATGTTCTGAAGTTCCTTTTAGAATTAGAAAGTGAAGCATTGCACAGTCAGGGTTTGTTAAACTCGATTTTGTTGAGGGCCGTAGCAGGGTTGTATTTGACCTCAGGAGGCTGGATGGGTTTGCCTGGGTGTGCTTGGCCAGGATGGGCATGGCCAACTCGACCTCACTCATATTGGGGGGAGGGGGCACCTGTGGCCTCTTTCTCCTTTCCTGTCCCTTCTTGGATGCTCGAACATTTCTCGATGCCTTGTGATCAAATGCCACTTTTGTTAGTAGTTTTCCAAGCAATTCTGCCACAGCGAAAACAGGTGCCCCTCCTGAGTTCAGTTTTTGGCTGTGATGGCCTCCTGCAGCCTTCTGCCAGTGAAAATGGAGCTCATCCTGGGCGGGGCCGAGGCACCGCAGGACAGTCCTTTGCTCTTTCCAGGGCATCTCCGCGGGCCAGATCTAAGCACCCTATGGGATGGATCCAGTCCACGGGCCTTGAGTTTGACACCCCTGGTCCAGTGGTGGGCTTCAGCCAGTTCGCACCACTTCAGGAGAACCGGTTGTTAACTTTCTGAGCAGTTTGGGAAACTGGTTGTTGGAAGAAATCATTAGGACAGAGAACCGGTTGTTAAATTATTTTAATCCCACCACTGCCCTGGTCTATGTGGTGGGTGGTAGACAGGCGTTGCAAGAGGGAGGGGATGCTTCTGCAAAGAGACAGGGGAGTGGTCTTTGGAATGTCTGGTGGGCAGGAAGAGGGCAAGGATAGTCCCTCCCTAGCAGTTCACAGCATCTACAGTAGTAGCTGTATTGTGGAGACCTTTTGGGAAAAAAGTATTTTTGAGGTTTGATGGCTGATAACACCACTTTTTTTTTTTTTGTGGAGTTTCAAGATAATCCTATTCCACTGCTGGAATGGCCTGGGAATAGCCCAGACCTTCACCCAATGGAAAATCTAGGGAGCCGACGAAAGAAACTGGTTAGTCAGAAGCGACCTAGCAATATAACCCAGTTAATAGAAGCCATCATTCAATCTTGGTTTCACATGAGAACAGCTGCAGAATTAAAAGACTTGGTTCGCTCCATGGGAAGACGTTATAAAGGCCGTCATTCATGCTAAAGGTTACCCAACTAAGGATTAACTGACATGGGAATCATTTTTGTATATCTCGTTTTTTCTACGTGTTTCACTTTCCTTCTTTATGCTGTAACTTCTATTCTAATAGCAAATCCTTCAAAAACTTTATTGCATTACATTCTTGATTAAATTATCTTTCCATGGATATGTAATTATATGGTAATACTCCCCCCAAAAGTGGTGTTATTAGCAGTGGTGAAATCCAATTTATTTTACTACCGGTTCTGTGGGCGTGGCTTGGTGGGCATGGCAGGGGAAGGATATTGCAAAATCTCCATTCCCACCCCACTCCAGGGGAAGGATACTGCAAAATCCCTATTCCTTCCCCACTCTGGGGCCAGTCAGAGGTAGTATTTGCTGGTTCTCCGAACTGCTCAAAATTTCCGCTACCGGTTTCCAGAACCTGTCAGAATCTGCTGGATTTCACTCCTGGTTATTAGCTAGTTTTAGAAAATATACCTTTTCCCAAAAGGTTTCCACAATTTTGGCCACTACTGTAGCTACAGTTATGCAGACAGTTGCTTTAATCTGGCAAGATTCTGTCTGTAGGCCAACACCAATAAAGGAACTAGTCCAGATGTCATTCTTGGTTTTTTTGGGGGGCCAGTCTAGCATAAGGTGCTTTCAGGCTCTTTTGCTCATAACGATAATCCTAAAAGGGGGTGTAGTACAGGAAGTCCCCGACTTACGACCCCAATTAAGTCCAAAACTTCTGTTGCTGAGAGAAACATTTGTTAAGTGGGTTCTACGACTTTTCTTGCCACATTTGTTAAATGAATCACCGCAGTTATCAAGTTAGTAACAACAATGAATCTGGCTTTCCTGTTGACTTGGCCGGTCAGAAGGTCTCAAAATGGGATCATGTGACTCCCAGTATTCTGAAACCGTCGTAAATATGAGTCAGTTGCGAAGCATCTGACTTTGGATCTCATGACCATGGGGATACAGCCACGCGTAGCAGTGAAAAATGGTCGTAAGTCGCTCTTCCCAGTGCGGCTGTAACTTTGAATGGTCACTAAATGAACTGTTGTAAGTCGAGGACTATCTGTATAGCTGTATAACACAGCTACTAATGTAATATTCAATTCTTCATGGTAAAGTGGAAATTACTATATGCATCAAACTGTTCCTACTTACTGGTACTTCAATATTTAGTTCCTAAATCTTTATTTGACCGATAAGCATTTTCAAGATATTATTTAAACTGGTCATCAATTGAGATCTATAGTTACATTTTGCAAAAAATAAATAAAAAATCTTTGTTTTTATTAAATATCTAAAATAGTCCCTTTCCTTAAACCATGGCAATTATTCACAGGTTGAATCTTTACAAATTATTTTATTTATTCATGTGCGTACGGAGTATCATCACAGAATCTGGAATGTAAGCAAGTTTTACCATGGGTAATTTATAATATTTATGACAGATTTTTTTTTTAAATTAAAGAAAAAAAAATAGTTTACACCGTCAGATTTTCCAAAGCACCAGAGTGTGTGTTGAATCCTACGTGCATTTTTTATTTCTACATAAATGTTTTATTTCCAAATCAAGATCATATTGCTGGTTTTATTAACCTAGGGAGCGTGTTTAGGGGGAAAATAATGATGGATAGATAAACAGCTTAAAATATTTAAGACTCAATATTTAAGGCTCGTTCGATTTAATAATCTTGGTCTCGGCAAATTGAAAACTTAATTTTGGTGTATTGACATTTTTGTAGTACCATAAAGCTATGATTGCTTCAGAATGGCCTTAGTTATTGAATGAGTCAGTGGATTCCAATTTTGTTTATAAATCACATTAGCATCTTGTCTTTCTTCTATGGAGATAGTTTGCCAATCTTTATGTGAATAGCAGGGAGAAATTACGTTATGAATGAAGGCAAATATATGTGTCCCAGGATGATGTTGTGAGATCCAATCTGGGTTGATCACTGGGACCAGATATTTACTCTTCCAAGTTTTTGAACTTGTGCTGGAACCCACTTTCAGGGAATTTCTCTCTACTGGAATATGTACTTTGGACACATGTGTTGAGGAATTTGCAGAGCAACCCTTGAGTAACAAGGGTGCGCACATGGAAGCGACTGAGAGCAGTTGCGAATAATCACAGCCAACACACAAATACAGAGTTGTTTTAACTTTTAGGAAATAGTTATAAGGCACAGTCCAATACACAGTCCAGGTCATACACAGATAAAGCAGTAGATAGTAAAACGATAGTCCAGGGATATTCCAATAACAAAGTCTTCTTACCAGTCGTTGCAGTCATACACAATAAACAGTTGCAAACGGTAGCAAACACAGCAAATAGCAGTAACGATCAGTAATGGTCAGCAAAGAGCAGCAGAGAGGAGCAGAGAGAAACTAACCATGTTTCAAGCTCCCTCTTAAGGACACTGGCTACCGAGCTAACCAATCAGGACACAGTATGATGCAATACAGCAATACAGTTTTAAACCTATATTGTGGTTTTATATATTGCCAACCCAACAAGTTAGGTAACTATCATTTCCTAACAACATGTTTATGTGGTGCCTTCCTACTGGCTGATTGGTGTGTTGATGGCTGGCGATTGGCTGTCTTTTCCTTGTGCTGCCAAGCCCACTTAAGTACTTGATAGGTTGATGGTAACTCAGCACCCATTTTGACTGATGAGAGGCCCGTTTCCCAGCCTTCAATCATTTCCCTGGCTATTTTTTGTCCCTGCTCGGCCAACAATCATAATTGCTGCAAAATTTAAATGTATGTCCTTGTTCACTGCAATGTGAGGCTACCAATGATTATGTAGGACCAATGGGGAGGAAGCTAAGAACCAGAATGCAAGAACAGAAGTGAGCAATTTGGACGAGGAGACCTGAACTCATTGGTGGCTCAGCGGCTAAGACACTGAGCTTGTCGATCAAAAAGGTCGGCAGTTTGGCGGTTCGAATCCCTAATACAGGTCTCCTGCATGAGCAGGGGGTTGGACTAGATGACCTCCAAGGTCCCTTCCAACACTGTTACTGATAGAGCAATCAAAGTCCCATCACTTTTTATGTGTACGTGATGAATGTTTCCATGTTAAAAAGACTGTGGTTATTTGGTCATGCTCACCATTCTGATACGTGTTGCCTAGCTGTGTGTTCACCTTGTACATTTGTAATATTCCCCCCCCCCCGATTTTTACCAGACTCTTTAAACTGGGGTATATATACACAATGAGGTAACATGGAAAAAGATAGAAGAGTGTTTCTTGTCAGGGTTCAGATGGATGCCCTAATTAAATCATGAGCCTCAGCCAAGCTTCAAAAGAAATCCAGTTATTTATTAGGAGCTTCATATCCACATGTTCTAAGTGAAGCCAACTCTGACCCCACATAATTTATGGCCCCAATCATGCCCCTGTTTCCTCTCCCCCCCCCCCCCCCCGGTGTGTCATCAATCACATTCGCCAACGGGATGATTTTGCGGGTTGTAGAGATCACTCCCCTTCAGCTGCTGTAAGTAACCCTGGGATACAGCCTTGAGAGAGATAAGTCTGGAATGTCTTTGGCTGCCGTGCCGTTTCATCAGTTTCCGATCTCCCCCCTTTCCTATGGCAACTCGAGAGCAGGCCAGGGATGCTTTGCGAGTTGACATTTCTGAAAAAGTCTTGTGTATTGAGATATGTTCTCCGATGGTGCCGTGACTACATTGTTGTCTATTCCAGGACAGTCAGAGTGTCTTCAGAGCTAACTGCAACAAAATTATAATGTTGTTTACTGATGGAGGTGAAGAAAAAGCGCAGGAGATATTCGAGAAATACAATAAGGACAAGAAGGTAAGATCCTCCGGTAAAAAATATTTTGATATTTACTTTCTCTAAAATTATTTGCAATTTAAAAAAAAAAAAAAATCAAGAAGGCGACACAAATGTTTCATATGTGTGAATTTAGACCAGTGCATTAAAAAAAGGAACGCACAGTGGAATTTTAAACAGATTTGCTCTATTTTAAAATAATATTTTATTCATTTTTCACATTTGTGTAATATTGAATACGATATTTTAGGCTGTCATAAAAAAAGAAGAAGAAAGAAATGTGATCATTTAAGGAGATAACAGAAACTATGTCACAGCTGGGGTAGCACCAGATTGACCATCTGGGCTCAGAAGCTAAGCAGGATCTGGTTTGATTAGTTTTTGGATGGGAGACACTCTGGAAAAGCCAAAGCTGTAGGCTACATTGCGAATGTTGAGAAACATTCCGGAAGGAGGCTGAAGTCAACTTTCAATTGTTGCCAAGGAAACTGGATGGACGTGTCTGTTTGTCACCCGGATTTGAAATTCCAAGGTCTCTTGGCTTTCAAAAGATTGTAATAGATCTCAATCACACCATTTTGAGTTCTCTGTTCAAACAATCTCAAATCCACTTTAACAACATAGTACCTTCTCTCAATGCCATCTTCACTACCCCACCTTTCTAAATGTTCTTAATTTGGTGGTAAGATCCTTAGCCTAATAGAATAGAATAACAGAGTTGGAAGGGACCTTGGAGATCTTCTAGTCCAACCCCCTGCTTAGGCAGGAAACCCTTTAGACAAATGGTTATCCAACATCTTCTTAAAAACTTCCAGTGTTGGAGCATTCACAACTTCTGGTGGCATGTCGTTCCACTGGTTAATTGTTCTCACTGTCAGGAAATTTCTCCTTAGTTCTAGGTTGCTTCTCTTCTTGATTAGTTTCCACCCATTGCTTCTTGTCCTACCTTCAGGTGCTTTGGAGAATAGCTTGACTCCCTCTTCTTTGGGGCAGCTCCTGAGATAGTGGAACACTGCTATCATGTCTCCCCTAGTCCTTCTTTTCATTAAACTGGACATGCCCAGTTCCTGCAACTGTTCTTCATATGTTTTAGCCTCCAGTCCCCTAATCATCTTGGTTGCTCTTCTCTGCACTCTTTCTAGAGTCTCCACATCTTTTTTACATCGTGGCAACCAAAACTGGATGCAGTGTTCCAAGTGTGGCCTTACCAAGGCATTGTAAAGTGGTATTAACACTTCACCTGATCTTGATTCTATCCCTCTGTTGATGCAGCCTAGACCTGTGTTGGCTTTTTTGGCAGCTGCTGCACACAACTGGCTCATATTTAAATGGTTGTCCACTAGGACTCCAAGATCCCTCTCACAGTTACTACTATTGAGCAAAGTACCACATATATGGTACCTGTGCATTTTGTTTTTCTTGCCTAAATGCCTAATGGAGTTGGGAGTCCCTCAACTTTCATTTCAGGGCAGGAGCTGAGGAGAGAGGACACAATATTCCCCTTTCAGCTTTCACATATTCTGGAAGAACGCTTCATCAAAGGCCTTCAGGATCAACTTCATGACATTAGCTGTTTTCTAGTTTTCACTGAAATCTCTCCTCCCCTGTCCTTGGACCACCACCACCCCCTCCTTGGTAGGTTGCTGTCACCAGCAAAACTGCAGCAATAGAAAATCCTTGGTGGTAGTGCCATGTCTGTTCTACAGTTGGGGACCCAATAACTTTGTTGTTATTATTGTTGTTAGTTGCGAAGTCATGTCCGACCCATCACAACCCCATGGAAAACGTTCCTCCAGGCCTTCCTGTCCTCTACCATCCTCTGGAGTCCATTAAATCTCATGCCTTCTGTTTCAGTGACTCCATCCAGCCACCTTGTTCTCTGCCATCCCCTTCTTCTTTTGCCCTCCATCGTTCCCAGCATGAGGCTCTTCTCCAGGGAGTCCTTCCTTCCTTCTCATTAGGTGGCCAAAGTATTTGAGTTTCCTCTTCAGGATCTGGCCTTCTAAAGAGCAGTCAGGGTTGATCTCCTCTAGGACTGACCAGTTGGATCACCTTGCAGTCCAAGGGACTCGCAGGAGTCTTCTCCAGCACCAGAGTTCAAAGGTCTCAATTCTTTGGTAGCCTGGGAGATAAATACTGCCATCCTTGTCTGGGGTAGTGTATGGTGGTTGGGACCAATCAGAATGGAGCTGGAAGGGACCTTTGAGATCTTCTAGTCCAAGCAGGAGACCCTATACCATTTTAGACAGGTGGCTGCCAGATTTTTCTTAAAAACCTCCAGCAATGAAGCACCCACAACATCTGAATTTGTTCCATTGGTTAATTGTTCTGACTGTTAGGAAGTTTCTCCTTAATCCCAGGTTGCTTCTCTCCTTGATTAGCTTCCATCCATTGCTTCTTGTCTTGCCCTCTGGTGCTTTGGAAAATAAGTTGACCCTCTCTTCTTTGTGGCAGCCCCTCAAATATCAGAAGACTGCTATCATGTCACCCCTAGTCCTTCTTTTCCCTACATTAGCCATACCCAATTCCTGCAACCGTTCTTCATATGTTTTCGCCTCCAGTCATCCCCTAATCCTCTTTGTTGCTCTTCTCTGCACTTTTTCCAAAGTCTCAAAGAAGACCAACTAAAACAATTAAAGGCCTGGAAATGAAAACATCTGAAGAATGGCTGCAGAAATTGGAAACTAGATATGGCTAGTCTAAGAGAAAAGAAGGGCCAAGGGTGATATGATAGCAATATTCCAATATTTGAGAGTCTTCCGTAGCAGTTCCTTTCACGCCTTCTGCTGGACATCTGAAATTCTAATTTTTTGGGGGGGGGCTACTCAACCAGCCGCTGCTGTTTAGAACGAGCAGGAAGTCCTTGATTGAAATCGTCTCTGACATGTACTGGCCAGAGACAGCAATTATAGCCAGATCTTAGGTCATTGATTGATAAGAAGACTAACCACCTTAAAGAATGTCAGGCAAGCTCTTCCTTGTAATTGAATTTAAAATCTCAGCTAAGTGGTCCGTCACTTTGCAGAAATGTCTTTGCGGGAATGAATAATTGCAGGCGGTGACTGCTGGTTCGCGCATTTATTTATTTAATCCACGGTCTGTGCGTAGAATGTCCTAGCATCTGCCGAACGACACGGGCTGATTAAAAAACCCGTTTTTATAAAGCCCCCCCCCCATTACGTGAAATAGGCCTGAATTGGTAATAACTCGGCTGTCTGGAAGACTGTTCAATTCCACCGATGATATATTTTGGGGGGGGGTGTTCTTTGCAAACATTTTCAATGCTCCGGGCTTACAGTGGCGGGAGTCAATTTCGTATTTAAGCTGATTTGACCTCGAGGGAAATCGAAGACAGTTGTTAAGGGAGAGATGGATCTCATTATGAAATGAGGTGTGGTGTGCCTTTTTGTTCTATTTTTCAAAAGACGGTGCGGGCTTTTGTAGTCAGAAAATAGATATTTGAGGGGAACGAGGATTTATTTCAGATACTGCTCATTTGAGTCAAGCAATCAATGCAGTACAGGTATGTGCCCCTTCATCCTTAGGAATGATGTAACTCCCGGTGCTTATTTGAAGAATTCATTAGTTGGAAAATTAAAATGCACACACAAACACAAAGACATATTTGAGCCACGGTGGCGCAGTGGTTGGAGTGCAGTACTGCAGGCTATTTCTGCTGCCTGCCGGCTGCCTGCAATTTGGCAATTCGTATATCACCAGGCTCAAGGCTGACTCAGCCTTCCGTCCTTCTGAGGTGGGTAAAATGAGGACCCAGATTGTTGGGGGCAAGAGGCTGACTCCATAAACCGCTTAGAGAGGGCTATAAAGCACTGTGAAGCGGTATATAAGTCTAAGTGCTATTGGGAAGGAGAGAAGGAGGGAGGGAGGGTGGGAAGGAAGGAAGGAAGGAACGAAGGAAGGAAGGAACGAAGGAACGAATGAACGAACTGTTGTGGCACAGTGGTTAGAATGCAGTATTGCAGGCTAACTCACTTCTCATTGTCAGCAGTTCAATCCTGACCAGCTAAAGGTGACTCAGCCTTCCATTCTTCCGAGGTGGGTAAAATGAGGACCCAGATTGTTGGGGGCAAGAGGCTGACCCTGTAAACCACTTAGAGAGGGCTGGAAAGCACTGTGAAGCGGTATATAAGTCTAAGGGCTATTGCTTTTCTCAGAAAAAGGGGTTCAAACAATTCACAGAGTTTCCCCTTCACATGAAGGCAGGAGTCTTGCTTAGATTGTGAGATTCTATCTCCTAAACCCTTATTTCTTGATATTAAACCCACTTTATGAAGTTCCACGTAAACAAACCAGTGTCAGAGACTTAACAATGTGCCGTGAAGCCGGTTGTATGATAGGTTCACAGTTCGTGTTCAACCCAACCAGGGGTGGGATTGAAAAATTTTAGCAACCAGTTCTCTGCCTGGTTGCTGGATGGGCACAGCCATGGGAGCTGGGCCTACTCGGCCTCCTGCACCATGGCGGGGGGGGGGGAGCTCCGGAGGCTTTTCTCGAGACTCCAGGAATGTGAAAACCGCCTCCCCTGGGCTCTAGAGGTCCTCCGGAGGCCAGAAATGGGGCTGTTTATGGACTTCCGGTACTTCTGTTACTTCCGATAGGCCCGTTTTTCTCCCTCTCAGAGCCTCCACACAGGCCCTGGACTTATCTTGCATCCAAAACGGGCCGTATGGAGACTCCAGGGAGGGGAGGGGTGGGGTGGGGTGGGCAGGCTCAGCCAGTCCTTGCAACTACCGGTTCGGTGAACCAGATGTAAAATTGGCATCCGGTTTGCCCGAACTGCTCCGAACCAGCTGAATCCCACCCCTGAACCCAATATACATAAGAGGCCTTTTCAGATCTGGAGATGAATAACCCGACTGTTGAACTAGAGATAAATTTAAACACTTTTTCAGGCTAAAGTTTTAGTCCAACTTCTCTACCGATCTTAGCTCTCTTGTTGCCGTTTTGCCAAGTTGGGAAGCGTCAAACCAACCTTGCCTTAAATTGTCTTCTCAGTATCACCCAACATGGCATGCCGGTTGGAAGCAGTCCCGATGAAGGTGGAGGCCAAAGCCCAACTTTTACTGATGAATTACTGGCTTAAATTAAAATCTCTTCCCAGTGGATTTCACCCCTCTTACTTTGATTGACAATTTTCAGTCTTAATTGGCACCGAAATGTAGAATCCAAATTAGCTTCCTCTCCTATTCTCTTTGAATGCCTTATTACCTGGGAGGCTTTTAAAAATGAAACATTTTTTTTTTAGACAAGGAACTTTACATGATGAGCTTCAACAGGTTCGAGGCAAATTGCCTGATACCATTTTACCCCCGAGGATTTTATAAAAACCTTTTCCAAGTAAAGGTAAAAGGTAAAAAGGTCCCCCTCGCACATATGTGCTAGTCGTTCCCGACTCTAGGGAGCGGTGTCATCTCCGTTTCAAAGTCGAAGAGCCAGCGCTGTCCAAAGACATCTCCGTGGTCGTGTGGCCAGCATGACTCAACGCCAAAGGCGCACGGAACGCTGTTCCTTTCCCACCAAAGGTGGTCCCTATTTTTCTACTTGCATTTTTTACGTGCTTTCGAACTGCTAGGTTGGCAGAAGCTGGGACAAGTCACGGGAGCTCACCCCGTTACACGGCACTAGGGATTCGAACCGCTGAACTGCCAACCTTTCGATTGACAAGCTCTGCATCTTAGCCACTGGTATCCACATGGTATCCTTAAGATTTATATTGACTGTTTCCTAATGTGATTTGATTGCTTATTTGTTATTTGTTCCCTATGACTACCATTAAGTGTTGTACCTTATGATTCTTGACGAATGCATCTTTTCTTTTATGTACATCGAGAGCGTATGCACCAAAGACAATTTCCTTGTGTGTCCAATCACACTTGGCCAATAAAGAATTCTATTCTATTCTATTTTTTTTAAAAGAAACTAGAAAGTTTTTTGTCGTTCTCCAACAGCTCTTCCACTAGATGGCAGCCATTATTTAGTGATGTTGCCATATCAACCCATCATTATTTTTCCTTTCCTATTTTCCCCCCTCATCCTTATATCGTTTCCTATTAACGCTCATGAATATGTTCAAAAGCTTATTAGCATTGCCAATAATTTAAAATCCAGCCGTATTATACTCACAGCAGTATTTTTAGCTGATACTTATCAAACACACACACACACATATATATATATATTTCTGTTTTAGGTCCGTGTGTTTACATTTTCTGTTGGTCAACATAATTATGACAAAGGACCCATACAGTGGATGGCCTGTGAAAATAAAGGTATTGTGGGTTTATATGGGTGAATAAATGAATAAATGCTTTACAACAAGCCACAGTTTATATTTATTTATTATGATAACGTTGTTGCTTAGTGACCTCTGATTCTTTTAAGTCTATAAAGGAGAATATTTGCAGTTCAGGGTAAAAAGAGAGCAAACCACGCTCCCTGCTAATACTGATGGTGTTACCTAGTTGGGTAATGAAACGTCTGCAAAAAAACAACCGAGCTCAGAGAACATCAAGAACTCCTCCTCCTCCTCCTCCTCCTCCTCCTCCTCCTCCTCCTCCTCCTCTACACAAACCCCTCTTCTTTCTAGAACTGCTGATGTTACCTCAATGGGTCATGAAACGTCTTCAAGGAAACAAGCAAGATCAGAGAGCACCAAGCTAAAATAACATTTTAATCCTAAAAACAATAGAATATTAATAAAGCAGGTAGTGAAATATGGAAAACCCGTATTTTCTCTTATGTATAAAATCAGATTCGTGTCCTTTATTTACTATTCATGTAGTCTTGTTAGTACTGTATCCTCTCCCTTGCTAAATCGGAATATAAAGGCAAACTTAACGCTTGCATCCTCAAAGGTACATTTTTACACGTTTTATCTATGTGAAGAAGCTCACTTACAATGTATTGTAAATGATTGCCAATTTATTGGGAGACCAAAAAAGTACAGGAAAATATCACCAGGAAATTTACGTCAGCGATCTTTAAATGTATATGGCTTCCGAATTTGAATTTCACCGTTTCTTCTGCTGTTGACTCCACGTTCGTAGTCCTAATATTTCTAGTGTTTCATCTGGAAATCGATATTTCATTACAACTCAAATTCCTGCATTAAATTTTCTATTTCAGGTTACTATTATGAAATTCCTTCCATTGGCGCCATAAGAATAAACACACAGGTATGTTTGTATTTTTGCAGTAATTTATTGATCAGGAATGCCAGTTCTAAAGCAGAAGAAATTAAAATTCATCCATATACAATAGCTAATAAAAAAAAAACCTCATATAAAGAATTGTTTGAGGGAAAAATATTGGTTTCGATAGGAACTGAGCAATCCAGCTTGTCACCCAATCCTGACAATATGAGCTGAGAGAGAGGGAGTGGCCCAAAGTCACCCAGCTGGCTTTCATGTCTAAGGAGGGACTAGAACTCACAGTCGCCTGGTGATTAGCCCAAAGTCACCCAGCTGGCTTTCACATCTAAGGTGGGACTAGAACTCACAGTCGCCTGGTGATTGGCTCAAAGTCACCCAGCTGGCTTTCATATCTAAGGAGGGACTAGAACTCAGAGTCTCCTGGTTTCTAGCCTGTTGCCTTCACCACTGGACCAAACTGGCTTTCTTCTGAAATATTGACTATTAAATTGACTAAAAAAAATAACAATACAGTGTTATCTAAAGCAACAAAATGCATATTTCCTTAGATTATCTGAGAACATGGAACCAGATATTAAGCAAACATGATGTATTCGTTGTATATAACTGATAAATTCAATCAAGATAAAGCAAAAAAATTATTTTTTGTTATAACTTTACGTGTAAAGAATAGCTGTTGGGCAGCCTTTTGTTAACATGGTGCCCATTCTTCCATGACGTCCAGTCATACGTATTTGTTTAAATTTTTTACACAAATATTTCTGCTCAACCAAGGCTGTTTATAATATATTGTCAATAACAATGTTATTAATAGACTATTGTGGCATCATTGATCTTGGGTTGTCTCCTTAGACTTTTTTTTAAAAAATCACGCAACGCAAAATCTATGTTGGACCTCAAGTGCTTTCTTGGCATCCTTGTTGGCAACGTACCCTTGCTAAATCAGAATATAAGGATAAACGTAAAGTGTACATCACAAAAAAAATGCTTTTATTTAGATAAAGAACTTGTAATTTATTGCAAATTATTGCACACGTAATCGGGAGACCTTTGGAACGCAGAAATCATGGCACACGGCTCGGATCTTTGTATGACCAATCTAACCTCCCATTCGCTCTACTCATCCTATAACCGTGATGGCGAATCTATGGCATGTGTGTCCGAAGTGGCACGTGGAGCCATGTCACTTGGCACATGCGGCGTTGCCTGTTCCTCTTCCAAGTTTCTGTCATGGATGTGCTCACGATGATCAGCTGGCCTTCGTGCGTGTGGTAGTGCCGGAATCTGGAAGAGCTGGTCTTCCATTTTCCTGCATGATCGTGCGTGCCGGCTAGCTGATCATTGCATGCACATGCGCGCCAGAAACCTAGAAGACTAGCTGGCTGGCACACATGCATGTGCTGGAACCAGAAGTTCATTTTCGGGTGCACATTGCCCTGTGAAACTCCTCTTCCGGGTTGCGGCCCAGACGAGAGCGCACGCACTCCCTTTTCGGTAGTTGGTGCCGAAAAGGTTCGCCATCACTGTCCAATAATAGAGGTCAGTGTTGTTAGGTACCAATTAAACAGGATCCCAAAAGGGAGGAAAACATTGTGCAAAAATGTAGAGGAAGAAAAATTAAGAATTGTTGATCAGAAAGAGAAAAAGAGCTGGATGGCAGGTGCAACAGTACCCATAGACAGCAAAATAGAACTGAAAGAAATGGAGGGAAAAAAGCTACAAAATATGAAGACCGACAGATGTAACAATGATCTGTCTCTCACCCAATCTCTGCTTTTTTTTTTTCCCCAAACAGGAATATTTGGATGTTTTGGGCAGACCCATGGTAATGGCTGAGCAAAAAGCAAAACAAGTCCAATGGACCAACGTTTATTTGGATGCTCTGGTACGTGCAATTATGTGTATTTTGGACAGAAAATGGTTAGAAATGAAATGATTCATTGCGCTAAAATGTTGCGGCAGAAAAAAACTTTACTCCCTTTGTCACGGTTGAAAGGAATTTCTTTAGCCGAGAGACAGAGAGAGGGAGGGAGGGAGGGAGAGATAGAAAGAGAGAGAGAGAAAGATGATAGAGAGATATATAGAGAGAAAGAGAGATACTGTAGATAGAAAAAGAGAGAGAGACGAGAGACGAGAGAGAGAGAGATAAATAGAGATAGATAGAGAGAGAGAGAGAGAGAGAGATGAGAGAGAGAGATAAATAGCAATGTGTATATATATATATGATAGAGAGAGAGATAAATAGATAAATAGATATATAGATAGATTGATAGAGATATATATGATAGATAGAGATATAGATCGATAGAGAGAGATGAGAGAAATAAATAGCGATATAGATTTATATATATATATATATGAATGAGAGATAGAGAGAGATAAATAGAGAGAGATAAATAGAGAGAGAGATGATAGAGAGATAGAGAGATAGAGATAAATAGATATCTATCTGATAGAGATAGATAGGTAGATAGATGAGAGAGAGAGAATTAGAAAGAGAGAGAGAGAGAGAGAGAGAGAGAGAGAGAGGGAGATTTGCAAAAGATTAGAAATACCAAGGGAGAATTTTCAATTCATATAAGAAGAAATAAGAATCCCATCTGCATTTTCACAGTAATATGCTCCTTATCTGCATTTTTGAGATGGGAAAAAGCTATTACAGCTAGTCCTCGATTTTCAACAGTTTGTTTAGTGATGGTTCCAAGTTCCAACGGCACTGGGGGGAAAAAAGGGACTCAGGACTGTTTTTCACACTTACAACTTTTGCAGCATTCCCATGGTCACAAGATCAGAATTCAGACGCTCGGCAACTGGCATGTACTTATGACGGTTGCAGCGTCCCCTGGGTCACATGATTTGGAGACCTTCAATGGCGAAACCATTGTCGCCTGTTCCTCTTCCGGCGCTCATGCATGCGTGACGATCAGCTAGCCTTTTTGCATACAGCACTGCCGGAAAGAGCTGGTCTTCCATTTCCCTGCATGAGCATGCGCGCCAGCCAGCTGATTGTCGCGGGCGAATGCATGCCAGAAACCCAGAAGGGTAGCTGGCTGAAACCGGAAGTTCAGTAGCTAAACTGGAAGTTCATTTTCGGGTGCACACATGGACCCTGGGCAGCGCCTCTTCCAGGTTGAAATCCCAGACGTGCCTGTGCACACTCCCTTTTCGGCAGTTGGTGCCGAAAAGGTTCACCGTCGCCGCCCTAATGCCATTTCAGACAAATAGTTGTCCAGTCTCTTCTTCCTCCAGTGATGGAGCACCCGCCACCTCTGGGGGCAAGGAGTTCCACTGATCGATTGTTCTCACTGTTGGGAAATTTCTCCTTAGTTCTAGGTGGCTTCTCTCCTTGATTAGTTCCAGTAGTGGGTTCCTCCCAGTTCGGCCCGGTTCCACCGAGCCGGTAGCAGTGACGATATGACGTCACCAAACCAGTTCTCTTTGTTTGGGAGCTGGGCCCTCCCGCCCACCCCCTGCCCCCGCATTATTCTTACCTTTTATTTGGCCCCACCCCCAATCTATTGCTGCCTCCTGAGTCCCAGCTGATCGGCTAGAAGGGGGAAAACTGTTTAAACTCTTGCCACAGGGCTTCAAAGGGCCGCCCTACAGCTGATCAGTGTTAAAAGGCAGTGTGGTGGTAGACCGGTGCCTCCAAAAACAAATGGGTACCGGTGCCTCCAAAAACAAATGGGTAGACCGGTGCCTGAAAAAAATAAATGGGTAGATGGGTACAGCTCTGCAAGCAGTTAAAAGCCTGGTAGACCAACCTCTGCCAAATCCTAAAGAATTGTCACATGACCATCAAGCCACGCCCAAAAAATAAGCCATGCCCACAAAACCAGTAGTAAAAAAATTACCCACCCCTAATTAGTTCCCATTGCTTTCGTTTGAATGACTCTGCTGCACAGATTGGGCAATTTAGCTGAAAGCTTTGACTCTACATATTAAATCAGTGTTAATTTCCCCACCCCCACCCGACCCCCATCCAATGCTTGACCTGATTTGCAAGCCAAGCATCCTTTGTTTAGCTTTGCTGAAGGCAGAACGACCTAACATTTTCCTGCTGGTTGAGTTATCTCTAATGTGAAACGTGTCAAATACATAACTGTGCAGGAAATGACACTGATTTACAAAACAGGTTGCAAGAATTGCAGCCGCAGCTATCGAAACCTTTTTGGCACTTGCTGAAAAGTGATAACATTGACGGATGCATTTAAACCCTGACCATGGTTATTGTAATATATGATTGTCGGCCTGGCCAGCTGAATTTCCATCTTTTCCTGTTGGCTTTACAATATAATATCTCTTTCATTTGTTTTCAACGTGCTCTGTCCATTCCGAGCCAACCCTATCGAATAGGTCAGTCTTTTGCATCATTATAGTTCCGATGGTCAGAAGTTCAATGACCATCCTTTCTTGATTAGTGAATGGAGGCTTTACTGGAAATGTCCTGGAGAAAGTTCATATCTTTTCGACACATCCTGTTCTTAAATGTCAGCAAGGAGGGAAGGAAAACTGCACCAAAATCATTCTGTCCTCGTAATCATTTCCCCCCACACACACCATGAGTTCCAAAGAAAAGGAATATTTATTTGATCCTCGGCACTCAAAAGCGTGGGGAACGCGATGGCTCAGTGGTTAAGACGCTGAGCTTATCGATCGAAAGGTCGGTAGTTCAGCGGTTCGAATCCCTGGTGCCATGTAACGGGGTGAGCTCCCGTGACTTGTCCCAGCTTCTGCCAACCTAGCAGTTCGAAAGCAGGTAAAAAATGCAGGTAGAAAAATAGGGACCACCTTTGGTGGGAAGGGAACAGCGTTCCGTGCGCCTTTGGCGTTGAGTCATGCCAGCCACATGACCACGGAGACGTCTTCGGACAGCGCTGGCTCTTCTTCGGCTTTGAAACGGAGATGAGCACCGCCCCCTAGAGTCGGGAACGACTAGCACATATGTGCGAGGGGAACCTTTACTTTTACTAAAAAGCAGATTAAATTATATAAGTAAATTGATTATTGACTATATAATCAATATAGACTGATAAATAAATTGAACAACATGTTCTTCGGATGACCTAGTGCTGAGGATTGACTTTAGGGCTGCTGTGTTTTTCTCAGAGTTAATGACACACTTTTTTTATCCCCTGGGCCATTACAATAATGTTTTCTGATTAGATAGATGGGGAGGTGATAAGCCACCTGGGAAAGCCAAGGGAAATCATCAAAAACCATTAAAAAGCAAAAATTAGAATATTTTGGACATGGGATGCCACACCCAGAAAAATACACCATACTTTACTTAATCCTCAAGGGAAAGATTGAAGGCAAATGAGATCCAGGCAGAAGAAGAATCTCATGGCTTCAAAATTTAAAGGACTGATTTGAACAAAACTCAGCAGCACTTTTTCATTGTGGCTGTTGATAAAAATAGGATCACCAGCATGATCGCCAATGTCCAATGACAAATATGGCGCATGAAGAAGTATTAGATAGATAGAGAGATAGATGATATATATAGAGAGAGAGATGATGGGTGGATGAAATGATATAGATGAGAGAGAGAGAGAGAGAGAGATGATAGGGAGAGAGAGAGAGAGAGAGATGATAGATAGATAGATAGAGAGAGAGAGAGAGAGAGAGAGAGAGAGAGAGATAGATTAGATAGATAGCTGATAGAGATAGATAGATAGATAGATAGATAGATAGATAGATAGATAGATAGATAGATAGGTAGGTAGGCAGGCAGGCAGGCAGGCAGGCAGGCAGGCAGGCAGGCAGGCAGGCAGGCAGACAGACAGAGCCCCATTCATTCTCCTACAGATCGTGAAGATTGCAGTTTGTTTCCTTCATAAAAAAATTGTTCCACATTATTTCACATTTTTTTATATTCGCAAATGACATTTTGGGAACTGAGTGTTTCGAATTGTGACTTCCATGTTCATGATTACGTTGTGTTTTCCACTCTAAAACAGTCCCCTCTCTCTCTCTCTCTCTCTCTCTTTCTCTGATTGATTTCTAGGAACTTGGGTTGGTCATTTCGGGAACCTTGCCGGTCTTCAACTTTACCAAAGATCAAAATAACGTTCAGGTAAGCACCTCACACAATATTGGGATGACATAAAGCTTCCGTATGCCAACAGTTAAGTAGCCTGACAACGTGAAATGGAAACAGGTTCATACTCTCTGTAATGAGCTTGCAATACTACGCGTCTATCAAGCGCCAAGGAAATCAGGAGATTCAGGCAGTTCAAATGAGTATAAAGACTTATTACAAGCTCGAATTCTCTACAAGAATCTGGCCAACTAACGGTCCAGGGAAAAGAGCGGGAGATAAGAAAGGCACTCAAGGTGGGATGGAGTTAGATCTCTTGCGGGCACTCAGGGATTCATGACTGATGACGTGTTTGACCCCTCCCTCGGGCTCAGCCTGGTCATCTCCTACAGCAGGGATGTCAAACTCCTGGACCGTGGGCCAGATGCCTCACATGCTGGTCACAGCCACACCCCGTTTAGTGAAGGGGGAAAAAGTCCCAATACGTCACGTGACACCGCCGTGAGTTTGACACCCCTGACCTACAGCATTTCTGTGTAGAAATAAGTCCACATAAGATAGATGAGATTTAACTTTGAGACCGCAGCTTATATATTTTTCAACCCAAATGGACTGTGAAACAACTTTACAACATGTGGATCATCAGGATTTGTTTGTTTATCTTTGTGTGTGAGAGAGAGAATATGTTGGCTACTCCCTTCAGATTGTTGTGATATTCTGAGTATCTTGGATTAATTATACGTTACTCCTTTCTGGAGATTGGGAGGCGGCCACAACCAACTGAGCTGGTATTATTGGTAAATGCTTTGCTAATGAAGTCTATTGAGATGTTCTCATTATGAATGACACACAGTGAGACCAGAGAGATTCCTGGATACAGAGAGGGTTTCTTTCTTTCTTTCTTTCTTTCTTTCTTTCTTTCTTTCTTTCTTTCTTTCTTTCTTCCTCCCCCCTTCCCTCCCTCCCTCCCTCCCTCCCTTCCTTCTCTCTACTTCCTTCCCTTCCTTCCTCATCCCTCTTTCTTTCTTTCTTTCTTCTTTCTCTCCCTTTCTTTCTTTTCTTTTTCTTTCTTTCTTCCTTTTTCTCTTCCTTCCTTTCTTCTTCTCTCTCCTTTCTTCCCTTCCTTCCTCATCCCTCCCTCCCTCTTTCTTTCTTTCTTTCTTTCTTTTCTTTTCTTTTTCTTTCTTTCTTCCTTTTCTCTCCCTTTCTTCCTTCCTTCTCTCTCCTTTCTTCCCTTCCTTCCTCATCTCTCTCTCCCTCTTTCTTTCTTTCTTTTTTCTTTCTTTCTTTCTTTCTTTCTTTCTTTCTCTCTCTCTTTCCTTCCTTCCTTTCCATCCTCCTTTTTTCTCTTCCTTCCTTCCTTCCTTCCTTCCTTCTTTCCTTCCCCCCCCTCTTCCTCTTTCTTTCTTTCTAAGTCGAGAAACACATATATGTTGTACGCACACTATCAAAGTAAAACGTAAGGCTTTCCCAAGACTTCAAATACTGTTGATTACTCGGCGTGCAAAATGTACACACCGCAGGAGGAACAGTCGTCTGTCTCATTAACATCTGGGACACGCTAATTTCTTCTTAATTATCTGTGACCTCCACAGAAGAGAAATTTGGCTTTACTCCTTCAAGTGAACGTTTTAATCATCTGAAAATAAATCTGTTTGTTTGATTTGTTGGACAGAACCAGTTGATCCTTGGCGTAATGGGAGTTGATGTGTCCCTAGAAGAAATTAAAAAGGTCACCCCTCGTTTTACTGTGAGTTTCCTCTATCATCCTTTAAAAGCAAAGCAAAACAAAACAAAACAAAACCTTCTGCAGTAGCTTGGATCCTGTTCAATTTTCTCTTCCAGTCTATCTAGTCCCATTGCCTGGAAGTCAAGGGAGGAAAAAAAAAACAATTTCCTCTTTCCCCTATTTTTGCGGACATGACTTCTTCTAAACACGAGACCTACTAATGTTCTATTCTCTTGTAGATGACTTGGAGGTGATGGCTCTGTGCCATGGCTTTGAAAAACCGAGGACACAAAAAGAGCTCTTAATCTGATGGTCCCTTCTGCTTCCTTTATAGCCGATGCTTTAGACGAGAGCAGCGACGGCTAACCTTTTTGCCCTCGCGTGCCAAAAGCAGGAGGAGCATGGGAGGGTGTCAAGCACGCACATGTCCACACCCATAATTCAATGTGCGCGACCCCTCCCCCCCGCTTTTGGCACCGCGGGCCTGGTAGGCCAGGGCGAAAACTGCCTCCCCCCGGAGGCCAGAAACAGCCCGTTTCCTGATTTCTGGTGGGCCCTAAAGGCTCAATGCTTGCATGCCCACAGATATGGCTCCGCATGCCAATCTGTGGCACACATGCCATAGGTTCGCCATCATGGGACTAGAGCATTATTTCAACCCAGAAGCAATCTCAACTTTTTTTTTTAATTTGATTTATATGCCGCCCTTCTCCGGAGACTCAGGGCGGTTTACGGTGCGTTAAGCAATAGCCTTCATACTTTTGTATGTATTTATACAAAGTCAGTTTATTGCCCCCACAATCTGGGTCCTCATTTTACCTACCTTTGAAAGGATGGAAAGGATGGCTGAGTCAACCTTGAGCCTTGGTGAGATTTGAGATTTGAACTTGCAGTAATTGCAGGCAGCTGAATGTTAATAACAGTGCTTTAGTCTGCTGCGCCACCAGGGCTCTTGTTAAGTGAATCACTGCAGTTATTTAAGTTAGCAACATGATTTGTTAAGTGAATCTGGCTTTCCCCCGTTGACTTCTCTTGTTAGAAGACCCCGGGATGCTGCAACCGTCATAAATATGAGTCAGTTTCCAAGGGTCTGAATTTTGATCACTTGATCACTGCTGCAATGGTCATACGTGTGAAAATGTCATAAGTCCGTTTTCCCGGGGCCGTTGTAACTTGGAATGGCCGCTACGCAAACTGTTGTAAGTGGAGAACTACATGCATGGTTAGAGTGTCCAGCTTTTCTGAAATGCAATGACAGGGACCAATGCATCATAGTTACATTTCTTTTCCTTTAACAGCTGTGTCCCAACGGTTATTATTTTGCCATTGATCCCAATGGTTATGTCCTGCTTCATCCAAATCTTCAACCAAAGGTATGGGATATCTTCTGGTTGCCATTTATTTCAATTTCAGTTTTTTTTTTGCAAAAGACATTTGAAAAGATCGGTAATCCCTCAAGATTTTCAGTTTTCCCTGGTCACCTTTGGTGCACGTTGCTTGGATTTTATACTCTGAAGTGAAATGGCCACGCCCACCCAGTCACATTACCCCCCCAAGCCACGCCCACAGAACCGGTAGTAACAAATTTTAGATTTCACCCCTGGTTTAATGCACCTAGAGTTATTATGCAGACCTGCTTACATCTTTAGTAAACTCTACTGTGCCTCATTTATATTCACCCTTTATGTTTTTTAAAACTTGTCTGAGTAGTTCTTAAACTCAAAAACATGCACCATCGAATGAGCTTTTAATTTATAGCCTTGTGTGTAGTTTTTATTCCCCAAACGACAAATTATCACAGTTCCTGAAACTCTCGACAAGGCTTTTGAAAAATGACCTAATTTTTTTTTTCTTTTCCCCTGCCTTAAAAATTCACAGCAAAACATGGTTCTGCAATTGGTTTGTTTGGCTTACGAACAATTTACATCAACTTCTATTTATCTTTTTTTTTAAAAAAAAAAATCTCACTCGGTTTAATAGTACTTACCTCCAAGTCATTGTGGTAGTCTTGTGGTCCTTTTTCTCTTGAAACTATTATTAAAATACAACCCTAACCCTAAAATTTCTGTTAAAAAACAACAACAGCCCTTTATTAAACCGAATGATCTGGTTTGCGGGTCAGGCTATTCAAATATAGTTATGTAGTATTGAAATACGGCTACGATTACTCGAGCTGGTATAGTAGGCTGCGTTGTAAAATAGACGTCCTTTTGCTTAGAGGTTTGTTTATTTACTTTTTAATGGGACGCCTTAAATTTGATCTCATCATTGAGGGCGGGAGACTCCCGTCCACAATCAGCTCAGGTCTTTTAAAACAGGGAATTATTTTAAAATAAGCTCTTGTGGAGGGCCAGAGAGACTTTGTAAATAGGGTTGGAAGCGGCACATGGCTCCACGAACAGAATGGGGTGGGGGAATGCAACACCCCTGTGGTTGTGTTGATTTCGACGGCACCATCCCTTGTAGCAAAGAACCCAGTGAAAATGCCCTCAGGGAATAAAACAAGGCATAGATGCCCAAGCAGAACCAATATTTACAAATTACTATGAAACTGAAGGAAAGTATTATTTGGTAACCAGCTAGAGATTCGGTAATTTAATACTGGCTATTCAGTACTGGTTAGGGAAATAACCTGATCCCAGCTCCCCTCTTCCTTTAGCTTCCTAAAGGCCAGCTAACAGGACTTTAGGAAAATTGGGTTTTTGGTCCTGAGTTGCTGGATTGAACCACACAAAGAGAGGAAGCACACAATCACACTTATAAATCTTCATCCTGTTAGGGTTGGAGGCAGGGGTGAAATGCTCCTGGTTCGGATCGGATTGCCTGATCCAATAGCGATGGTGACGGGTGGTTCGGAGAACCAGTAGCAAAAATCCCTGCCCCCCCCCATGCCCAGCTGAGCCACGCAATCATC
>WNWU01000049.1:3742564-3756532 GCA_012654045.1 Ptyas mucosa
TAGAATAGAATAGAATAGAATAGAATAGAATAGAATAGAATAGAATAAAGTCTTAAATGGCCACGTGTGATTGGACACACAAGGAATTTGTCTTCGGTGCATAAGCTCTCAGTGTACATAAAAGATATAAGTGATAAATCATGATCATAGCCATCATAAATACATTCATCATGAATCATAAGGTACATCACTTAGTGATAGTCATCGGATACTAAATAAGCAATCCACATAAGTCATATTAGGAGACTAAATAAACAATATAAATCGTAAAGATGCAAGCAACAAAATTATAGTCATGAGTAGAAAAGGAGATAGGTAATTGGAAGGATGAGAAGATTAATAGTAGTGCAGACTTAGTAAATAGTTTGACAGTGTTGAGGGAATTATTTGTTTAGCAGAGTGATGGCGTTCGGGGAAAAACTGTCCTTGTGTCTAGTTGTTCTGGTGTGCGGTGCTCTATAGCGTCATTTTGAGGATAGGAGTTGGAACAGTTTATGTCCAGGATGTGAGGGGTCTGTCAATATTTTCACAGCCCTCTTTTTGACTCGTGCAGGATACAGGTCCTCAATGGAAGGCAGGTTGGTAGCCATTGTTTTTTTCTGCAGTTCTAACTATCTGTTGAAGTCTGTGACTGCCTTGTTGGGTTGCCAAACCAGACAGCTGAGCATTACGCATACACACTGCACGCACATTGAAAGGGAGTGGAGATGTCATCACACAGTTGCGGTTGCCATTTTGATTTTTGTTTTTGAATCATCCCTAGATTCCGTAGCTAATGAAAAGTAACTTCCTCCTCTCTTATTTTAGCTTACAAAATTGGACACCCTCTTTCCTTCTGTATTATTTAAGGCTGATAACCAAAATGAATAATAACCAAGTAATTTTGACCAATAATCAAAATTAGTAATTTCAGTCTAGGAGGCTGCTAAAAATACTTTGTGACCGAGTTATTTTAAAGCAACAAGGAAGAAAAAGATTTCCCACTCATGCAGACCATATCTCAGGTCGCATTTTAATCAGCGCAGACTTGTGATAATAACTTTTATATTATTTCGCGTCGGAAAGAACTATACTATTGTATGTAACTTGTATGCAAATAGAAGCAGGAACCTATTATTTGTGGTCTCACCCAAAGTTTCAGATATCTGTGGTTGATAAATAGGAATTTCATCCATTTTATGAGAGGAAAATAGAGGGTGCGTATATCAGAAAAACAGAATAACCATAGGATGCACAACTTAACTCCCCAATTTCCATAACCTCAAGTTCTTATTTTTCATAATTTCACAATCTGTTATTTTGCACTTCAATGGAACTCCAAAGAATAACAAGAGCTATCCATATATAAATATATTGCTGGTCGTCATATTATTATAAGGCTGTCACTTGAAAAAGGTTAAAATATTCATTTTTTAAAAAAATTGAGGCCAAGAACGGATAGATTTAATGGGCTACAATATGGCTGGCTGAAAAATTCTGGGAGTTGAAGTCCACAAGTCTTAAAGTTGCCAAGTTTGGAGGCCTCTGGGCTACAGTATTTAATGGGGCTACCCTAGAGGTCTATCAAGAAAATTCAACTGGTTTAAGGTACAATAGCTTAGAGCTGCAATAATGGGCAAGTTTCATTGTGCCAATATACTGTGTTATTGATTTACAACCACAAATAGAAAGGGTACGTCCATTGCTAAGCCAGCCAGTCATTAAGTGAATTGTGCCTGATTTTATGACCTTGTTTGCCATACTTATTAAGTGAATCACCCAGTCTAAGTGAATTGCGCGATTCAATGAATTTGATTTTTTACAATTGCTTATTCAACAAAAGCAAACAGTACGAATTAAACCGGGGTGATTTGTAGTTGAAATCATAAGTTGTTACAAAACATCTTTGTTTGTGGATGATGCTTATGTAACACTGATAATTCATAATCACCAAGTAAGGGACGAGACTTCACCCTATGTGAAAAGGATTTTGGTCGTTCAACAGTGAGACACTGATGAAACGGGCACAGCATTGTTGTATTTTCTGTGTCACATGAGAAAAGTCCTTTCCACTTACTATAGAGGGATGATCAAGAGCATCCTGTCATATTGCAGTGCAGAGAGTGGTGAGGACAGCAGAAAAGATCATTGGCAATTCACTCCCTTCTATCCAGGAGATGGTTAGATAGGGTCATCGACACAATGAACATGAGTTTGGACAAAGTAGAGAGACAGTGGAGGATGGGTGGGGGGAATCTGGCACGCTATGGTCCATAGTAACATGATTAGAAACTGGGTGATGACTTTCTGGTATGACAGGCGAATTTGAGAAGTCACCACTAAAGGAGTACATCAGGTAAGAAAGTTCTACATTGGGTAACTTGCTCCTCTAACATCAGGAATTCTAGGGAATTTAGGGACTTTTCAGAAGCCTGATGGTTAGATGGGCCCACTCGGCGAGACTAAATTGCACAAAAGGGTTCCCAGTGAGAAGATTATTGCATAAAGAAGTCAACATCTGCCTACTGATGTTTCAGCTAATTCTAATGAATCTCTTTCTCTCTCTCTGTCACCTACAGGATGATTCAGCTGAGTGTGGTGGAGTCTCTGGATTGAGTCCATCACTCTGGTCTATGGTAGGAATCCAGTTTATCCTGCTCTGGATGTTATCTGGCATCAGACCCTGCCAGTTATGACCGTGAGAAACCCCAAACCTAATCTAAATCAACCGAGATCCTGCCAAAACGTTAGCCCACCATTTTCATTCAAGGAAAAAAAGGGGGCCCCATCTGCTCCGGCTGCAGATTCAATGGCGACGCCAGTGACTCGAAAAAAACAAAAAATCTTCTCGGGGGGTAAAGGCGCTCGAAGGCACCCACCGTGGCTGCATGTTGGTGTGTCAGATCCGTTAAAACACGTGTGTGTGAATGCTTCATCATCCAGGCCATTCAGAACCGAATTCTGTATGCGCTTTTACTGTGGAGTTGCAGGGTTGAGGGTAAAGTCTTCTTTTGTGTGTGTGCTTTTGAAGACTCCGTGTTAAAAAAACAAAAAACAAAAGGGCTCCCCTTTAAAAGATCACCCCGTTTTCTGTTTGTCTGTTCGAACTCGGTTTTGAGTGGGTTGCGCTCCTTAAACATTGGAACGCCTGGTTTGTAAACGAAAGGGGAAAAAATACAACAACGACATTTGCCATCTCCTTCGCCTTCTGGTTTAGAACACCGATTATTTATATGCCTGCTTTCAACTTTCTTTGAATACAAACTCAACTTCATTTCACACCAGTTCGCCGGTGTCGAATCAACCATAAACCAATGCCGTGACTTAGAGACACAGAGACTTCGTCACGACTTCTCTTCCTCCTTCCATAACCATCGCTCCCACTGCCAACTTCAAGCCCATCAATGCAAAGGCGTTAGCACACCTGAAAACGTTTCCGAACCCCAGGAATTTAAAATATTCTAAAGCGGGGGGGAGGAAGGTTGTTGTAGGGGGGAATTAAAATGATGGTCGGAAGGTGGCAACCGGTTTTAAAATAAAAAAGGACTTTTTAAAAAAAATGGAAAAGAAGAAAAGCTAAAACGTTTTTATTTAGGAAGCAGTGGTGAGCTCGATGTCGAAGATCTGGAGAACCTCAAGTGTTGAATTGGACACCGCGAAGACTTTTCACCACGATGTAAAATGCCTTATAAACAGATCATCTTTGTTTTCCGAAAACGAGTCAGCTTCCATAACTTCATGAACTGGATGCAAAGTTCTGGAAAAAAAAAAAAAGGCGAGCTCAAAGCAACCAATGTCAAAATGGAGTAGGGTTTTTTTGTTTTTTAAAGGAAAACTTCTCTCTTCATCCCACGATCCGTCCTTCATTGTGCAAGCTGTTAATAATGTCTGTATGGAGCATCTCTGTTTCTCAGAGCGCTGTCTTGCCGGTTTCTAAGTCCTCCAAAGTTTTCAAGACGCAACGTTTGTGAATACAAATGTCTTTTGTGAATATATTGAACGTTGGTTTCCAAGGGTAATTTTTTGCATGATGACGAAGCTGCTATTCCATTCAAGGTTTGGTTTTGTTTTTCCTAGATTCCCCCCCCCCCTTTTTTTTTTTTTCATGGTAGAGTGTAGTTTATTGAACAGGTCTTTGAGTGATTTTTTTTTCTTTTCCTGTTGTGTGAAAAACCAAATATTGCGGTGTGATGCAATTCAATCTTAAGTTATATATTGTTAAACAGATATCTGAATCGACTGTGCAATGTAAAAGCTGAAAAGCGGAGGAGGGTAAATTTAATTATCTTCTCAAATGGGAGGGGGGAATGGATTTTACAGATGAAAACATTCGCCTGAATTACTATTTACAGGTCCAATTGAAATCAGATTGACAGGCATTTATTTCAGGGTTTAAAATAATAATAATAATAATAACGACTTCTTGTTTCCAGCAAAATTATCCCCAATTATTATGCAGCGTCTTACCTTCTGCTTTACATCACAAAAAGCAAAATGAAAAAAAAAATGAAAGTAAAAAATTGGAAAACCCAAACAAATCCCTATAACAGAGAGCGATCCTTGGGTTTGAAGTAAAAATACTGATTTAGCCTGAACTCAACCATCAGTCCAGTGAGTATATGAATTAGCTTGGAGTACAGAACGTTGTAGACAGAGAAGAGAATATTTTCATCAAGGACTTTTAAAACTCACCAATGAATGTGTGGCTTTCTTGATATCGCGGAATTCTTCTAAAAATCGCAATTCTTTGTAACGAGAATCCCCATAAAATATCATTGCACTGGCAAGTGACTTCCATCTGATGTTGAACCCAAAGATTTTTGAGGAATTTCTGAGAATGTATTCGTCATAGACGAATGGCGGGTTTTTAATTTTTTTTTTTCCTCCTTTGTCCGCTTCCATTTATTTTCTGATTTTAGCTGAGCGCGCTAGTGAATTTTCTTCATTTCCTCATTTTCACTTTAGTGGATCTAGGACAATTCACTGCGGCCAACTTGGCATGGCAAACTCGCCGCGGGATAAGAGTTACATTAATATCGAAGAAATGGTGGAACAGACGCATTAAAGAAAGGATGCAAAAGGAGAGACAAAATGAAATGGGAATGACAAAAATTAAAATCATTTTTTAAATTATTTTGAATACTTAAACTGAATTGTTGAATTGTCCGATGGTGAGTTCGATGCGGTGAGCTGGCTGCGGTGAGTTATCCCATTCCTCACTTCAGCTTCTTCTAACTTTGTTATTAAAGTTAGAATTAAAGTTACGAGTTAAAGTTATAAACCGTGGTGGCTCAGTGGTTCCAGTGCGGTACTGCAGGCTATTTCTGCTGATTGCCGAGATGGCAGTTCAAATCTCACTAGGCTCGAGGCTGACTCAGCCGTCCATCCTTCTGAGGTCGGTAAAATGAGGACTCGGATTGTTGGGGGCAAGAGGCTGACTCTGTAAACCACTTAGAGAGGACTGTAAAAGCATTGTGAAGCAGTATATATTGCTATTAAGTTCAAGAGATGATTAAAGAAGGAATGATGAAGCAAAGTCTTCTAAATTTTCTACTTTTTAAAAAGGGAGTTTTTGCAGGGAGTTTTCCAATCCCAAAGAAATACTCTTAATAGAATGGAAGGAATATAATTTGGATTGCAACTTGATTCTTTTCTAGAATGGGCTGGCAAGAATCTGAATGACGACTAATGGTAACCAAACGACACAGAAAACCTTAAATCTTTTGTGTGTCTAGTGGTTACATGGATATTTGGCAGTCCAGGTGTGGTAGCTCTATAGTTCACGGCTCACAGGCAGGTATTTCATACCTTAGTGCACGGCTCCCCAACTCTTTTGGTTCTGTGGACTGCTGGCGGTAATTTCGGCAGGGGGGGGGAATGGGTTCTGGCACACAACATAAATCCTACACATGTGCAAATGAACCTTTGCACACTTGTGTGCCATTTTGGTGGACCGGTTCCCAATGGGCCACGGCCCAGCATTTGGGGTCCTCTGTCTTAGTGAACATCATGCTTGCCAAAAATTAATCAGAAATGTGCTGTATTCCATTGCTTCTATCCTCATTGTCTCCCCGCTTCTGTTCTCACTGAAGATAATTCAGCTTGTTTCGCATTAAGGGAGTCAAATTCCAGCTTGCTTCTGTTAAAGAGCAGATTGGTTATTTGTTTATTTATTTATTGGGTTTATTTATTTGCGGCCTCACCCCGCGAGACCGCAGTTTATTTATTGAATTGATATAGCTGCCCGTCTCATGTGTATCTGTCTCAGGGCACATGATGAAAAGTAAACAGCTGATCGGGAACGGGAGGGCAATTCCTTAAAACTCGGCACTGCAGATCAAGTCACTTGCTTCATTTTTTGCTTAACAATAGAGTTTGCCTTAATCGAAATGTTGGTCCTCATCCTCAATTTGCAGAATTTATTATTTTTTTTTTTAAAGAATCGCTTTCTCTGAGCAACATCGCCAATGAGACTTTCCACGAATTCAGTCTGTATTTGGATAGCTTGTAGTCTCTTCGGATGATTACTTTTTGTCAAAATGTCTTTTCAGGTACTGCTACTAACTACTTCCTGTAAATAATGCTTACAGTTACAATATCTACATCTATTATTATTATTATATTTTTTTTAAAAGAAATGCCTTAATTAATTCCTAGTCTTTGCAGAGGATAATTTCATGGCAGGTTTTCCCTCTTTCTCTCCAAAGATGGAAAGAATACAGCTTAATTCTCCTTGTGGGAACAGGAAGTTAAGTGTTTCAAAGTCAGTTTCATAAATAAAGGCGTAGCATATGCATTAACCAGGAACGGTGCGGTGGCCTAGAGGTGGAGCTCTCGCCTCACAATCAAGGGGCTGTGAGTTCGATCCTAGGTAGAGGCAGATATTTCTCTCTCTGGACACAATGAGAATATATCCGCTGAACAAAAACTCCTCATTGGTGACAAGAAGGGCATCTGGCCAGTAAACACTCAGCTCCATTCAGTTGCCCAGGCTCCCAGATTTATGGCGTCATTAAAAAGAGATTATATGCATTAACCGGAAACAAAAAGCTTCTACTTAAAGTGGTAAGTCACCCATGCTGGAAGAAGCCACAGATATAGGCATAGCTGGAAGATGCAGTGAGGTTCATGTAATATAGGGGGAAGTAGATTTAAAGAGTTTTTTGTCTTCTTTGCTGTCACCTAGTGGTCAGATGGAGTTCGGCAGCCCAGATCTGGCAGCTTTGCAGACTGAGTTCTGTACAGCTGTTAGAAAAACATCAGGATTGCTTATCAAGTGAGCAGTTCCTGATCAGCATGTTCCAAGATGACATCGCTAAAACCATATCAGCTTGAATGCAAGGATTTCTGCAGGAACAAATTCTATAGGAGAGTTGCAGAAAATCCTTGCCTGAGTAGCTCTGTAGCATATTATACGTTCCTGTGAGCACGGATCCTTATTCTGGCTCATGTTACAACCAAATAAAGACATAAATTAGTGGCCAAAATTGTGTAAAACATTTTGGGAAAAGTGTATTTTTGAGGTCTGATGGCTAATAACACCACTTTTTTTTTTTTTTTTTTGGAGTTTCAAGAGAATCATATTCCACTGCTGAAATGGCCTGGGAATAGCCCAGACCTTCACCCAATTGAAAATTTAGGGAGCTGACTAAAGAAACTTGTTAGTCAGAAGCGACCCAGCAATAAAACTCAATTAATAGAAACCATCATTCAATCTTGGTTTCACATTAGAACAGCTGCAGAACTCAAAGACTTGGTTCACTCCATGGGAAGACGTCGTAAGGCCATAATTCATGCTAAAGGTTACCCAACGAAGTATTAACTGACATGGGGATAATTTTTCTATATCTCGTTTTTTCTATGGTGATCATTTTTCTATATCTCGTTTTTTTCTACCTGTCTCACTTTTCTTCTTTATACCGTAACTGCTATTCTAATAGCAAATCCTTCCTAAAAGTTACTGCATTACATTCTTTTTTTTTTTAATTTGATTTATATGCCGCCCTTCTCTGGAGACTCAGGGCGGCTTACAATGCACTAAGCAATAGCCTTCATACTTTTGTATATTTATACAAAGTCAGCTTATTGCCCCCACAAACTGGGTCCTCAATTTACCTACCTTAGAAAGGATGGAAGGCTGAGTCAACCTTGAGCCTTGGTGAGATTCGAACCTGCAATAATTGCAGGCAGCTGATGTTAATAACAGGGCTTTAGACCACTGTACTATCCAAGGCTCTTGATTAAATTATCTTTCCATTGATATATAATTTTATGGTACTACTCCAAAAAAAAAAAAGTGATGTTATTAGCTAATTTTAGAAAATATACTTTTCCCAAAAGGTTTCCATAATTTTGGCCACTACTGTAGCATCAGGAAACAAGAAGCTTTTACTTAAAGTGGTAGGATACCCATGCTGAAAGAAACTTTAGCTTAGCACTTAAAACCTGGACTTGAAGCTTTTTCTCCTGGGATATGTCATATTTGGCTGGAGGAAGAAGTAATTTGAACAACGTTGGCAGAAGAGAGACTCCAGTATAAAGCCTGAATGAAGTTTTAAAGTGTTTTACGAATTCCCTTTCTATTGCTCTAAAGTCATCCCCTTTTTCTACTTGGCCAGAAATCTGGTGGGAGTTTTCCTTAAGGCTTGGCATACGATGAGCAGCCCTACCTCATTTGTTAAGGATTCCCAATCTCGGAAATCTCCAAACTATTTAGACCCTGCCACTTATTATTATTTTTTTGGGTTAGGCAAAAAGAAAAGAAAAACGGGATTTAACTTTTTTTTTTTTAAGTTGGCTTTCCCAACTTTAAAAGTGAAGTTAGTGAAGAAGGAGTGAATTAACCTCTGCAGAATCCAGGTTTTGACCCTAAATTAGAAGCTAATTTGGAGAAGTGTCTCTGGTTCAGTTTGGAAGTTCATTTTCCCATGGCTTTAGATCTTTTTCTTGGCATATTTAGGATGCATCTACTTTTGGCCGTTTATGACATCAGAGCTCTAATGTCAGAGAGAGGGGGGGAGGAGAGAGGGATGGTTTCTCTGGGGACTGAGAGGAAGGATCTGTGGTTGGATATCCCCCTTGCAAGATTGGAGTCCTTTTTCAGAGTTTTCCCCCACTGTGACCCCCCCAAAATTCTCTCCCAAACATTGTAGGATTGGAGGATAACGGGGTGTTGGCTCCCATCCTTTAGAATTCCCCCTCTGTTTGACCCTCGTTCTTCGTATTTAAAAGCAGCGGTGAGATCCTGCCAGTTTAACAATTGGTTCGATGTTTGTATACTTCACTGCGCGTGTGTGCAGTTTTACGAAAACTTACCTTCCGCGTTACTGCTGGGGAGTAACACAGCTGAGGCACGGCAATCCATTCTGACGTGCAAATCAGTTGAGAAGATATAGGTCAGTAAAGCACAGGGATGGGTGGACCAATCTGATCGTCGGAGCAAACCGGTTCGCTCCCAGATGATCGTCGGAGCTACCGGTTCGCCCCGAACCGGTAGAATCCCATCCCTGTTTAAGAGTGGGGGGGAAAAAGCAAAATTATCCCTTTCACCAAAGTGTTCTAGAATCAGTTGACTGATTCTACCTGTCTTCAAAATATCGATACCTATTTAAATTGTGTTGGTTTTGAGGTTAGGTTTCACACTTTGTGTTGTTGACAAAAACTGTTTAAGTCGCTTGATATGTGGTGATAGAAGCAGAAATAAGGGCATTTCGAGATGAATTTTTTAAAAGAAAGGATGAGCAATTCCAGAAAGATCTGAGTAATTAGAGTGTCCATTGGACACATCAACAATTCCTGGTTGCCCTCAAAAGAGATTCAGAAGTGTTCAAAAAATATATATATTTTTTTAATAACCCAAAAGCATTTTGGATACAAAATGGAGTGTTTTGAATTCAAATTGCTGGAGGTTTTCAACAATAAGTTTGGACAACTGTTTGACTGGGGCGATATAAAGTTTCCAGTCTTGAGCAGGAGGTTGGACTAGAAGACCTCCAAAGTCCCTTCCAGCCCTTGGAGTCTACGTACTATGTTCTTCTTCTATTCCAAATGCCTTACACATTATTCATATACAGTCAGCCTCCTGCCCCCCAAAATACGTAATGCCAAATTTTTCAACTCTGCTTTGTTTCATGGAGGTTTTCCCTATGTCAAGTTCGACTTAGGGTTACATCTAAAAGTGCGCAGAACTAACATGGAGAGTTTACATTTGCAAAGTCTGATGTTCTCTTTCCTGAAAGAAATACCTGTTTTTCTGAATGTCAATCAAATGATAAACGTTTTCCTAAAAGTCTTCTTCAAATTTCTGGCTTAGTTACTAGAAGGTCACTGATGTGCCTCTAATAGACATCTGATATTTTCTACATTCGATACGTTGAAGTAGAAGTGAGCAAGAAAAAGGTATCAAAAAAGAGAATCCGATTAGTTGAGTAACTTTCTGATGGTCCATATTTAACCAGGTTCCCACTCTGGGTTCAGTCCCGCTTTCCCAAAAGTCACAATCTTATCACAACTATTACCGAAAGTTCCAAGGTGTAACCAGTACAATTCAGTGGCCGCTATCTACAGATCTTGACCTTGAATGTGATCCCTGGCGATCCACAGAAGCAGAAGACTTTGATCTACTGGAAGAAGCACATTTCTGATTCTTTTCAGGAGCAGGAGATCGACAAACATTGTGATTTGCTACGGCTCCTGCCCCTGATGTAAGACTTGCAGCTTCTGGACCGGTTAAGGGATCTTGAAGATCTCCTGCTGTGGGAGGGAGACCTGTGGTTTTTTTTTTTACTGCCTTTAATTAGTTTGAATTTCCTTCCATTGATTTCCTTGCCAGAAAGTTTTTCGATGGCAGGACGAACCAGTAACAGCGGCAGGAGGCTCCGCCCAGCCACCCGGATGTCTTTGCACATGTGCAGAAGCATCACGCGCGCATGCGCATCCGCGAGCGAACCGGTAGCAAACAAAATTTAAACCCTCTACTGCCAACCACCCCTTCATTTAGTTTGGGTTGGTGTGCATCTACAAATATTCCTTTCCCAGCTTGTCTCATGGAGTCTTTGCGATTCCACCGGCTGACTCAAGGAGACAAATTTTCGACAATGAGACATTTGTTCTGTTCTTCCAGATGGTGCGTTTCTTCTGTCATTTCATGGACGGCAGTTGCTGAAATGATCAGAATGACTCCCTCGGCCTCTTCCATCTCTAGAACGGACTGTAGCGCATTCAGTTGTAACTCTTTTCACATCGCAAAACTTTTTTTCCCATCCAATTCATCGAACGTATCCTCGACCTTTCTGGGAACTTCAAACTACACACCTCCTCCTTCCCTCCTGAGTTCATGCCATTCCTTTGCTTTTTTTTTTATTTTTATAACAAATGGCCTACCAGCACGTTAAGAAACCATGGATGGAAGCTACTCAAGGAGAGGGACAACCTAGAACTAAGGAGAAATTTCCTGATCATTGGAACGACTTGCCTCCAGAACTTGTGGTTGTTCCATCACTGGAGGTTTTTAAGAAGAGACTGGACAACAATTTGTCTGAAATGATATAGGGTTTCCTGCCTGAGCAGGAGGATGGACTAGAAGACCTCCAAGGTCCCTTCCAACTTTGTTATTCTGAGTCCACCAATCCAAAACCTCTCCTCAGATCAATGTATCTGAGGTGTCCATATCCTTTAAATCAGGATCCCCAAACTTGGCAGCTTTAAGACTTGTGGACTTTAACACTCAGAATTCTCCAGCCAGCTGCTGGCTGGAGAATTCTGGGAGTTGAAGCCCACAAGTCTTAAAACTGCCAAGTTTGAAGACCTCTGCAAGAATCTCTCTATCTCTTTCTCTCTTTTGCCTGGATTCAGCCTTCCGATGAATCCACAACATCCACTTAAGATAGAATTGTTGTTGTTAATTGCAAAGTCATGTCCAACCCATCGCGACCCCATGGACCATGTTCCTCCAGGCCTTCCTGTCCTCTACCATCCTCCGGAGTCCACTGAAGCTCAGTGACTCCATCCAGCCACCTCGTTCTCTGCCGTCCCCTTCTTCTTTTGCCCTCCATTGTTCTAAGATGGAATAGGATTGGTTAAAAAAAGAAAAGTGCAAGCATCAGTTGGCAAAGACTGATGTCCTCGCTTCAACTCACACATCTGATATTTCTACAAGGTCATCTTCACTCGGAAGAAATCCAGAATGAATACAAATCAAACTTATCCCTCTTCCCTTCACTTCTCACAGAGGTGGAATACATATTAACTGCCATTTTCTGCTGTAACAACTTGGGCGGATTCACCTTCTCCAATTCCCCCAGGTTTGTTCTGGGTTTTTTTTTTAAAAAAAAACTATTTTAGTATCCCTTTCAATGTTTCTAACGCTTAAGGCTTTCTGCCTGAAACTTGACGAGAAAAACCAGTATTCCTCTCATTTGTAAGTTTTCCTACAAGGTTCCTTTTACTGGCCTCGCTGCACTCAAATATGCAGTGTCCCATTTTGAGTGACTTTCGCAATCTAAGTGTTACTTGCTCTTTTGAACTCTTCAGTATTCATTAAAAGGACGCAAAAGGGGGTCCTTTTCTCCTCCATGGGATCTTAAGTGTGGTGGGAACTGCGTTTCCTTCACATCCTTCTGAGTCAGGGTGGCCTTCTCCAAGTGGAAAGGATTTGGGCCCTGTGTCCAGGTTTTTCAGCACAGAAACTGGTCCTGCCTTTAACATCCTCAGCCTGGTCATCTACACAAATCACATTTTCCACCTGGTTGGCATCTGCGACAATCCTCTCTTTTTATTGTCCTCTTTGGGGGTGTTATTTTTCTCTTCAAGGGGGGTGAGTCTGAGTCGCTACAGTTCCCCTGCTCTTCTCTTTTTTCTTCTTAAACTTCTCGCCGTTCCTCTGCTGTCAGGCATCACTGTTTCCTGGGTTTTGGATCAGAAATGGGCAAGCAGTGAGTTAGCCCTTTAATCCAACCTCTCTGCTCAAGACAGGAGACTTTCTCCTACCCTGGTCCAACGGTTGTCCGGTCTGTTTTTTGTAACCTTCCAGCAATTGGCATTCAAAATGTCTCGTTTTGAATCCAAAACGCTTTTGTAATCCCCCCCTTCCAAAAAATTATAATAATACTAATCCCCTTTTGTGTTTTGAGGTGAAGCGCCCCCATCTTCGTTCATTCTGGAAGCGTTTGAAATTCAAGACTATTCCAAAATGATTGGAAAAGTTTCATTTTGCTCTTGAAAGAAGCTGTCCCATTCTGGAGATGGAGCATTTCTAATCTGGGGTATCTCGAATTTGAAATTAGTATCCAGTTGAATGTTTGAAACATGTCCTTGAATGTCCTTAATTGTTTTGTTGTGAGAAGGTTAGCATACCGTGGACCCCTTTAGGAAAGCAGTAGTAGTAGCACAGGTCAAAGAAATAGTTGACGAGATAAAATGAATTACTGTATCTTACTCATTGGACATTTCCTCCCTCCCTCCCTCCCTCCCTCTCTCTCTCCCTCCCTCCCTTCTTTTCTTTTCTTTACTTTTCTTCTTCCTCCATCCATCTATCCCTGTCTCCCTCCCTCCCTCCTTCCTCTCTTCACCTTTGTTGACTCTTCCCTCCCTCCCTCCCTCTTCCTTCCTTCCTTCCTTCCTTTTTTTTTTTTAATTTGATTTATATGCCGCCCTTCTCCGGAGACTCAGGACGGCTTACAATGCGCTAAGCAGTAGCCTTCATACTTTTGTATATTTTATACAAAGTCAGCTTATTGCCCCCACAAACTGGGTCCTCAATTTACCTACCTTAGAAAGGATGGAAGGCTGAGTCAACCTCGAGCCTGGTGAGATTCGAACTTGCAGTAATTGCAGGCAGCTGGTGTTAATAAAGTGTGCTTTAGTCCACTGTACTACCAAGGCCCTCCCTCCCTCCCTCCCTCCCTTCCTTCCTTCCTTCCTTCCTTCCTTCCTTCTTTTCTTACTTTTCTTCTTCTTCTTCCTCCATCCATCCCTCTCCCTTCCTCCTTC
>WNWU01000049.1:3760347-3772615 GCA_012654045.1 Ptyas mucosa
ATTCTATTCTATTCTATTCTATTCTATTCTATTCTATTCTATTCTATCCCCCTGCTCAAGCAGGAAACCATTTCAGGCAAATGGCTGTCCAATCTCTTCTTAAAAACCTCCAGGGATGGAGCACCACCAACTTCTGGAGGCAAGCCGTTCCACCGGTTAATTGTTCTCCCTGTCAGGAAATTTCTCCTTGGTTCTAGATTGGTTCTCTCCTTGATCGGTTTCCATCCGTTCCTTCTTCTCCTGCCTTCAGGAGCTTTGGAGAATGTGGAGAAATGGAGAATCTGTGCAAGTTCACACTTGGATCATCAAACTCAATAGCCTCCCCTACATGCTTTATGACTCATTTTGGGTCCTTTACCACAGTGGCTCCCAACCTTTTTGGGCACCGGAGACCAGTTCTGCGGAGAAAAGTTTTTCTGTGGACCGGAGTGGGCTGTCAGGGTTCCAAGTAATACATCAATTGCCAGCAAAACTCCGAGGCAGGTGGATTCCTCAAAGAATAGCGTTGAGGAATAGCTAAGAGCCTTGGTGGCGCAGCAGACTAAAGTGCTGTTAAGTAGCACTAGCTGCCTGCAATTACTGCGAGCTCGAATCTCACCAGGCTCAAGGTTGACTCAGCCTTCCATCCTTCCGAGGTAGGTAAAATGAGGACCCGGATTGTGGGGGCAATAAGCTGACTTTGTATAAAAAAGAACACCGCTTAGGGGGGGCCGAAAGCCCTACTAAGCAGGCATATACAAAAGTATGATGGCTATTGCTTAACGCATTGTAAGCCGCCCTGAGTCTCCGGAGAAGGGCGGCATATAAATCAAACCAATAAAGAAATAAAGAAATAAAGAAATAAAGAAATAAAGAAATAAAGAAATAAACAAATATTGGCAATATCATATTGGCACATATCTGGTGAGAACCAACTCTGAAGGCTCCCTTGGTATTCACCTAATGAAAAGCAAAAGTTTTTCGCCTCAACCCCAAACAATCAGTCACATGGCCCCAATCGCTGCAGCGTCCACTGGTCTGGCGACATTACTCCTCCTTCTCTCGGCCAGGTGTGAGAATGACCTTGGTTCCCAGGAGAAAGTTTTGAGAAAGTATTTTATTTTGACTACACAAGCCCAGCTTTCTCTATTCCCCACCCCCAATCCCTCGCTCCAATGTGGCAGCACTGAAACCTCAAAATGTATTTGGCCAGATCAGCTTCAGGGTTGACACGTGGGTGGTATCTCCTGATGCCTGCATCCCACGGATGGGGCTTTGCTTGCTTGCGTGGACTGGTTGCTGGCATGCCATGGACCAGTTCCAGTCCATGGACTGAGGGTTGGAGACCCCTTGCTTTAGCGAACTAAGTCTGCCTTCAAAATTATCCACCTTAAAAAAAAGTTCATTTGATTGTGCTAAAGTATTGTTCACCGTAAGGAGCGGTGGCTCAGCAGCTAAGACATTGAGCTTGTCGATCGAAAGGTCGGCAGTTCAGCGGTTCAAACCCCTAGTGCCGCGTAACAGGGTGAGCTCCCGTTCCTTGTCCCATCTTCTGCCAACCTAGCAGTTCGAAAGCAGGTAAAAAATGCAAGTAGAAAAACAGGGACCACCTTTGGTGGGAAAGGAACAGCGTTCCGTGTGCCTTTGGCGTTGAGTCATGCTGGCCACATGATCACAGAGGCGTCTTCAGACAGCGCTGGCTTTGAAACGAAGATGAGCACCGCCCCCTGGAGTCGGGAATGACTAGCACATATATGCGAGGGTAACCTTTACTTTCACCTTCTTGTTCGCCGTGACACTTTTCTGAACTACATTTTCACCAAACGAGTTCAAGTCCTATTTGGCGCTCACCTCAGTAGAAATGCTGATGATTCCACAAAAGATATCTTTATTATTTCCAGAAGACCTTTTGAGTCATGCAAAATTGATACCTGGCTCCTATTCACTTTTGCTGCATGGATTTTTTTTTTTTTTTTGAAACAACCCTTTTTAAGTGCATTACCAAATTGTAAAACCATGCTTCCCTGGAACAATTGAACTTTTACAACAGCTTTCAAGATTCTTACACCTTCAGTTTAAAAAAAAGGGGGGGGGAGAGAGGAGATAAGCCCTCGGCCCATGGAAATGATTGAGGTACCAGTGTAAAATGAATTCTCTATCGCAATTGCACACTCTTTAGCTAATGCCAACTGAGAATTCTCATTGAATTCATGTAAGCTTCAATTGCTCTCCATAAGATGGAGTATTAACTTTGAATGCTCTACTCCCTCCTTATTTATAGTCAAGGCATGTTCCACCCAATTTTAGTTGACAATATTATTCAATCAAAACCCTAGATAGATATTAAGTGGATGATCAAAGCCATAGCCAGTGTATCTGGAAATCAATGACTAGGAGCATCTGGTTGTGATAACAGAATAGAGTAGAGTAGAGTAGAGTAGAGTAGAGTAGAGTAGAGTAGAACGGAATGGAACGGAACGGAACGAAACGGAATGGAATGGAACGGAATGGAACGGAACAGAATAGAACAGAACAGAACAACAGAGTTGGAAGGGACCATGGAGGTCTTCTACTCCAACTCCCTGCTCAGGCAGGAAACCCTACACCATTTCAGACAAATGTTTGTCCAATCTCTTCTTAAAACCTCCCAGTGATGGAGCCCCCACAACTTCTGAAGGAAAGCCATTCCTCTGATTAATTGTCCTCACTGTCAGGAAATTCCTCCTTAGTTCTAGGTTGCTTCTCTCCTTGATTAGTTTCCACCCATTGCTTCTTGTCCTGCCTTTCAGGTGCTTTGGAGAATAGCTTGACTCCCTCTTCTTTGTGGCAGCCCCTGAGTTATTGGAAGACTGCTATCATGTCTCCCCTAGTTCTTCTTTTCATTAAACTACCTTCAAAAGTATCCACCTAAAAAGACTTTATTCAACTGTGCTAAAGTATTTTCCATCTGAACTATACTTTCACCGAAGGGTTCAAGTACTATCTGGTGTCCACCTTGGTAGACATGGGATCAGAAATGCTGACGATTCCACAAAAGATGTCTTAATTATTTCCAGAAGACCTTTGAATTCCAGCAACCGTCCTTTAGATGTTTTTAGCCTCCAGCCCCCTAATCATCTTAGTTGCTCGTCTCTGCACTCTATAGATCTGAGAAGCAACACAATCTTCAAGAATCTAGACAGATGTCTACTGAAAATTCAGGGTGGGCTCCTTTTTTTTCTTTTAAGGTTATTTTCCAGGCAGCCGAATCTCACCGACCAAACTCATGCACATCATCAAGGCCACATATATTTAATATAGGATCTATGGTGGAGACTAAAACATCTGCAGGAGGGGGTAAAAAAAAATACCCAAATTAGCAGCATGGTTTTGTTTTTTTTCCAGTTGACTTTCTCAGTGTTTTGTCTTGTGGTTTTCCATTTCAAGATTAATATTTCTGAGTTGATTGATCTGGAGCGTTCGCATCGTGGGCACCCAACCGAAAGAAGGAAACGTATTGATTTAAAACAAAGGAGACAATTTCCGAAACGCTCTTCGGGTTCCTAAAACATCTTTCTAATCCAGAACAGCAGGCGTGCTATTCTCAGCCAGTTTTCTGATCTCTAGCCTTGTCTGGTGTTATAGTTTTGACATATCTTGACGTCTTTGTTTTGACAAATAGCCTTTTGTACATCCTATGCTATGAAGTACAGATGTGCTGAGGATAAGGAGCTCCGGATAAGAGCATTTGACGATCTTCTTGGGACATCCCTCCGTGTAGCATTTATAATAGTTTACAACTGATTTATCTATTCAGGTAATCCTCGACTTACAACAGTTTGTTTAGTGACCATTCAAAGTTCCATTCCCCACCATTCAGTCAGAACTGAAGAAGATTCTCGGAGGAGAAGCGAAACGTCTTCAGAGAAAAACCAAGAAAGTCCAGTTTAGAAAAAGCACCTTTGGGACAACCATGACCTGGATGAGTGAGAATCTCCATAGACATTCAAAGTTACGATCTAGTTTAATGAAAAGAAGGATTAAGGGAAGACATGATAGCAGCATTCCAATATCTCAGGGGCTGCCCCAAAGAAGAGGGAGTCAAGCTATTCTCCAAAGCACCTGAGGGCAGGACAAGAAGCAATGGATGGAAACTAAACTAAGGAGAGAAGCAACTTAGAACTAAGGAGAAATTTCCTGACAGTTAGAACAATTAATCAGTAGAATAACTAGCCTCCAGAAGTTGTGAATGCTCCAACACTGGAAGTTTTTAAGAAGATGTTGGATAACCATTTGTCTGAAGTGGTGTAGGGTTTCCTGCCTAAGCAGGGGGTTGGATTAGAAGACCTCCAAGGTCCCTTCCATCTCTGTTATTCTATTCTATTCTATTCTATTCTATTCTATTCTATTCTATTCTATTCTATTCTATTCTATTCTATTCTATTCTATTCTATTCTATTCTATTCTATTCTATTCAGCAATGGATGGAAATTAACGAAGGAGAAAAACAACCTAGAACTAAGGAGAGATTTCCTGACAGTGAGAACAATTAACCAGTGGAACAACTTGCCTCCAGAAGTTCTGAATGCTCCAACACTAGAAGCTTTTAAGAAGAGATTGGACAACCATTTGTCTGAAATGGCGTAGGGTTTCCTGCCTGAGCAGGGGGTTGGACTAGAAGACCTCCAAGGTCCCTTCCCACTCTGTTATTCCTATTCTAATTGGCACTGAAAAATGTGACGTAGGACCGTTTTTCACACCTACGAGCATTGCAACATTCCCATGTGTTCTGTGATCAAAATTCAGATGCTTGGTGACGAGCTCATATTTATGACAGTCACAGTGCCCCGGGATTTTGTGACTTTCTGATAATCAAAGTCGATGAGGAAGCCAGACCAGGAAAGTTCTGAAGCAATCATGGTAATTTCAAGTTGGAGCGGTGAATGGAGTGGACTGTGGAAGTCTAGAAATGATGTGGTAGCATCAGTGGTGAAATTCAATTTTTTTTACTACCGGTTCTGTGGGCGTGGCTTGGTGGGCATGGTGTGGCTTGGTGGGCGTGGCTTGATGGGCATGGCAGGGGAAGGATACTGCAAAATCCCCATTCCCTCCCCACTCTTGGGGAAAGGATATTGCAAAATCTCTATTTCCATCCCACTCTGGAGCCAGCCAGAGGTGGTATTTGCCGGTTCTCCGAACTGCTCAAAATTTCCGCTACCGGTTCTTCAGAACCTGTCAGAACCTGATGGATTTCACCCCTGGGTACCATGATTGCCTTAAGCAAAGAGCCGTTGTGGTATCAATCTGATGTTTATTAATATTTATTATTTAGGCTGCCGAGGAGGAAGGATTTTCTGCCTCAGCTTTCAAAATAATTTCCTTGAGCTTTTGCTCTATGTAGTTCCTTGATTTATATTCTCCTAGACCAGCAATAGATCTTGAGCAGATCCGCTAAATAGTTCCAAAAAAGCCTGGCCTCCAGTAGACCATGGAGACATGTCTTCTGATGTGGAGACGTTCTACTCTAGAGAGAAAATCCATATGGTGGACTTTCAATTCTGTGCTCCGGCTACAAGAAGCCAAATAAACTCCTGCATTGTCCTCAGGGGAAAAACAAAACAAAACCGATTACTTAGCTTGTCAAACCACAGGAAGAGAAATATATTTTGCATTGGCTCTTACCTGAAATCTCACTGCCAATCAGCACCAGCTATCTAATGTTCTGATTTATCATCTCTTCCAAGGTGGGGACAGCATCGATCCTATGCAAAAGCCCTCCACATTATTTTCTCCAAAGTCCGTGAAATCCATTAAATCCACTCAGTCCACTAAATCTAAATCCACAAATCCACAAAGTCAGAAGTGGGTTTCAGCAGGTTTTGACCAGTTCTGGAGAACCAGTAGCAGAAATTTTGAGTAGTTCAGAGAACCAGTAAATACCACCTCTGACTGGCCCCGCCCCCATCTATTCTCTGCCTCCCAAGTTCCAGCTGATCGGGAGGAAATGGGGATTTTGCAGTATTCTTCCCCTGCCACGCCCACCAAGCCATGTCACACCCACAGAACCGGTAGTAAAAAATGTTTGAATCCCACCACTGCACAAAGTCCATTAAATTTGTATATCTTATCCACACACATTGGAGCATTAAAAAGTAATCTACATAAAGCAAAAATGAACAGAAATATGTACATCCAAACACGTGGTTACAAATATCAGTGTGATTTGAAAATGTGAGTGTGCTTCTGATTAGATACCTAAATTCTAATTATATACACCATATATTATCAGAGCCTCTTTGTGAGGGAGACAGGCAGCTCCAAAATGTGACAAATAAAAAATAAATAAATATGAAGAATAAATTTCATCTATTGATGAAGCAATCAAGGCAAACAGCAAAAAGTGTTACTCTACCAAGTTGAAAAGTCAGTGTGACTTCAAATCTATAATCTTAGGGACGTATGATAATGTGTGTGTGTGTGTGTGTGTGTGTGTATGTTTATACAGTGTAGATACTGTAGATAGATGATAGATAGATAGATGATAGATAGATAGATAGATAGATAGATAGATAGATAGATAGATAGATAGGAGAGATAGATGAGAGAGAGAGAGATAGGGATAGATAGATAGACAGACACAGACAGACAGAGGATAGATGGATAGATGATAGATAAATGATAGATAGGTGATAGACAGATGATAGATAGATAGATAGATAGATAGATAGATAGATAGATAGATAATAGAGGGTAGGTAGGTAGGTAGGTAGATAGTTAGAGGTGATAGATAGATGATAGATAGACAGATGATAGAAGATAGATAGATAGATAGATAGATAGATGATAGAAGATAGATGATAGATAGATAGATAGATGATAGATAGATAGATAGATAGACAGACAGACAGACAGATGATAGATAGATAGATAGATAGATAGATAGATAGATAGATAGATAGATAGATGGACAGATGATAGATAGATAGATAGATAGATAGATAGATAGATAGATAGATAGATGATAGACAGATGATAGATTGATAGATGATAGATAGATATTCACTTCCTAGTTATAAACTGCCTATCAATGCAATGGAGATAGTCAATGTCATTGAAAGCCTAACCAATCTTATTTCAAACAGTCAAGCTCTCCTCTTCGTACACCAAAGCTCTAAAAAAAAAGTACGGGTAACAGAAATCCGAAAAATAAATGAGTAAAGTTCCATTTAAATCACGTTTTATTTCAATTAAATATAGTTATTCGTTTTGTCCCGGGGGTTGCCTTCAAGACAGTGTTGACTTCCGGTGATTTCCTAAATGTTTCCTATCTACAGCTTTCCATCCCGTTTTTTTTTTTTAAAAAAATAATACCTCCCATAGTTGCAACATTGGAGGATCACAGGAGGGCTTAACTATTTGTCTTTCATCTGTATTTTACATCTGTGTTTTGCGACCTGGATAACTTCCAGGAGATTTTTAACTCTGAGAATTCTCAAGCAATGACAGAGGAACTTGGCTGGGGGGAATTGAGGGTTGAAGCCCACAAATTTGAAAGCTGCCAAGATTTCTTCCACCCTGTATTGCATTATTTTACAAGGATATATCATTCACTTAGTATTTTTCAGTGTCAGCCTTGAGAGCGACTGAGCTCACGATAATTCTTAAGCCATAACATTTTAACTTGCTAGCAGTAAAAAGTACATGCCATTCTTTTCTTTTTCCCACATTAAATCAATCGGTCAATTAGTGAGAATTTGTGTTTCTTGTCGCAGCAGATGGAAAAACCAGAAATTAAAATGCCGTCTGAAAAATTAAGACGTTTCAAGATTGATCTGGTATTTTCTAGTTAAATCAAAAGCATGAGTAACAACTACCTCTTGAAAAAAGAAAAAAAAGAACGAAATATTGAAACTATTTCCAAAGGGACTAGTTACTAATTTTGTCTCCCATTAATATTGTAGGAAAGGAAAACATTTGACTCAATTTTTTAGCCGAAGCCAAGTCACCAATTCATAAAGACCAGGGATCAAGTTAGAAATACATCTCTAGCTTTAGGGAATCGAGAGATCTTGGCTCGGGATCAACGACAAAAGTCAGAAAGCAAATTAAAATATGATATTAAAAATAGTACATTGAAATATTGTGTGGAATGCAAAAATTGGCAATCACACCGTACATACTGAGGCGAAGAGACCTTGGTCAAATTCAACCATTTAAGAAAAAGAAAAGAAGAAGTAACAGAGATACACATGGCCTTAAAAAAATATTTTAAATATGATTTTGATCCCCTTATTTTGATCAATATAGGATTAAAAATTTGATTTTTTTAAAAAAAATATCTTTCTTTTACTTGGGATCGCAGAATAAACTGGAGATCATTGGAAATGGGAGGCCTTTGCAGTGTGCAATGCATCACAGTGAATCTGTGCATTGTCAATTCGCAAAGCATCCCTGGCGTGCTCTCGAGTTGCCATAGGCAAAGGGGACGGGAAACCAAAGAAACCACATGGCAGCCAAAGACAGATGCACATTCCAGACTTATCTCTCTCAAGGCTGTCTCCCAGGGTTACCCACAGCAGTCTGAGGGGCGTGATCTCTACACTCAACGAAATTGCTCTGGTGGGCAAATGTGATTGATGACACACCCTAGGGGGAGGGGGGAAACAGGGTCATGATTGGGGCATAAATTATGTAGGGTCAGAGCTGGCTTCGCTTGGGAACGTGTGGACATGAAGTTCCTAATAAATAACTGGATTTCTTTTGAACCTTGGCTCGAGGCTCATGATTTAATTAGAGCATCCGTGGGAAACCTGACATGCATTTGTGAAGCAAGTCATTCCTAATGCTATTTCAAATAGTCTCGTAAAAAATAATCTTGAGCCAGCTGAGTGTTGCAGCTCCCAAAAAAGCCAATGCAGTCCTAGGTTGCATCAATCAAGGGATAGAATCAAGATCACGTGAAGTGTTAATACCACTTTATAAGGCCTTGGTAAGGCCACACTTGGAATACTGCATCCAGGTTTGGTCACCATATTATAAAAAAGACGTTGAGACTCTGGAAAGAGTTCAGAGAAGAGCAACAAAGATGATTTGAGGACTGGAGGCTAAAACATATAAAGAATGGTTGCTGGAATTGGGTATGTCTAGTCTAGGAGTTAGCAACCCACGGCTCTGGAGCCGCATGTGGCTCTTTCATCCCCCTGCTGCGGCTCCCTGTTGTTCAAAATATGAGTCACAACCGCCAATGTGTGGTACCTGCCGGCACGCCATTTATTGAGCTTTTCGACCCCCGGTAAGCCAATCATGGATAAATCCAAGAAAAGAAAAGCTTCAAGAAGAAAACAGAATGTTTAATTCAACTACATATGCTAGTTTTGTGGCCGCTCAGGAAATAGTCAGGCACGGGAAGAGTTTTGTGGCTCCCGGTGTTTTCTTTTCTGTGGGAAATGGGTCCAAGTGCCCCATTTGAGTGTTTAAGGTTGCTGACCCCAGGTCTAGTCCAATGAAAAGAAGGTGTAGGGGGTGAAATGATAGCTGTCTTCCAATATTTGAGGGGCTGCCCCAAAGAAGAGGAGGAGTCAACCTATTCTCCAAAGCACCTGAAGGCAGGACAAGAAGCGACGGAAGAAAACTAATCAAGGAGAGAACCAACCTAGAACTAAGGAGAAATTTCCTGATAGTGAGAACAATTAATCAGAGGAATGGCTTACCTCCAGAATTTGTGGGTGCTCCAATACTGGAGTTTTTTTTATAGAAGAGATTGGACAAACATTTGGCATAGGGTTTTCTGCCTGAGCAAGAGATTGGACTAGAAGATCTTCAAGCCCGCTTCCAACTCCGCTATTTCATTCAAACACAAAGACAAATTCCAGTGCTTTGCTGGATTTGTTCAATCTTAAATCATTCCCCCAAACTGTTGTCCTTTAAGACCAATTCTGACAGCTGCTGATTTTTTTTAAAGAGTCTTAATAACATCATTCAGTTATCAGACTGACATTTGTCAAAGAGGGGGTCCACAGTTGACGGTGAGAGTCTCGAAGTCAGACAAAGATAGAGTGGTTGCAATTTTAGTCAAATAAACACTCAAGGGTTGAGAAAGAACCTTCCAGAAGGAGCATGTTAGGGGGCAATTAACCAACCCCCTCTAGCTTTTTCGTCCTCTCTCCCCCTCTGCTTTTGAGAGGATTTATTTTTACACTGTGTATTGTTTTAAGAATGTCCCCCCCCCCCCTTTTCTGCACCAAACAAGGTCTCACCAAGAGATTTGCGCTGGTGGCGCCTATCAGGATGTTTTCAATGGTTTGGAGGAAATTGTTCCAACTTAACATGGTTCTTCTGTCTATCTATCTATATCTATCTATCTATCTATCTATCTATTTATCTATCTATCTATCTATCTATCTATCTATCTAAGCCAAATACCACTCACTCATCACGAAATCTCCAGAACGGTAAAGCCTACAAATTTGCCTGAAATTTGCCACGTACGTTCCTCTTGGCTTCTAGGTGCTCGCTAAGAAAGGATTTTTTGAAATGACCATCAGATCATTAGTATTTCATATACGGTATTATATTCACACGCTCTGATGCTAAGGAGTTAGATGTTCTACTCCCCCTCCCCACCTGAAAAGAACTCTGTTCCAACTGCCAGTTGCCTTATATTAACACGCTCTGAAGCTACCCCTTCGCTAAACTGGGTGTGGGTGTGGCCAGCGTGCGACTCATCAGGCCTGCGGGCTGGGACATTCTACTGCCCCTCCCCCTCTGTTCCAGCTGCCAGGTGCCTTATATTAATAGGCTCTGATGCTATGGAGTTACACCTTCTACATTAAGTTTCAGGCTTTAAGTGCCAATTTAGCATACCCGATCACATAGATTCGTAGCGAAGCACAGGCATCCAGCTAGTCTTTTATAAGGAGCCATATAGAACTCCAAGGACTTACAGAGTCACTCTTGCCATCACAGTGGTGATAAATTATGAAGGCATTGTATGGACCCAGCAATGGCCGAGCAATTCTCCTAAGAAACTCCTATGAGAGAAAAAAAAATGTTCTCCTTCTACATTGGTAGATGTCAACTCTTCACTAAGATAACAACCTTAAAGGTAAGTTGAAAGTGAATTCGATCTTGCATTCTATTTCCTGGCACCACCTGGAACTCCAAGTTTGAAGATGAAATAGTGGGCACCTATCCAGGCGCTTTTAAAAGCCAATTTTGGCCTCTTTCTTAGAGGGAAGGATCAGATCAGGAATCCAAAACCACTTAAGACAAGTCTAGAAATGGCGATATTCTCAGGCTCACTGAAGCCAAAGGATAAGGTTCAGAAGTGGGTTTCACATATTCACCAGTTCCCTGTGTGTGCACACACTCGCTTCTCTCACACATGTGTCTTCTGTGCATGCCCCCTTCTGCGCATGCCTTCCTGCATGAGTGTTGATCGCGCGCACACCTTCAAAAACCTGGCTAAATAGGACAACATTACGCCAGGGCTGGTGGGCAGGCCCACCCGGGAGTCACTGCTACCGGCTCGTCTGAACCAGTCTGAACTGGCTGAATGCCATTCTGATAAGGCTGTGATAAAGGAGGATGTTTGTAGCAACCTCTACATACCATACAAAAGAGACAATCAGTAGCTAAATAGGGGAACAAAATGACCAACAGACCAGGGGTGAAATCCAGAAGGTTCTGACAGGTTCTGGAGAACCGGTAGCGGAAATTTTGAGCAGTTCGGAGAACCGGCAAATACCACCTCTGGCTGGCCCCAGAGTAGGGTGGGAATGGAGATTTTGCAATATCCTTCCCCTGGAGTGGGGTGGGAATGGGGATTTTGCAGTATCCTTCCCCTGGAGTGGGATGGGAATGGAGATTTTGCAGTATCCTTCCCCTGCCACACCTACCAAGCCAAACCCACCAAGCCACACCATGCCCACCAAACCACGACCACAGAACCGGTAGTAGAAAAAATTTGGATTTCACCGCTGCAACAGACCTCCTCACCTGTCCCATTTTACCACCTTTCTTGCCACAAGTTGTTAAGTTAGTACGACAATTGTTAAGTGAATCTGGCTTCCTCATTGACTTGTCAGAAGATTGTAGAAGGGGATCACGTGATCCCCAGGACACTGCGACCGTCACAAATATGAGTCGGTGGCCAAGCATCTGAATTTTCATCAGACGATCATGGGGATGCTACAACGGTCGTAAGTGTGAAAAAAATGACGTAAGTCACTTTTTTCAGTGCTGTTGTAACTTTGACCGGCCACATAATAATAATAATAATAATAATAATAATAATAATAATAATAATAAT
>WNWU01000049.1:3831983-3845989 GCA_012654045.1 Ptyas mucosa
GAAAGAAAGAAAGAAAGAAAGAAAGAAAGAAAGAAAGAAAGAAAGAAAGAAAGAAAGAAAGAAAGAAAGTCCGTCTGTCCCTGGTTCAATAATGACCAAGTCACAGACAAACAATTTCTCACCTCTAAAATCACAATTACTAACATATAGAAACGGTCATCAAAACTACCTCATCCTATATCATCATGGCCTTACATTCTCAGCACTAAATGAGCAAATTGAAATGATGAAGCCCGGGACGTCGCAAAATGTCCTCATGTGCTAAAAGTCCTCCATCGTTCATACATTTAACCACAGTCAAACTACCTCCCCTGAAGTGTTTTGCCTTGGATAAGGTTTGCAAACGTAGTATTGAACAGAAATCCCAAGGGCCTCCACAAGTTTTCCAAAAAATGTCTAAAAATTACACACAAAACCAGAGTTAGCCAAGTTCAGGTGAGGAGCATTTAAGAGTCGAAGAGGTCACCAATTTGATTAATGATGCTGTCAAAGAAACGATTAGACCCGAAGCTCTCTTCCTTCAGAAAATGGAAGCCTTGTTTCAATCAAGACAACAACAACAACGTAAAAAAAAGGGGGGAACACCCAGATGCACAAAAATGAGACTTTGAGGAGCATATTGTTAACCACACTAAGCCCAGCCATAAAATGCTATTGAAATTCATCCTAGCAGGAACCTACTTTAAAGGGTGTGTGTGTGTGTGAGAGAGAGAGGCAAGAAGGATGGGGGAGGAATGCTAACATATGAACCAGGATGGGTTCTACTTACTTTTATTACCGGTTTGCATCGTGCTTGCTTGCGCACTCTCTTCTGTGCATTTGCAGAAGCTTATGCTAATGCGCAGATCTCCTATGATGATGTCCGGGTCAGTGGGCGGAGCCTCCCGCTAGTTTTACTACCGGTTCTTGCGAACCGGTCCAAACCGGGGGGCAACCCACCACTGATGTGAACCGGTAGTGGCGCCGGCGGGAGGCTCCGCCCACCCGCCTGGACGTCATCCTGGACGCTCTGCGCATGCGTGCACTCACAGTTCTGAACCTGTAGCGAAGGTAACTGGAACCCACTACCGGTGTGAACGTTGCGATGAAACTACCAGGAAACCCCAGGACTTGTGTGTTTGCATTGCATTGTGTTATTGCACTACATTGTTAGTTCTCAACATTAAGAAAACTAAGATCATGGCATCCGGCCCTCTCAATTCCTGGCAAATAGATGGGGAAGAAATGGAGGGAGTGACAGATTTTATTTTCCTGGGCTCCAGGATCACCACAGATCGAGGCACCTGGTCTACCCCAATATGTGGGAGGGAGCATACTGCTTCCCTTTCGCCTTTCAGCTCCAATCCAGGAACCCTCAAGCAATCGCATTCACGGCAAACCATTTTATACCAAATTTATATTTCGCTGATAAAATAATATATCCCTCCCACATGCTGGGGTAGACCAGGAGTCTCGATAGAAAAACACTTAATCTCTCTCCCCTGGCTCAAGCTGATGAAGGGAGGAGAACCTGTGGCTCAGAGGTTAATACAACTGCCTAACATGCAGGCAACCCAAGTTCGAATCCAAGTAAGGGTACAGCTAGCTGATGAGAGCCATACTAGATCTATTTATTTATTTTTATTTTTATTTTATTTATATGCCGCCCTTCTCCGGAGACTCAGGGTGGCTTACAGTGCGTTAAGCAATAGCCTTCATACTTTTGTATATTTATACAAAGTCAGCTTATTGCCCCCACAATCTGGGTCCTCATTTTACCCACCTTAGAAAGGATGGAAGGCTGAGTCAACCTTGAGCCTGGTGGGATTTGAACTTGCAGTAATTGCAAGCAGCAGATGTTAATAGATGTTAATAACAGGGTGCTTTAAACCACTGTACTACAGGCTCTATACTAGTCTCCCTTAATTTCTTTATCAGCGAAATATACTTGGCGACGTTTCGACGAGGTCCCACTCGTCATCTTCAGGCTGGTGTCTTTGGCTTCATGCTTGTGTGGGGAAAGCATGATCAGAGCTGCCGTCTCTCTATAAATACTGGTGGGGAGGTGTGGGGTGCTGGCTTTGTTGCTGTGAGCAGGTTGGTGGCCTGTGTTGTTACATCTTGATTAGTTGATGGAGTTGATGTTTGCAGATCAGTCAGCTGTTTCGTAACATCCTGTGTGGGTGAGGTCCTTGATGTGTGCCCATTAGTCTTTTGTGTTTTAACGACCTGGGTAATGGGCTGTGTGTTAACATCCTGAGTTCTGGTGTTGTGATATCCTGAGTTTTTTTGATGTAACGTCCTAAGCAGATGGCAAGATCCAGCTAGAAAACCAAGGAGTCTATGAAATACCATGCAAAATCTGCCCAGCCACATACATTGGACAAACTAATAGGAGAATAAATGCACGCGTCGCAGAACACAAGAACGCAATCAGAAAAGAAGAAAAAACTTCCTCCCTTTTCCAGCACCTTAAAACAAAAGGACACAAAATTGATTTTGAAGGAACCAAATTAATCTCCAAAACTGAACACTTCAACCAGAGAATAATCACGGAAGCCATCGAAGCCAAAGACATCAGCCTGAAGATGACGAGTGGGACCTCGTCGAAACGTTGCCAAGATACTCTCAATCTTACATGGGAAAAGACCCAAATACGCCAAGATATGTGTGTGTGTGTGTGTGTGTGTGTGTGTGTGCATGCGTGTGCAGTTAATATCTCGGGTTTCTTCCCTTGTAATTGTAAACATATCCTTAAAAGGGTAGTAGCGACGTTTCAACGAAATCACATTCGTCATCTTCTGGGTGATGCTCTTGGTTTGGTTCTTATGGGCAAACTGAGTGATCGTAACTGACGTTTTTGTATGAAAAGAGGCAAAGGTGTATTCTGATTGGTCGACAGTGTTGCTGTATTCTGATTGGCTGATGACATAGCTGTATTTTGATTGGGTGGATAAGTTATTGTTTACAAACGGTAGTGCGCTCCGGCCCCCAAGGCTCCTCCTGTTCCCCAGGCTGCACAGACCCTCAGGGCCCGACGCTCCGGCTGATGCTGTGCAATGCCAGGTCCGTAGTAAACAAAGCCCCCCTCATTTGTGATCTTATCTCGGAGGGGGGAGCGGACCTGGCAGGCATTATGGAGACCTGGTTGGGCCAGGAGGGGGGGGGTTCCCCTCGTTGAAATGTGCCCACCAGGTTTCCTTGCATTTCATCGGCCAAGGGTACAGGGCAGGGGCGGGGGAGTAGCGGTTATTATAAATGAAGGTCTGAGACCGAAGGAGGCCACTGTCCCTCAGACGACTGGCTGTGAGTCCCTCCTTGTGAAGTGGAGTCATGGGGTCCAGTCGGGCTTGCTGATCACGTACCTGGCTCCCTGCCGCGTGGCAACAGCCCTGCCCGAGCTCCTCGATGTTATCGCCACGGTGGCGATTGATACCCCCAGACTTATTGTCATGGGGGATTTCAATTTGCCATCTGTGGGAGAGATGTCGGAGGTAGCTCGGGAGTTTATGGCTTCCATGACAGCCATAGGCCTGACCCAACTAATTCATGGCCCTACCCACACGGGGGGAAACACGCTGGATTTGGTTTTCGTCTCTGGACAATGGCAGAGTGATCTTGAAATAGGGGACTTAGTCATCGAGCCCTTGTCATGGTCTGATCACTCCCTCCTCCGTCTGGACTTTCAAACCGCTGCACCCCGCCGCAGGGAGGCGGAGCCGATAAGATGGTTCCGCCCCAGGCGCCTGATGGAACCTGATAGGTTCCAGATGGAGCTTGGGCCAGTTCCTGAGGCGCTGGCACACGCCTCGACTGGAGACCTAGTGGCCGCCTGGGATAGGGCGGCCGCTGGAGCTCTCGATCGGGTCGTGCCTTTGCGGCCTCTGATCCGGCGCCAATCTCAACTGGCCCCTTGGTTCTCCAAGGAGCTGAGAGAGTTGAAGCGCCGGAAAAGACGCCTAGAGAGCAGTTGGAGGGCCAGTCGCTCTGAATCCGACCGAACACTAGTGAGAGCCCATATTAGGACTTACTTAGTGGCGATAAAAGCAGCAAAACGTCACTATTTTGCTGCTCTTATTGCATCATCAGATAACCGCCCAGCCGCCCTCTTTAGGGTGACCCGCTCCCTGTTCCAACAGGAAGCGCGGGAGGACCCCTTGGAGGGGAGAGCTGAGGACTTTGTTCAATATCTGTATGATAAAATCACTCAGATTCGGGAAGATCTGGACTCTGACTGGGTGGTTCCAGGGGGTGGGGACGAGGCAAGTCTTGAGACCGTTACCTGGATTGAGTTTGATCCTGTGACCCTTGAGGATGTGGACAGGATTCTGGGGAGACTGAACGCGACCACTTGTTTATTGGACCCGTGTCCCTCCTGGCTAGTACTGGCTTCCCGGGAGGTGTCGCGAGGCTGGCTCCAGGAGATTATAAATGCTTCGTTGGGAGAGGGTGATTTTCCCGCCGCCTTGAAAGAGGCGGTGGTGAGGCCTCTCCTTAAGAAGCCTTCCCTGGACCCGGCAATGTTGGTAAATTATCGTCCGGTCTCCAACCTTCGCTTTTTGGCGAAGGTTGTTGAGAGTGTGGTTGCGCGACAGTTCTCCCAGCACCTGGAGGAAACAACGTATCTGGATCCGTTCCAGTCGGGCTTCAGACCCGGGTACAGTACGGAAACGGCATTGGTCGCATTGGTTGATGATCTCTGGAGGGCTCGGGACAGGGGGTGTTCCTCTGTCCTGGTCCTATTAGATCTCTCAGCAGCTTTTGATACCATCGACCATGGTATCATGCTGCACCGGTTGGAAGGGTTGGGAGTGGGAGGCACTGTGTTACAGTGGTTCTCCTCCTTTCTCTCCAACCGGTCGCAGTCGGTGTTGGCAGGGGGGCAGAGATCGACTCCTAGGCCCCTTATATGCGGGGTGCCACAGGGATCGGTTCTCTCGCCCCTCCTGTTCAACATTTATGTGAAGCCGCTGGGTGAGATCATCCGTGGTTTTGGGGTGAGATATCATCAGTACGCTGACGACACCCAGCTGTACATCTCCACCCCAGACCACCCCAACGATGCCCTTGAAGTAATGTCCCGGTGCCTGGAGGCCGTGCGGATCTGGATGGGGAAGAACAGGCTCAGACTCAATCCATCCAAGACCGAGTGGCTGTGGTTACCGACGTCCCGATATAGTCAGTTGGTACCATCACTGACTATTGGGGGCGAATCATTGGCCCCTACAGAGAGGGCGCGCAATTTAGGCGTCCTCCTGGACTCACGGCTGTCCTTAGAAGACCATCTGACGGCTGTGTCCGGGAGGATTTTTCATCAGGTTCGCCTGATCCGCCAGTTGCGCCCCTTTCTGGATCGGGACTCCTTACTCACGGTCACTCATGCCCTTGTCACCTCCCGCCTGGACTACTGTAATGCTCTCTACATGGGGCTCCCCTTGAGGAGCACCCGGAGGCTCCAGCTGGCGCAGAGTGCGGCCGCGCGGGTGGTGATGGGAGCGACGTGGCGCTCTCATGTGACACCGCTCTTGCGCGAGCTGCACTGGCTTCCGGTGGTCTTCCGGGTGCACTTCAAGGTGTTGGTTACCACCTTTAAAGCGCTCCATGGCTTAGGACCTGGGTACTTACAGGACCGCCTACTACCTCCAATAGCCTCCCACCGACCGGTACGCTCCCATAGAGAAGGACTCCTCCGGGTGCCGTCGGCCAAACAATGTCGACTGGCGGCCCCCAGGAGGAGAGCCTTCTCTGTGGGAGCACCCACTATCTGGAACGATCTCCCCCCAGAGATTCGGCGGATCCCGGACTTTCGTGCTTTCCGCCGTGAGTTAAAAACTTTTTTATTTCATCAAGCGGGCCTGACATAGTATCTCCCTTTTTATAAGAAAATTTTAAATTGTATAATCCAAATTTTTAGATCTAGGATTTATATATTTTTTTAAAAAATGGGTTTGAATGGTTGGGCAATTGTTTAATTTGGTTTTAATTCGGTTTTAAATTTTGTATTTATGTTTTTTATCTCTGCCTGTTCACCGCCCTGAGTCCCCTCGGGGAGAAGGGCGGTATATAAATCAAATAAACCATAAACCATAAACCATTATGCTGGAACTGGTGGCAACACAGCCTTTTTGGTGAACCCTTGATCTATGGTTTATATTTTGTGTTATGTGATATGTATACAATTACATAGGAAGAAACCTGAGATATTAACTGTACACACATATATACCCGTGAAAACTTACATATATATATGTGTGTGTGTGTGTGTGTGTGTGTGTGTGTGTGTGTGTATTTCTATTGAAGCACCTGGTCTACCCCAATATGGGAGGAAGCATACTGCTTCCTTTTCGCCTTTCAGCTCCAATCCAAGGAGCCCTCAAGCGGTCGTATTCACTATAAATTTGATACGCACACACATACACGCATACATATATATAATTTCAAAGCCGAAATTCTAAAACAGCTTCGGAAGCATCGATCCTTGGAGATCAGGGTGGCTAGTCATATGACCCATAAACGCATAAAAATGTACAAGTAAAGAGTCCGGTGGGGGAGCTTCTGAGAGAAATTTGAAGCGGCTCCCGATCGAAGTTTTCTAAGAAAGCTAAACCAGTCATAGGAAATGTGTCAAAGGAAATGCTCTACCACGTGCCAATTAGGCGCAGAAGAGGAAGCAAAAGCAGGAATAAATGGTTCGGTGGAGGAATGCATATAAATTGGGTCCCTTAGGAAAATTGGTTGGAATTTATAGCTTTTTGAGTTTCCTCAGAAAGAAGGGGGGGAAAAATACCATAAAATGAAAGCAAGGTTGATTGAATTACTCCTCAACTTACAACCACAATTGTAAGCCCCAAATTCCTGTTGTTAAAGGAGACAGTTGTTAAGTGAATTTTGCCCCATTTTTACGACCTTCCTTGCCACGGGCGTTAAATGAATCACCGCAGCGGATAAGTGAGTCATCCGGTTGCTAAGCGAATCTGGCTTCCCCCACCGACTTTGCGTGTCAGAAGGTCGCAAAAAGGGATCATGTGACCTCGGGATGCTGCAACGGTCATAAGTACGAGTCAATTGCCTAGCGATCGAATTTTGATTACGTGACTACAGGGATGCTGCAAACGTTATCGCTGTGAAAAACTGGTCATAATTCACTGTTTTCAGGGCTGTTTTAACTTTGAATGGTCACTAAACGAAACGTTGTAAGTTGAGGACTACCTGTACATGAGGCAACTACTTCTGATGTTGACCTTTTTTGAAATGTCATTACATGCGGTCCTTGACTTACGATCATAAATTGAATCCAACGTTTCCGTTGCTAAGCAAGACGGTTAAGTGAGTTTTGCTCCATTTTACGACCTTTCGGGCCACCGTTGTTAAGTGAATCACTGCGGGGTTTAAGTTAGCCAGTTTAATCCTAATAACACTGAAGGTCTTCTGGCTGTCTATGTGGACCTCGACTTAAAATCACAACTGAACCCCAGATTTCTGTTGCTAAGTGAGACAGTTGTTAATTGAATTTTGTTCCACTTTACGACCTTTCCCGCCACAGTTGTTAAGTGAATCACTGCCGTTATTAAGTGAGTAACCCGGCAGTTAAGTGATTCTGGCTTCCCTATTGATTAACAGATTGAACGATCCATCTGTTAAACTACTGAAGTTCACAGATGACACAACAGTGATCGGTCTCATTTGAGACAACGATGAATCCGCATGCAGACGGGAGGTTGAATAACTAGCCTCATGGTACGACCGGAACAATCTGGAACTGAACAACTTAAACCTGTAGAAATGGTGGTGGACTTTAGGATAAACCCTTCCATACTTCCACCTCTTACAATACTAGACAACACAGTATCAACAGTAGAGACCTTCAAGTTTCTAGGTTCGACCATATCTCCCGACCTAAAATGGACACCCAACATCAAAAACGCCATCAAAAAAGCACAACAAAGAATGTTCTTTCTGTGCCAACTCAGGAAGCTCAAACTGCCCAAGGAGCTCCTGATCCAGTTCTAGAGGAATGATGGAGTCTGTTATCTGCACCTCCATAACTGTCTGGTTTGGTTCTGCAACCCCACAAGACAGACAGAGACTTCAGAGGATCATTAGAACTGCAGAAAAAACAATGGCTACCAACCTGCCTTCCATTCAGGACCTGTATACTGCCACAGTCAAAAAGAGGACTGTGAAAATATCTACAGACCCCTCGCATCCTGGACATAAACTGTTTCAACTCCTATCCTCCAACTGACGCCATAGAGCACTGAACACAAGAACAACTAGACACAAGGACAGATTTTTCCCAAATGCCATCTCTCTGCTAAATAAATAATGCCCTCAACAATCAAACTATTCACTAAATCTGCACTACTGTTAATCTTCTCATTGTTCCCACCACCCATCTCCTCCCACTTATGACTGCATGACTGTAACTTTGTTGCTTGTATCATTTGTACCCTATGACTATCATTAAGTAGTGTACTTTATGATTCTTGATGAACGTATCTTTTCTTTTATGTACACTGAGAGCGTATGCACCAAAGACATATTCCTTGTGTGTCCAATCACACTTGGCCAATAAAAAATTCTCTTCTCTTCTCTTCTCTTCTCTTCTCTTCTCTTCTCTTCTCTTCATGTTGCAACAGTCATAAGTCCCTTTGCTGCTGATATTTCTGTTGACTGAGTGCATTACTTTTTACATTCTCTCCACCCAACTGTCTAATAACCGAAAGCCTGGTGATAAAAGATACAAGCAAAGCCACATCAAAGCATCCATCTCTGTCTTTCCCTGTTTTTTGGCTCCCTTCCAATTATTTCATTAATCGATTTAATTTTTAATTAATATTTCCTTCCAGCTACAATGTGGGCTGGAACTAGGGACAGAACTGAGAGTGCTTGAAATGAAAACCGTGACTATTAAACCATCTCTTAGCCAACTCTAGGATTACGGTATGAGTTTCACTTCCATTTAAATTTCCTTTTTTTTGGCTCGGGGTATTTTGTACGTCCGGAGGATCAGATGTTCTCCTCCGAGACTGCTTGCAACATGGTTGAAGACCAGTCACGAAGACATGACTTCTTGGAGGAAAAATGCAGGCTTGTGTTGGAAGAAATGTCCATCTGGATTGGAGGGTGGATTGCCCTCCGGTTCGGTCCGGTTCTATAGAACCGGTCGTAAAACTGGCGGGAGGCTCCGCCCACCCATCATCGACGTCATCATCGATGATCTGCGCATGCGCACGCTCTCTTTGAGAACCGGTAGTAAAGGTAAGTAGAACCCATTCCTGGTTCAGTTCCAAGTGGGGAGAAAGGCACTGGAAACATGGTGACTTGCTTGAAAAGATGGTTTAATGGTGGACAGGACCACATGGTTTTTGAGGTCCTGGGCAAAAAAGCCCATGGGTGAGAGATAGATAGGTTTATACCCCCCTTCTTTTTCTTCCTTCCTTCCTTCTTTTCCCTCCCTCCCTTCCCTTCCCTCCTCCCTTCTTTTCCTCCCTTCCTCCCTCCCTTCATTCCTTCCCCCTCCCTTCTTTTCCTTCCTTCCTTCTTTTCCCTCCCTCGACCCTACCGTCTTTTCCTTCCTTCTTTTCCCTTTCTCTTTTGCCCTCTCCCCTTATCTTCCCTTCCCCCCTCCCTTTTCCTCCCTCCCTTCTTTCCTCTCTCCCTTCATTCCTTCCTCCTCCCTTTTCCTTCCTTCTTTTCCCTCCCTCCCTTCCCTCCTTCCCCCTCCTTCTTTTCCTTCATTAATTTCTTTTCCCTTTCTCCCTCCCTCCCCTTATCTTCCCTTCCTTCCCCTTCCTTCTTTTCCTTGCTTCCTTCCTCCCTTCCTTCCCCTTCTTGCCTTTTCCCTTCCTCCTTCCCTTATCTTCCCTTCCTTCCTTCCCCCTCCCTTTCCCTTCCTTCCTCCCTCTTCTTCCCTTTTCCCTTCCTCCTTCCCTTCTCTTCCTTCCTTCCTCCCTTCCTTCCCTCTCCCTTCTTTTCCTTCCTTCCTCTTCCTTCCTTCCCCTTCTTCCCTTCCTCCTTCCCTTATCTTCTTCCTTTCTTCCTCCCTCCCTCGCTTTCTTCCTTCCCTCTCCCTTTTCCTTCCTTCCCCTTCTTCCCTTCCTCCTTCCCTTATCTTCTCTTCCTTCCTTCCTTCCTCTCTTCCCTTATCTTTCCTCCCTCCCTCTCTTCTTTTTCTCTTTCTTTCCTTTTTGCATCTTTTCCCTTTTTCTTTTCTTTTCTTCTTTTAACTTGTATTTTTGTGAAAAACGGCTTTAATAAAAATCAGTTCAAAGGAGCAAACCGACTCCAATTATTTGCTGCCAAGCTGAAAAGTCAAGATGTTTTATGGGTTTGAGAAAGACAATCGCCCCATTGGGGCAAAACTGGTAGAATAGTTTCATAAGGAAGATTTCAGAGCGTTTCCTTCTTCCTGCCTGTCTTAAGATTGGAACTAGGATAAATTTGGCAGAAGAATTCACCTTGCCCCATTTCAACAATGTGTACGGTCATCGCACCCCAATGATCTCATCCCAACGATTCTGGATGCTCTATGGCAGGGAAGGCTGGCAAAGCAAACTGAAAAACAAAGGAGAAAAGTTTCCCCTTTTGCATTTGAGCACGCAAGAAGGGACAGGAAAGGAGAAAGGGAAAGAGGAAGGACAAAGAAAAAGAAGGAAAGATGGGAAGAGAGCAAGAAAGGAAAAAGAAGGAAAGGAAGGGAAAGGAAGGAAGGAAGGAAGGGAAAGGAAGGAAGGAAGGAAGAAAGAAGGAAGGAGAATTAAGAGGGAAGGAAAAAGAAGGGAAGAGGGGAAGGAAGAAGAAAGGAGAAGGAAGAGGGAAGGAGAAGGAAGGAAAAGAAGGTAGGGAAAGGAAGGAAGGGAAAGGAAGGAAGAAAGGAAAGGAAGGAGGGAAGGGAAAGGAAGGAAGGGAAAGGAAGGGAAGAAGGGAAAGGAAGGAAGGAAGAAGAAAGAAGAATTAAGAGAGAAGGAAAAAGAAGGGAAGAGGGGAAAGAAGAAGAAAGGAGAAGGAAGAGGGAAGGAGAAAGAAGGGAAGGAGGGAGGGGAAAGGAAGGAAGGAAAGAAGGAAGGAAGGGAAAGGGAGGAAAGAAAGGAAGGGGAAGGAAGAAAGAAAGAAAGGAGAATGAAGAGGGAGGGAAGGAAGGGAAAGGAAGGAAGGAAGGAAGGGAGGGAGGGAGGGAGGGAAAAGAAGGAAGGAAAATTTTCAGAGAGATGTTTGTGGTACGAAATCTTCAAAATCTGCATCTTGGCAGCTCCTTAAAGGTAGTCCTCAACTTACAACAGTTCATTTAGTGACCATTCAAAGTGACGACAGCACTGAAAAAAGTTGACTTGTGACCGTTTTTCACACTTACGACTGTTGCAGCGTCCCCCGGGGGTCACGTGATCAAAATTCGGATGCTTGGCCACCGACTCACATTTATGATGGTTGCAGTGTCCCTGTGGGGGGGGGGCATGCGCGTGGGGTGTGTGTCACATGACCTTCTGACCAGCAAAGTCGACGCGGAAGCCAGATTCGCTTAACCACCACGGCAAGAGAGGTCATAAAATGAGGCAAAGCTCAACTTAACAAATATCTCACTCAGCAACTTAATATTTTGGGCTCCGTTGTGGTCGTAAGTCAAGGACAACCTGTCGAGCAAATTGAGAGGGTTTTTTTTTTTAGTCCTTGGAGAGGAGCGAAACTTTTCAGATGGATGTTGTGATATCATGTTCAAAATTTTTCATCTTGAGAAACAGAGAAGCCTGTCTAAAAAAAAAAAATCTGTTCAACATCACAAATGTTTTTTTAAAGAAGGTTTTTTATTTTTATTTTTTTTTCTGTTTTTCAGTCCGTGCCTTTCGCAGACCCTGAAGTTAGATTTTGTAAATTTCACGTCAGGTTTTTCTGTCTCTGGAGTGTGCCAACCAATCAAAGACAATATTTATGATGTCCTCGCTTGCCCTATCTGTGAGGAAATTAGAAGAAAACAAACAAACAAACATTTGAAAAAAATAAACAAACTTTTTCGTAATTTAGTTTTTTTTTTTTCCATGCCTGGACTCAAATAAATAAAACAAGCCCCAAAAACCCCCCAAAAACCCTCCACGGTACAAAAAACGAACTATAAACAAAAAAAAAAAATAAATAAAAATAAACAAAGTTAAACAGTAACGAATGAAAACGAGAGAAGGAAACAAACAACCTTCGAAACAGTGTTACCTAAACAGGGGAAGAAAATTTCAAATTACAAAAGAAGATTCTTGGATTGTCAAAAAAAAATAAAAAAAAAAATAAAAAAAATCGTAAAATTTGTGCCGGAGGGAAACTCGCACGTCTCCTCCTTCGATGTGTAGAAAAGACGAAACGTTTTTAAAAACGGGGGTGGGGAAAAAAATTTGCACGCACGTTTCCGATATCTTTTAGGACCTCGCAGGAAAGAAGAATACATTAAAAAATAAATAATTAATGCATTAATAATGTATGATTAATAAATAATCAAACATTAAAAATAAAATTGGGGGGGAAAAAGAGAAGCAAACAAGGTAGGTGGAATTAGTGCTATAAATTAAAAATTATTGACTGGCAGCTCACATTATTATTATTATTAGGTTGCAGACAGTGGAAAAAAAGGATTGGATTTGGTTAATAATTGGATGGGGAATTTGAAGGAAATCCAAGTTGGTAGGATAAACCTGGGAAGATGAAAAAAGAAAATCCGAGAAGACGATACAGGAAGTCCTTGACTTACCACCAAAACCGAGCCCCAAATCCCTGTTGCTAAGTGAGACCTTTTGTTAAGTGAGTTCCACCCCGTTGCATGACCTTTCTTCCCACCGTTGTTAAGTGAATCACCGTGGTTCTTAAGTTAGTAACACGGTTGTTAAGCAAAACTGGCTTCCCCATTGTCAGATCCAATCCTAATGCTTGTAAATCGTTGGTAAAAATGCTTGTAAAAAGACTGGAGATAATAAAACTGCTAAGACAATAAAACTCCTAGTGGCGGGGTGAAATTCAGCAGGTTCTGAAGAACCGGTAGCGGAAATTTTGAGCAGTTGGGAGAACCGGCAAATACCACCTCTGGCTGGCCCCAGAGAGGGGTGGGAATGGGGATTTTGCAATATCCTTCCCCCAGGAGTGGGGAGGGAATGGGGATTTTGCAGTATCCTTCCTCTGCCACGCCCACCAAGCCACACCCACAGAACCGGTAGTAAAAAAAAAATTGAATTTCACCATTGTCTAGCTTAGCTGCCTGTGTTTGAATAATAGGCTGAGCTTAGTCTTAGGGTTGCTTTGGGTGGCTTTGTGTAAGTTGTGAGAATTCAGGTATCCAGGTTGACCCAGCTTTCTGAATGGTTACTATTCCTTTAGCTGATATGGCGCCTACTTGAGGCTGCAGAATTTTGGACAAACAAGCAAGACAATCGTCTCTCTCTCTCTCTCTCCTTCCTTCCCTTCTTCCCTGTCTCTTACTTTCCTTTCCTCCTTCTCTTTCCCTCCCTCCCTCTCTTATTCTCTTTCTCTCCCTCTCCTTCCCCACCTTCTCCTGATCTTTCCCTCTTACTCTCCTTCCTTCCCTCTCTCACTCCCACTTACTCTCCTTCCCTTTCTCCCTTCCTTTTTCCCTCCCTCGCTTACTCTCCTTCCCTCTCTCCCTCTTATTCTCTTCTCCACCCTCTCCTGCTCTCTCCCTCTTCCTCTCCTTCCTTCCTTCTCTCACTTACTCCTTCCCTTTCTCCCTTCCTCTTTCTCCCTCCCTTGCTTACTCTCCTTCCCTCTCTCTTATTCTCTCCCATTCTCCTTCCCCACCCTCTCCTGCTCTCTCCTTCTTACTCTCCTTCCCTTCCTTCCTTATTCTCTTTCCTTCCCTCTCCTTCCACCCTCTCCTGCTCTCTTACTCTCCTTCCTTCTCTCTCTCTCCCTCCCACTTACTCTCCTTCCCTTTCTCCCTTCCTCTTTCTCCCTCCCTTGCTTACGCTCCTTCCCTCCATCTCTCTCTTATTCTCTTTCTCCTTCCCCACTCTCTCCTTCTTACTCTCCTTCCTTCC
>WNWU01000049.1:3850677-3877618 GCA_012654045.1 Ptyas mucosa
AACAGAACAGAACAGAACAGAACAGAACAGAACAGAACAGAACAGAACAGGCTTGGGATCTTGATTGGGAAGCTGAAACACATCCAAGAAGGCAAGAGAAAGCTTCTATTGATCTATGGACCTACTGACCTACCTCTCTCTGTACCTCTCTATTTCTCTACCTTTCTCTCTCTCTCACCCCCTTATCTATTGATCTGTCTGTTGATCTATTGATTTATCAAGTTATTGACCTACTACTACTCTCTCTCTCTCTCTCTCTCTCTCTTTCTCTTTCTCTCGACCTATCTATTTCTCTATCTCTCGACCTATCGGTCAGTCTATTGATCTATCTATCTATTGATCTATTGGCTTATTTGACCTATTGATCCATCCATCCATCATCTACTCACCCACCCATATTTGTGTCTGTCTGTCTCTCTTTCTCTCTTTCTCTCTCTCGTCTATTGATCTATTGATCTATCTATTGATCTGTCAGTCTCTTGATCTATCTGTCAATCGATTGATCTATCAATTTATTGACCTCTTCTCTCTCTCTCTCTCCCTCCCTCCCTCCCTCCCTCCCCCCTCCCTATCTATCAATTGGTTAATTTCTTGATCTTTCTCTTGATCTCTTGATCTAGTAACTTATTGACCTATGGACATATCCGTCCATGCATCCATGCATCCATCCATCCATCCATCCATCCACCCATCCATCCATCTAAACTGTAGCTGGTAATCTTATTGCGATTTTCAATAATCTTCCCAGTCCTAATCTCTTATCCATTTGAAATATTTGAGCGGGCTTGTCTTTGCAGCCTTCAACTCCCGTGGCACGGATGTTCTATCGATGATGAGATTGATGCCTGAGTTTCCTCCTGTCCTCTTCCAAATAACCATCACCATCTAAGCAATTCCCTCGTTAACGTTATCTGAAGCACAATATTTTCTTTCGGATCACTTGGATGTTATTTCAGTCTCAGTTCCTCCTTTTGGAGGAGATAATAATAGCATTTAACTCAGGGGTGAAATCTACTTACCTTCCCTACCTGTTCAGAACTGCACATGCCGCACGCTCGCATCACATGCGTGCTTGGATCCTCTGTGCATGCGCAGAGGGTAAAAAAGAGGTTACTTCCTGGTTAAAATCAGAAACTAACGATGACCGGGCCAGTGGGTGGATTTTTGCACTGCCGCCGCTACCAGTTCCCCCGAACCAACGCGAACCGGTAGCATTTAACCCCTGATTGAACTTAAGTAGAGGTGTGTGTACAATATGAATCTACTCTTTAACACCTTAACTGATTTTCTAATTTTGCTAGTATGGATGCTAAGACTCCCATTCCCCCACTCCCCAAAAATTCATTTTTCATCTTAATTACACCTAAATCAGAGTCTCTTTCTTGAGGTGGGTGGCTACAGATATTAATTAAATAAACGTATAAATCATATTCCATTTAGAAGTTTTCTGCTGGGGTGGGTGATTCTATTTGCGATAGGCTTTGTAAAAAAGCGATCGTTTCATATTTCCAAAGAGGTTGGAATTTGCTACAGCCGACAGTGAGATTTGCATTTAGCTCCAGCGCAGAGAGGAAAAAAACCCCCACAAATGCATGTTCACAATTTCACCTAAGTTAGAATTAAATATATCCTTTTAATACAGTCAATTAAATGACGTCGAGCCATCGGATCTGGGTTGCAAAACCTTGAACGAGTCCAGAGTGACAGCAGGCAGTTTTTTTAAAAATCTCTCTTCATTGACTTCATGTGGACATCTGGATTTTTGCAACCCAAATTGGACATCCTTAAATTGTTAGAAATATGTGTGCAAATTGGAATATCTATCTCTCTATCTCTCTATCTCTCTATCTATCTATCTATCTATCTATCTATCTATCTATCTCTATCCCTCCCTCCCTCCCTCCCTCCCTCCCTCCCTCTCTCTCTCTCTATATATATATATATATAAAATTTGTATTTCGCCGATAAAGAAATAAAGGGAGACTAATATAGATCTGTTTCAAGCTATTTAGCTCTCATCAGCTAGCCATACCCTTAACTCAGATTTGAACTCCAATTCAGGGTATGGCTAGCTGATAAGAGCTAAATAGCTTGAAATAGATCTATACTAGTCTCCCTTTATTTCTTTATCAGCAAAATATAAATTTGGTATAAAAATGGTTTTTCGTGAATGCGACTGCTTGAGGGCTCTCTGCAGGTTATAAACAGAGGTGGGATTCAGCCGGTTCGGACCAATTTGGCCAAAACGGTAGTGCCGACCTGCGAGTGGGCCCGTACACCTGCCTGGCCGCAATCCCGTCCTATATCGCTGTGTGTTTGACATTGTTTGACAGTGCGGATGGTGTGCGCGAGCGAATTGCTGTGTTATTTGACATTGCACACATGTGTGGACGGCGACGCGCGGATGGTGCGTGCATACATTTCCAGTATCTGCAGTAGGTAAAGCCCAGCCCTGGTTATAATCCACCTAAGAAGCGAGTTTTGTGAATATCTATTTGAACGCTTTCCTCTTTCTAAGTGTCTCCTATCAGTTAAATAAATGAGGGTCAAAACCGGTCAAACTCCCTTCCCTTCTATTATCCTGGATTAGCACTCTGGCCTCATTTGAACTTTCCGAGGTAGATTAGGGTTGCAAAACAATTTAGTCGAGGCTATCTTGGAATTAAATGTCAGACCAGGCATTAGAACCTAAAAAAAACATTCGTTAGTATAAAATGGATAAAACGTGCTACCTTTTTATCGTGGGTTCTTAAAACTTCCAGCAGGTGTGCAAAGAACAACACAACGCAACACACTTGCCTTAAAAATTCTGACTTTTGCAAATGTCGATAGCAGGATATCAAGGTTGTAAGATTGTGAGGACAACAATCGTTGCACAGGTTTATCTGGGAGTACATCTTTTTGAACCCGGAAGCATTTCCTTCCTGAGAGCATAAGGCAGCACTGAAAAATAAAATTTTATACCAGTTTAACCATCGCAGTGTGGGATGCGGTGGCTCAGTGGTTAAGACGCTGAGCTCGTCGATCGAAAGGATGGCAGTTCGGCAGTTCGAATCCCTAGTGCCATGTAACAGGGTGAGCTCCCGTTCCTTGTCCCAGCTTCTGCCAACCTAGCAGTTCGAAAGCACGTAAAAAATGCAAGTAGAAAAATAGGGACCACCTTTGGTGGGAAGGTAACAGCGTTCCGTGCGCCTTTGGCGTTGAGTCATGCCAGCCACATGACCACGGAGACGTCTTCGGACAGCGCTGGCTCTTCGGCTTTGAAACGGAGATGAGCACCGTCCCCTAGAGTCGGGAATGACTAACACATAGGTGCGAGTGGAACCTTTTACCTTTACCTTTAACCATCACAGTACAAAACCCTGATCCTAAGTCTACTAGGGGAATTAATTCTTTATGGAATTATACTTCATAATAACAGATAGCCCCTGAACTTGCAACCAAATAATTGACCCCAAAATTTCAGTTGTTAAATGAGACCTTTGTTAAGTGAGTGATTCGCTTTTGCGAACTTCGGACAAGCAAAGTCAGATTCGCTTAACAACAGTGACACGGACAGTTGTAAAATGGGGGAAAACTGACTGAACGAATGTCTCACTTAGCAAAAGAAATGTTGGGCTCAATTGCAGATGTAAATCGAGGATTATCTGTATTCTGACCGAAGAACCAACTCCAGCAGCTCCGTGTTTCCTTGGTGTCTGAGCACAGAAAGAGGGAACTTGTTAGCTTAATCAGAATAGAGTTGGAAGGGACTTTGGAGGTCTTCTAGTCCAACCCCCTGCTCAAACAGGAGATCCTATACCATTTCAGACAAATGGTTGTCCAGTTTCTTCTTGAAAACCTCCAGTGATGGAGCGCCCACAACTTCTGGTGGCAAGCTGTTCCACTGGTTAATTTTCCTTGACTGTCAGGAAGTTTCTCCTTAATTCCAGGTTGCTTCTCTCCTTGATTAGTTTCCATCCGTTGCTTCTTGTCCTGCCTTCGGGTGCTTTGGAGAATAGCTTGACTCCCTCTTCTTTGGGGCAGCCCCTCAAATATGGGAAGACTGCTATCATGCCACCCCCTTAGTCCTTCTTTTCACCAGACTAAACCTACCCACTTCCCAATTCAATACTTCTGCTGGCTTTGATGTTGACGTAAATACCTTGCACTGCGTAGCTGTGATTCTCCTTAATAAATTGCACAGTGGGAAGTGGGAAAAGGAAAGGTGTAAGACCCAGTGGGAGGACATGGGAAAACAATTGTCATTTGGTCCTTTCCTCCATAAATATGACAAAGTTGATGGCCCTCAAAAGGACAGAGGAAACCACTCTTAACGGGCGCACCTGAGTTTCCTGCAACACTCTGAGCTCAAATCCCCCCTTTTTTTGTGACGTTTCCTTGTTATTCTTTCCAAACCCAACGGAATGTCGGACATAAACTATGGAAAGGGATTCGGGACCTTCTCCGCTCTCACCAGCTTAATTATTCTCCAAACGCTGAAAAGCATCGAGCCAAAATACGGGTGTCAGGGGAGAAAGTCGTAATAGAAAGGTTGAGTTCAAAAGTTGGCTGGAACTGGCCAGGCTGGATCTACAGCAATGGTGAAATGTAAAATTTGTTACTACCAGTTCTGTGGGCGTGGCTTGGTGGTGGTGGGGGTAATGTGACTGGGTGGGCGTGGCCAACTTTTTTTTTTCTTTTAAAAGCATTTTTTTCTACAACCTTAAGGGGTTGCAGAAAAAAATGCTTTTAGAAGCCTCTGACGATCCCAGCTTAGCTGCGTGATCATCAGAGGCTTTTTAAAAAAACTTTTAAAAGCAGTTTTTTGGCCAAAGAGGTTGTAGAAAAAATGCTTTTAAAAGTAAAAAAAAAAAGCATCTGATGATCGCGCGACTCAGCTGGGCAGGGATTTTTGCTACCGGTTCTCCGAACCACCCGTTGCCATCGCTACCAGATCAGGCGATCCGGTCTAAACCGGGAGCATTTCACCCCTGGTCTGCAGGCAAGACCATATGACTCAGGGGAGATTTTTTTTTATTAAGGGGTAGGAAAGCCTCATGAAAAGCAGACTTCCTCACCATTTATGAACAAGGACTGTCTGAAGTTGGTGAGCTTTTTTTTTTTCTTCATTGAATTTCATTTTGTTAGATAGCGCCCAATGTTCAAGTCTGTCGAGATCCTTCTGTATCTTCTAAGTCTACCTTCTGCAGTGTTGGCTATTCCTGCTAGCTTGTGTCATCTGCAAATTTGATGAGTTCCCCATCCATCCCCTCGTCTAAATCATTAATGAAGATGTTGAAGAATACTAGGCAATGGTGGGATAATTTAACGACCGGTTCTCTGCCCTAATGATTTCTTCCAAAACCAGTTTGCCAAACTGCTCAGAAAGTTAATAACTGGTTCTCCTGAAGTGGTGCGAACTGGCTGAATCCCACCACTGGTACTAGGCCTAAAACAGAGCCTTGGGGTACCCCACTGCATACTTCCCTCCATGTAGATGTGGTTCCATTGAGGACTACACGTTGAGTGCGGTTGGTCAACCAGTTACGAATCCATCTGGTGGTGATGCTGTTTTTACCCACGTTTTTCTATCTTATTAAATAGTGGGTTGTGTGGTCTACTTTATCAAATGCCTTATTGAAGTCCAAGTAAATTATAACCGCAGCGTTTCTCTGATCCACTAATTTTGTCACTTTTGCAGGCAACACCCCCCTCCCTCCCTCCCTCTCTCTCTCTCTCTCTCACACACACACACTTAATACTGTAGGTGTTAAGTTAGTAACATGGTTGTTAAGTGAATCTTCATCTGAAGTGAATTAGGTGAATGGTGTGAATGGGTTTTAATTGTTTTTAATTGTTTTAATTTTTAATGTGTTTATATATGGTTTTTAAATGCATTGTAAGTCACCTTGAGTCTTTAGAGAAAGGCAACATAAAAGTTGAACAAATAAATAAATAAATAAATAAAATCTGGCTTCCCCATTGTCAGAAGGTCACAAAAATTGATCACATGACCTCAGGACACGAATAAATACGAATCGGTTGCCAAGCATCAGAACTTTTAATCAGGTGACTATGGGGATACTGCAACGGTCATAAGTGTGAAAAATGACCATAAGTCACTTTTTTCCATTGTAACTTCAAACAGTCACTAAACGAACTATTATAAGTCAAGGACTACTTGTATATGTTTAATGTGAAACTGGCAAACGATTTTTATTCTTTTTTTTTTTTTTGTATTGTATATTCTTTCCCCCCCCCTCCCCGGTTTTCAAGAAGTGAGATTGAGAAATTAGATAGAAAGAACCTTCATTCCTACACCACTCCAGGGGAAGAATATTGCAAAATCCCCATTCCCACCCCACTCCAGGGGAAGGATACTGCAAAATCCTCATTCCCTCCCCACTCCTGGGGCCAGCCAGAGTTGGTATTTGCCGGTTCTCCGAACTACTCAAAATTTCCGCTGCCGGTTCTCCAGAACCTGTCAGAACCTGCTGGATTTCACCCCTGGTCTGAACCCAATCATGTTTGCTGAGGACAGATTTTTAAAGCAGGGGAATGCAAATTTTATGGCAATCTGGGAACATTATGCACGCATTTCACAAATTTCCACCAATTCCAGAACCAGTTGGGTTTTCTGTTGTTGAAGGACTGTGAAACATTCTGAAACACATATTTAATATATGATCGCAAAGCTTGCTCCCATTTAAAGTCATACTTTAGGAAAGATAGAAAATATACTTGGTTATTCATTCCCTTCCCCCACCCCCTCTTCGGAGGCTTAATTGGGTATGCATGATTGTGGTTGTGTATTGTTTGAAAAACATCGTTTTGGGAAACTGTTCCGGTGAGCTAGCATCTTTATTAAGTCCTTCTGTGTTGGTAATAGAAAACGCAACTCGTGTCTATTCAAATTCCCATCCACCCCCTTTCTATGGCTAACTTTGCCAGCCTTCATTTTTTTGCAAGCAGAAAAGAAAAGAAACAAAAAATTCACTTGGCAAAGATGGAAACAGGAGTAGAATTTTTTAAAAAAACATGCATCTGGGAAGAGTTCCTATGTTCAGATCCCGAAGGATTGAATTAACCCTGGATGGTTTTGGCTGATCGCTTGAGTGCAATTTCTCTTTGTTGTTAGTTGTGAAGTTGTGTCCGACCCATCGCGACCCCATGGACAACGTTCCTCCAGGCCTTCCTGTCCTCTACCTTCCTCTGGAGTCCATTGAAGCTCATGCCTACTGCTTCAGTGACTCCATCCAGCCACCTCGTTCTCTGTTGTCCCCTTCTTCTTTTGCCCTCCATCGTTCCCAGCATTAGGCTCTTCTCCAGGGAGTCCTTCCTTCTCATTAGGTGGCCAAAATATTTGAGTTTCCTCTTCAGGATCTGGCCTTCTAAAGAGCAGTCAGGGTTGATCTCCTCTAGGATTGACCAGTTTGATCGCCTTGCAGTCCAAGGGACTCGCAGGAGTCTTCCCCAGCACCAGAGTTCAAAGGCCTCCATTTTTTGATGCTCAGCCTTCCTTATGGTCCAACTTTCACAACCATCCATTGCAACTGGGAAAACCATCGCCTTGACTATTCGCACTTTATCTACAAGTCACTAAATGGACTGTTGTAAACCAAGGATTATCTGTTCTCCCTTTCACCATTAGAAAACATAGGAAATAGATCAAAGCACATCAAAGCTTGTATACTTATTCATGCTTTGGCAAGTCAAAGCAATTTTTTTTTAGCAATTGTATTAATTTCATGAGTCTGGAACAATATAAGCCTGACATGTTTTATCTGGAAGTTTGAGAAGCTACAAAATAATACAATCACTGCAAACTTTTTTTCCCCCCAGCCAAGATCTGATTTATCTCCCTGCACAATAACTCCTTCAAGAGAGCTTTGAACGCAGATACACCGAACTGCGGAACTCAATATTATGCTTCTCTGCCTTGTATGATGCCAATCTTTTGGGAGATAATAGTAAAAATCAGGATTAGCTGGGTGAGAAGGCAGATTTGAGATGAAATGAATCTATTTGCAGGTTGTCTCTCGTAGCATAAAACTAATCAGAGATGCATCAACCCCAAAACAGCAGCACAATTCCATAAAATTATATACCGTGTTTTCCCAAAAATAAGACCCTGTCTTATATTTTTTTTGAACCCCGATATAAGGTCTTATTATTTTGGGGTGCATGGAGCGAGACGGGGCTTCTCTTGCCATCTTACCTGATTTCCAGCTCTGCATTTAAATATTTTCAGGGAGGATTTATTTTCGGGGGTAGGGGATAGGCTTATTTTAATGCATGCACTCAAAAGTCCGATTGGGTTTATTATCGGGATGTCTTATTTTCAGGGAAACAGGTTATTATTTTTCTTTTTTAAAAAAAGTCTATCCAATGAACAGACAAAATCAGATTTGGATCCCAGTTGCAACCTAGAAATTCCAAGCAGCGTTTATATTTTTTCCTGGAGGTGTAACAAAAGTGTGTGTATCTTTTTTTAAAAAAAATGCAAACTCTTTTTTTTGACAGATTTCATGCATCTTCTGTATTTTGTCTCTGGTGTTTTTGCAAGTGTTTTCCAGGAAAACGAACAAATTCGTCTTCATTCGCTCTGCAGTTGCATTTCAATGTATGTTGTAAAGATTTCCAGCTCTGCGTTTAAATATTTTCAGGGAGGCCTTATTTTTGGGGGTAGGGGGTAGGCTTATTTTAATGCATGCACTCAAAAGCCCGATTGGGCTTATTATCAGGATGTCTTAATTTCGGGGAAACAGGTTTTTTTTTTTTAAAGTCTATCCAATAAACAGACAAAATCAGATTTGGATCCCAGTTGCAACCTAGAAATTCCAAGCAGCGTTTATATTTTTTCCTGGAGGTGTAAAAATAAAAGTGTGTGTGTGTGTTTTTTAAAAAATGCAAACTCTTTTTTTGACAGATTTCATGCATCTTCTGTATTTTGTCCCTGGTGTTTTCGTGAGTGTTTCCCCAGGAAAACGAACGAACGTAGCCGAAATTCGTCTTCGTTTGCTCTTGAGGTTGCATTTCGATGTAGGTTGTGAAGATCTATGCTGTGGGGATTTGAATGATTCATTTCGCTTCGACTCGCTGGATTCTGAATTATCCATCTGTTGCAAAAAAAATAAAAAAATCGGCTTGGTTAAAACGGATCGGCTTTCGCGTTTGATAAAAGAACTAGCCAAAGCACCGACTGACATTCTTAATTAAAAATAGACAGTCCTTTTGATTAAGGTTCATTAACCGATGGCTACTGGCTAGGCAGCTGCTCTCCCTGTAGATAAACATCTGTATGAAAGATGCAATCTGTAGCTCTTGAGATTTTAGATAATTTCAAGAAAAAAATTCAGGAAGCTGTGTAGAATTAGCACTTTTTGTATGGGTTATCCTCGACTTACGACCCCAATGGAGCCCAGCATTTCTGTAGCTGAGTGAGACTTTTGTTAAGGGAGTTTTGCCCCATTTTATGACTTTTCTTGCCACCGTTGTTAAATGAATCGCTGCCCTTATTAAGTTAGTCACATGGTGGTTAAATGAATCTTGGAAGAGCCTTGGTGGCGCAGCAGACTAAAGTGCTGTTAAGTAACACCAGCTGCCTGCAATTACTGCAAGTTCAAATCTCACCAGGCTCAAGGTTGACTCAGCCTTCCATCCTTTCTAAGGTGGGTAAAATGAGGACCCGGTTTGTGGGGGCAATAAGCTGACTTTGTATAAAATATACAAAAAGTATGAAGGCTATTGCTTAACGCATTGTAAGCTGCCCTGAGTCTCCGGAGAAGGGCGGCATATAAATATAAATAAATAATTTAAAAAACCCCCTCAAAAATACACTTTTCCCAAAAGATTTCCACAATTTTGGCCACTACTGTATGTCTAAATGCTATTATTATTGCTACTTCAAGGCCAAAATCTGAAGCCCTTGAAGATAACACAGCCAATTTGCCCTAATAATTCTAGTGATCTCCTGGCTGTACCACATCACACCAATTTATGCCCTAAGACACGAACGCAAGTCCCAAAGTTGCTTTTTTAGGAGGTAACTGGAGGGCAAAAGAAGAAGGGGACGGCAGAGAAGGAGGTGGCTGGATGGAGTCACTGAAGCAGTCGGCGTGAGCTTCAATGGACTCCAGAGGATGGTAGAGGACAGGAAGGCCTGGAGGAATCTTGTCCATGGGGTCGCGATGGGTCGGACACGACTTCGCAACTAACAACAAATTCTAACCGATCTAACATTGGTTTCTTAGTCTAGTTTACCTTGTTGGGCTGACAGGGGAGTTGTCAAAAGCTTTTCTGAAACAAAACGTAGAAAAAAAAAATCGGATGCCCAAAGGAAACAATTGGAGATAGATATATATGTTTTCTTTCCTTTTCGTAGGCTTTATGTGTATTTCTCTTTAGCCTGGTTCTTCCTACGTAAACCAAGATTTTTATGTCGCCCTAGTTCAGTGAAATCACAATCCACTAGTTTCTAGTGTTTGCTGGCTGCCAGGAAAAAAGAAAAAGCCTAGAAACTAGTGGATTGTGATTTCACTGAACCAGGGCTGCATAAAAATCTTGGTTTACGTAGGAAGAACCTGGCTAAAGAGAAATACATACATACATGCATACATACATACGTACGTACGTACGTACATATGTCCAGGAAACATGAGAAGGACTGGATGACATCATAATTCTCCGCATATTTATTCAGACGTGGGGCCCTGATGTAATTCAGCCTCGTTGATTTAAGATCGTGCATTTAGTGATACAAATATTAATTTCCCGACACACGACAATATATAGTCAGGGTGCATATGGATGTTTAGAGCCTCCCAAAACTCTGTGGTGCCTCTGAAAGCAATAGGTGGTCATTTTTCAACGCAAGAAAAAAAGGAAAATAAGTAAAATCGTAAGGCAGAGAACATTCCTGTTAAATGCATCATCAATGCATGTTAAGATTAATTGTCCCTCGGCTCAGCTCCTGTTAAATTCATGGATATATTCATTAGGTCTGGGGGTAATGATCTGGAAAAGGTCTTGACACTGCTTTCTTTTACGATATTTTTTACTTCTCAGGCTAGTCTATTATTCTGAATTTTCCCTACAAATACAAGCCAAGTGTCAGCCTGCTTAGCTTGTTTTGGAGATCAGCTAAGGTCAACATCCTTAGTTTTGGTCGCCATGCTGTAAAAAAAAGATGTTGAGACTCTAGAAAGAGTGCAGAGAAGAGCAACAAAGATGTTTTAGGGGACCAGAGGCAAAAACATTCAGTAGTGGCCAAAATTGTGAAAACCTATTGGGAGAAGTATATTTTTGAGGTTTGATGGCTATTAACATCACCTTTTTTTGGAGTTTCAAGATAATCCTATTGCACTGTTGGAATGGCCTGGGAATAGCCCAGACCTGAACCCAATTGAAAATCTATGGAGCCGACTAAAGAAACTGGTTAGTCACAAGAAACCCAGCAATAAATCCCAGTTTATTGACCAAGAAAAGCCTCAGTGGTGCAACGGACTAAACTGTTGTTAAGTGCTAGCACTTAGCTGCCAGCTGCCTGCAATTAGTGCAAGTTCAAATCTCACCAGGCTCAAGGTTGACTCAGCCTTCCATCCTTTCAAGGTAGGTAAATTGAGGACCCGGATTGTGGGGGCAATAAGCCAACTTTGTATAGAACAACACTGCTTGGGGGGGGGGGGCGCGAAAGCCCTAATAAGCTATATACAAAAAAGTATGCAGGCTATTGCTATAATGCATTGTAAGCTGCTCTGAGTCTACGGAGAAGGGCGGCATATAAATTGGACTAATAAATAAATAAATAGGAGCCTGAGTGGCGTAGGAGGTTAATGCCTCCTACTAAGGCAGCATTCAACATCCAGCTGCCTGCAATTACTGCGAGTTCAATTCTCACCAGGCTCAAGGTTGACTCAGCCTTCCATCCTTTCTAAGGTGGGTAAAATGAGGACCCGGTTCTGGGGGCAATAAGCTGACTTTGTATAAAATATACAAAAGTATGAAGGCTATTACTTAACGCCTTGTAAGCCGCCCTGAGTCTCCGGAGAAGGGCGGCATATAAATAAAATTAAATAAATAATAAATAAATAATAAGTTAATTAAAGCCATCCTTCAATCTTGATTTCACTTAATAACAGCTGCAGAACTAAAAGACTTGGTTCCCTCCATGGGAAGACGTTGTAAGGCCGTCATTCATGCTAAAGGTTACCCAACGAAGTATTAACTGACACGGGGATCATTTTTGTATATCTCGTTTTTTTCTACGTGTTTCACTTTTCTTCCTTATGCTGCTCACGTAAAACTCATGTAATAAATGTCTCACTTAACAAGAGAAATGTTGGGTTCAGTTGTGGTCGTACGTCGAGGACTATCGTGTCTGACGTAACACGCAAGGTACGTTGTGGTGCTGAGTTGTGATTCAGTGTTAGCTTTCCGGCTTCTGAGGATATAATGTTGCCTTGGTTCAAGTCAGACATAATAATAGAGCAATGATACAAGCGATCCAGGGTTTTGTTCCTTCGTTGTTGTTGTTGTTGTTGTTTTTTTTAAAAAAAACCTTCTAGGAAACTTGTGTTGAAATCTGATTACTTCTGACACACGCTTGGCTTCTTACTGGTGCAGCTTCATTAGAGGAAGTAAGGAACGATTGCAAAACAAAAGAGAGAGAAAGAGAAAAGAGGGTGTGTTTTATGAGAAGCAAAATGACATATTTTGGGCGCTTTTGAAGTTGCGTCGAGATTTAACATCTTATGCAGCCTCTTTGCAAAAATGCAATCAATTTGATCTCGCCAAGATCTTCATTGCAAACCAAGGGAGACCATTAAGAAACGTCTCCCTTTGGGGTGCTCGATATTTTTCCCATTTGGAAATTGCCGGTCGTTCTTGGTTGTGTTTATTGTTGTAAAGACAAACCCTCCTGAGGGCTTATGCCAGAGGTGGGTTTCAGCAGATTCTGACCAGTTCTGGAGAACCGGTAGCTGAAATTTTGAGTAGTTTGGAGAACCGGTAAATGCCACCTCTGACTGGCCCCGCCCCCATCTATTCTCTGCCTCCCGAGTCCCAGCTGATCGGGAGGAAATGGGGATTTTGCAGTATCCTTCCCCTGCCACACCCATCAAGCCACACCCACCAAGCCATGCCACGCCCACCAAGCCACGCCCACAGAACCGGTAGTAAAAAAAATTGAATCCCACCACTGGGTTATGCATGCGCTCGTCAGGGCTGCGACCAGGAATAAGAGCTTCCCAGGGGGCTTGTGCGTGCCAGATAAGGTACTTCTGGTTTCCAGTGCATGCATGCGCCAGCAAGTCTTCTAGTTACTGCCGCACATGTGCACACACCAATCAGCTGGCCGGTGTGCATGCTCACACTGGAAAACGGAAGACCAGCTCTTCCGGTTTCCAGCACTGCACACATACAACAGCCAGCTGATCATCGCGCGTGGATGCGCGCCAGAAACCCATAAGAGGAATGGGTGACGCCATGCATGCCAGGCAGCATGGTTCCATAGGTTCCCCGTCATGGGCTTATGCCTTTATTTTAGCGAAGGACAGGTTGCAATTTATCTCCCGGGGAGACGGCAGAAACAAGGAATTTACAAGTATGGTTTTAAAATCAGTGCTTCTTCCAAAATCATACAAAATACTCTCATGTGCCCAGATCCATTTTCCTTATATCTTTGCCCAAAATTATTTTCACTCTAGAAATAACAGTTGTCCATTTCAGAGGGAAAGTCAAATAAATCTTATATCTGGAGCAGTGGTGGGTTCTGCCCGGTTCGGCCGAGCCGGTAGCGGTGACGATATGACGTCACTGAACCAGTTCTCTTTGTTTGGGAGCTGGTCCCCTGTGTTATTCTTACCTTTTATTTGGCCCCACCCCCAATCTATTTGCTGCCTCCCGAGTCCCAGCTGATCGGCTAGAAGTCAAAAAACTGTTTAAACTCTTGCCCTGGGGCTTCAAAAGGCCGCCCTACAGCTGATCAGTGTTAAAAGGCAGTGTGGTGGTAGACCAGTGCGCTCGAAAAACAAATGAGTAGACCGGTGCCTCCAAAAACAAACGGGTAGACCGGTACAGCTCTGCAAGCAGTTAAAAGCCTGGTAGACCAGTACCTCTGCTAAATCCTAAAGAATTGTCACTTGACCATCAAGCCATGCCCACAAAATAAGACACGCCCACAGAATCGGTAGTAAAAAAATTTAGAACCCACCTCTGATTTTCCCCCCTAGTTCCTAGATTTTTCAAATAAATAATTTGAATTTAGAGAAGATTTTTTCGAGGGGGAGTTGGGAAATTGGGAACAGCAGCATACGGGGAAAAGGATTGCGCTTTTTCTTCGACTGTGGTCTTGTTTAAAAAGAAATTCCCACCCATCAGATGCTAAGAAAACACGAGTCAGCACTAATTTGATTTCAGCTGGGCTTCTAAGATTGAAAAAGGAACACGCTTTGATTTTGAGTTTTGGCTGTTTGCAATCCAAAGGTAATCGGATCTGATTTGATCTGATCTGCCTTGGGATTCAGTTGGAGGGGGGAAAATTGGTTCTTAGGCTATAAAGAGAGAACATCAAAACTGTAATTCCTTCATTGTTTTTTTTGTTGGCAGAGGTAGATGAAAGTCGTAAGAATCCTTTAGAGGACATCAGTGGTGCCAAAATTCAGCTCAATATCTTCAAGACTTTGTAGGATTGTTTCTCTGTAGCTCTTTTACGGGAAAAAAAACAACAACGCAGTGATCTCCAAATTGTCTAACAAATATTTGTGGATGTAGATCCTCTGTTGAAGGATTTCATGCTAACTTAAACATATATTTTCCAAAAACATCCAACAAGAAAGCTCCCGGTTTTCTACTCTTTTATCTGAGATACTATGTTAAGAGGATACTGAGGTGCTTAGAAACAGATAAACAGAGTGGGAAGGGACCTGGCAGGTCATCTAGTCCAGCCCTCCGCCCAAGCAGGAGACCCTACACCATTTCTGACAGGTGGCTGTCCAGTCTCTTCTTGAAAGCCTTCAGGAATGAAGCTCCCTCAACTTCCAAAGGCAACATCTGTTCCATGGATTGATTGTTCTCCCTGTCAGAAAATTTCTCCTTATTTCCAGGTTGAATCTCTCCTTGGTCAGTTTCCATCCATTATTCCTTGTCTGGCCTTCAGGTGCTTTGGATAATAGCTTGACCCCCTTCCTCCTCTCTGGGGCAGCCCCTCAAATATTGGAAGACTGCCATCATGTCTCCCTTGGTTCTTCTCTTCACTAGACTAGCCATGCCGAGTTCCTGCAACCGTTCATTGTATGTTTTAGCCTCCAGTCCCCTCATCATCTTGGTTGCTCTTCTCTGCACTCTTTCTAGAGTCTCAACATCTTTTTTATAGCGTGGTGACCAAAACTGGATGCAGTACTCTAGGTGTGGTCTTACTAAGGCTTTATAGAGTGGTATTAGTATCTCACTTGATCTTGGTTGTATCCCTCTGTTAATGCAGTTTAGGGTTGCATTGGCTTTTTTGGCTGCCGCCGCACACCATTGGCTCATATTTAATTGGTTGTCCACTAAGACTCCAAGATCCCTCTCTCCGTTACTGCTCTTAAGCCTGGTTTCTATACGTGTTCTTTTGGGTTTTTTTGCCTAAGCGTAAGACTTTACTTTTCTCTACACTGAATTTCATTTAGTTAGCTTTTTTTCTTCCTTTCAAAATTCAACTGGGATTTTTCTTATTTTTTTCCCCCTTGAAGACATTTTGCTTCCCGTCCGAGAAGCTTCTTCAGTTCTGCTTCGAAATTCCCCACCATTCCGTCAGAGTTGAAGAAGCTTCTCGGATGAGAAGGGAAACGTCTTCAAGGCAAAAGCAACAACAACAACAACAAAAGCACCCCAAGAAAGTCCAGTTGCCTCTTGGGGGGGAAAAAAAGCACCTTTGGGAGCCACCATGACCTGGATGAGTGAGAATCTCCATAGATGTTGAGTTAAAATTCGGTGGTTTTTCAGGGAACGGTCAAGGTTTCTCTCAGTTTTCTGATGGGTATCATGGAAGGAAGGAAGTTAAACATTCATACATGGTCCCAACTAAAAATCTTTTCCGTTAAGATGTCAGATTCATCTTTATCCTAATTTAACATTTGGAAGCAAGAGACTGTAGGGATCTTCCTATACACACACGCACCTGGAACAGGTTAGAGCCGTGATGGCGAACCTATGGCACGCGTGCCACAGGTGGCACACGGAACCGTGTCTGTTGGCATGCGAGCATTGCCCTAGCTCAGCCAGCTGATTTTTGGGTCTTCCGGGCCCACCGGAAGTCAGGAAACGGGCCATTTCCGGTTTCCGGGAGGATGGGGAAGGCCATTTTCACCCTACCCAGGCTCCTAGAAAGCCTCTGGAGCCTGGGGAGAGTGAAAAATGGGCCTTCTGGGCCTACCGGAAGTTGGAAAACGGGCTGTTTCCAGCCTCCAGAACGCCTCTGGGGGGTGGGGAGGCCATTTTCACCCTACCCAGGCTCCTAGAAAGCCTCTGGAGCCTGGGGAGGGTGAAAAACGGGCCTTCCGGGCCCACCAGAAGTTGGAAAACGGGCTGTTTCCGGCCTCCAGAAGGCCTCTGGGGGGTGGGGAAGCCATTTTTGCCCTTCCCAGGCTCCTACTGGGACCACCGTGCCAAAAGTGGGGGGAACACGGGGGGGTGTTGCACGCACATGCATGGGGGGTGGGGGGGCATTGAATTATGAGTGTGGGAACACGCACACACAACCCCCCATGTTCCCCCCGCTTTTGGCACGCGATGGCAAAAAGGTTAGCCGTCCCTGGGTTAGCGACTACAGAAGCTTTGAATTATGTCCTAAACCAACTTTTACTAGTATAAAGGGCAGTAGTTCAAAAAACTGAACCAATTGTCTCCTCTACTTTTCCTTCGCCCGGTACGTCCACTTCCTTTGTGTCTCTCATGCCTCCCACACAGTGTTCCAGCCTTTAACGAGAGACTTGATTTGTTTTGTTTTTGCAATTTAAATACAATGATTCAAGGGGAAACTCTTGGGCTTTTCATTGTAGAAGATGACCAGGCTGAGCTGGAGGGAGGAGTCAAATGTGTCATCAGCCACGAGTCCTGCATGTCTTCAAGAGATGAATAGAATGTAGAATGGAATATAGAATTGGAATTGGAATTGGAATTGGAATTGGAATTGGAAATGGAATGGAATGGAATGGAATGGAATGGAATGGAATGGAATGGAATGGAATGGAATGGAATAGAATAGAATAGAATAGAATAGAATAGAATAGAATAGAATAGAATAGAATAGAATAGAATAGAATAGAATAGAATAGAATAGAATAGAATAGAATAGAATAACTGAGTTTGAAGGGGCCTTGGAGGTTTTCTAGTCCAACCCCCTGCCTAGGCAGGAAACCCTCTATCATTTCAGACAAATGGTTGTGAATCTCTTCTTCAAAACTTCCAGTGTTGGAGCATTCACGACTTCTGGAGGCAAGGGATCTAAATCCGGCCTACCTTGAATGACTTTCTTATCTCCCGCTCATTTCCCTTGACTGTTAATTGGCCGGATTCTTGTAGAGAGCTTAATCTTGCAATAAATCATTGTATTCCATTGAACTGCCTGAATTTCCTGATTTCTCCTGTGCTTCATAAGATTTTCCCCCTCCCCATAAAGCCTACAAACGGCAGCCTAAAATACAAATTACCTGTTCCCAGGTGCTAGTGAGAGCAAAACACTCCTTGAGTTATTATTATGTTATTAATGTTACAACGTATGAACACAATGGAGACCAGAAACACCATTGTAATATATACAGGTAGTCCTCGACTTATAGCAGCTCATTTAGTGACTGTTCGAAGTTACGACGGCACTGAAAAAAGTGACTTAGGACCAGTTCTCACACTTACGACCTTTCCAGCATCCTTGTGGTCACATGATCCAAATTCAGATGCTTGGCAAATGGTTCATACTTATGACGGTCGCAGTGTCCCGGGGGAGGGGTCACACAATCCTTTTTTGCGACCTCCTGACGAGCAAAGTCAATGGGGAAGCTGGATTCACTTAACAAGCAGGTGACCCGCTTAACAAATGCAATGATTCGCTTAATCACGGTGGCAAGGAAAATCGTAAAGTGGGGCGAAACTCCCTTAACAAATGTCTCACTTAGCAGCATGAATTTTGGGCCCGGTGGTGGTCGTAACTCGAGGACTCTCTGTATACAGTTGTCCTGATCAGGTTAACTTTCTTGGAATGACACAAGGGACGAGTGTGTTTGTTGCTTCCTCCTGCAGAAAACAAAGGGAAAAGAAACCCACTCCATGACTACCGGAAAACCACTGATACCTCATTAATAAGGATAGACAAGGCACTGAAAGTGAAAACGAAGCTGCTCAATACGACAGAACAGTGTGCCAAGAGATGCAGCCGAAGTAAAGGACTTTTATTCATTTGCAGGTAAGGAATATTGCATTTCTTTTGGCCTCTAATGGTTCTGCTTTTTAGGAGAGCATTTCGGTAGAAGCAGCCGGAGGGAGTCAATGCTGGAGGTTTATATGGCCTGGATTTTCTTTTGAGGTCCCTTCTGGTTAAGGATGGTAGGAAGCAGGGGTGAAATGTTCCCGGATCGGACCGGATCGCCCCATCCGGTAGCGATTTTTCCCTGTGGTTCGGCGATGCGGTAACGATCGTCGCCTGGGTGTCATTACTTCCTGGTTTGAACCAGGAAGTAATGTTTTTTTACCTTCTGCGCATGTGCAGAAGTTGTGCACACACCATGGCGCGTGCACTTCCAAACCGGTAAGGAAGATAAGTAGATTTCACCCCTGGTAGGAAGCCATCTTTGCAACCGTGGCGAATGTCTGTAGCTCGGATGTAAGGTAAAGGTTTGTAGAATTGGTTGTACAGTTGGTTACAGTTGATTTTGTAGATTGCATTGTTTCTGTCATCCTTCTACGTGGGACAGACCTTATCTGGCTTGGAGAGCTGCCAGGCCGATATCTTCAAAACTTGGCAAGGAGTCTCGGAGAGTCACGAACCAATTAAGCAAACTAATTGTCTCCTGCAAACTCCTCTCCCCTTTCGCTCCTCTTTTATTCTCAATGGGACGGGCCATTCATCGTTCACCTGCGGCCTTATTCTCAAGTCGACCCTTGTTGACTTGGGAGTAATGAACTTCCACCCTCAAAGCTATCTTTTCCCCCCCCCGTGGAGTGGGACAACTCTTGAGTTTTCAAGATCTTAGAGCAACGTTTGTTCCCTTCCATGGAGTGTTGGAAAGGTTGAATTTTCAAGCGTTTCATGGTTAAAAATGAAAACGAAGCCTATAGCTTTGTCCTAAAAAAATAAATTAAAAAAATTCCAGTGGAAGTAACAAATATTCTCTGCTTATAGTATTGACTTCATGAGGGGGTGGATGAAAAGCTTGAGATTCTCCAACTTTCTTGAGTGTGACAGATTCTGGGCTCCATCTAGAAGCTGTTTGTGATGTAACTGATACTTAATTGGTTGAGACTCAGAAGAAGTGAAGGATAATAAGACTCTTACCAGTTATTGTAACATTTTCTACTCCCACACAGCTTACTCTTGTGCAGAATTTAATTTTTTGTTTTAAAAAGAAAAACCCGTTTCCTTTCCATGTGATCATTTTTTTTTTTGAAATCAAGAGTCAAAACTCCCGATGATAAATCACTATGGCCTCCCCTGCTCATAAATTATATTCTCATCAGCACAGTTCTTTCCTACTGGGTCCAGCTGGAGTGAAGCCCAAAGAAAATGCTTGTTTACATTCTTCAAGTTGTGTTTTCTCAGTCTATTAGGTGCAACATCTTTTATTCAAAGAAAGAAGGCTTCAGTCCGCTATCATCAGCTGAGCAAAGCGATGATGGATCTGAAACTTCTTGGCCTACCGTAACCTTTCCAGATATTTTGAACGTAGCAAAATCTTATTGGTCTGGTAAGATCCTACATTTGTCTGCACCGAACTTGACTCTCAATGAAAATGCTAGTCTTCTTGACTCAAGGGAGAAGGAGGAGAAGGGAGAAAGAAGGAGGAGAGAAGAGAAAAAAGAAGAGAAGTTGAAGAGAAAAGGAAGAGGAAGAATGGGAAGGAGGAGGAGGAGGAGAAGAAAAGTGGAAGAAGAGGGAAACAGGAGAAGGGGAGAATGGAGAAAGGAGAAGGAGAGAAGAGAAGAGGAAGAAGGGGAAAGCGGAGAAGGAGGAAGGAGAGAAGAGAGGAGGAGGAGGAAGAAGAAGAAAAAGAAGAAGGAGAAGAAGAAGAAGAAGAAGAAGAAGAAGAAGAAGAAGAAGAAGAAGAAGAATTTACGTGAAGTTAAATTACTTTTATCTAGACTGAGATTTTCGGCCTTCTAGTTATAGTAATAATGAAAGCCATATATCCTCATAGATGTTAACTCTGCAATTTGTTTTATTTTCTATCCAGGGCTTTTGCATTTGACAAAAAAGCCAAACGTTGCCATTGGTTATCTTTTACTAGCCTAGAAAATGGAGTCAGGAAGAAACATGACAATGCATTCCTTCTCTATGAAAAGAAAGGTACGTAAGTGGCTAACTTGGATGAGCCAGGCTACAGAGCTAAGACCATTGTTGTTGTTGTTGTTGTTGTTGGAGAAGAGTTTCATGTGATTATGCAAAGCAGGTGGGACTGTGGGTTATGGATAAGGTGGAAGAGGGATGAAGCTATTCCTTGTTCCCACTGATGCTTATTTCATTCCACCATTAGAAGAGAATATTGGTTGCTCAGGGTTGAACTGTGGAGTCCTTGGTGCTCTCTAAACTTGGTTGTTTTCTTGCAGATGTTTCCTTCTCCACCTTGGTAACATCTTCAGTGGGAAGAGGAAGAGAAGGAGGATAGAGGAGAAGGAAATAGGAGAGAGGAGGAAGAGGAGAAGCGGAGGAGAGAAGAGGGAGGGAGGAAGAGGAGAAAGAAGAGGAGAGGGGAGAGGAGGAACGGGAGGGGGAGGAGAGAAGACGGAGAGAGGAAGAGAAAGATAAAAAAGGAGAGAGGAGGAAGAGGAGGAGGGGAGGAGAAGGAGAGAGGAGAGAAGAGAAGAGGGAGGGAGGAAAAGGAAGAAGAAAGAGGAGAGAGGAGGAAGCGGAGGAGGGAAGGAGAAGGAGAGAGGAGAGAAGAGAGAAGAGGGAGGGAGGAAAAGGAAGAAGAAAGGAGAGAGGAGGAAGAGGAGGGGAGGAGAAGGAGAGAGGAGAAGAGAAGAGGGAGGGACAAAAAGGAGGAAGAAAGAGGAGAGGAGGAAGAGGAGGGGGAGGAGAGAGAAGAGGAGAGGGAGGAAGAAAGAGGAGAGAGGAAGAGGAGGATAACAACTATGGTGTCCTTGGTGCTCTCTTGGTTGTTTTCTTGCAAACATTTCATGACCCAACTAGGTAACACCATCAGAAATTGATTGAAACAGACATTTCAAGGCCTCGATCAGCTGCTACGTTTGTAGGCCTGCCCTTCAGAAAACGTTCACTTTCTTTTGGCCTTTGTTTCGTTGATTCTCACAGACTACGTTCGAAATTGCATCATTGGGAAAGGAGCGACGTACAAGGGAAACATATCGGTCACAAGAAGCGGGATCGAATGCCAAGCCTGGAATTCGACCATCCCTCACGAACACAGGTAAGATTGGTGGGATCGACCCTGCCTTTTTCAACAACGGTGGTTCTTTGAATAGCCAAATCCATGGTATATGAGCCTAGGTCATCCTAGGGAGGATGTCTGTAAAAAAGTCAAGAGAATAATCTCTTGATGGCTGCCATCGTCTTCCTTTTTCGATTCCTCTATGGGTGTGTTGAAGTGTCACAGAGGAGTTTTGAGAAGCTGACCAACACGTGTTTCATGGTATGAGAAGAGGAACCTACAGGAAGTCCTTGACTTAAACCATTCATTGAAGTTAGAACAACAGAGTGATGCGGTGGCTTAGAGGTGGAGTTCGCACCTCACAATCAAGAGGCTGTGAGTTCGATCCTAAGTAGAGGCAGATATTTCTCTCTCTGCACACAATCATAAGTTTATTTGTCAAGCATATATAAGATAACAGGTAAAAGTATAAACATAATTTGAATACACGAAAAGAGTAAGAGTAAAAAGGAATATTAGGACAGGGACGGTAGGCAGGCTGATGCCCTTATGCACGCCCCTTACAGACCTCTTAGGAATGGGGTGAGGTCAACAGTAGACAGTTTAAGGTTAAAGTTTTGGGGGTTTGGGGAAGAAACTAAAGAGTCAGGTAGTGCATTCCAGGCATTGACCACTCTGTTGCTGAAGTCGTATTTTCTGCAATCGAGTTTGGAGCGGTCTACCTTGAGTTCGTATCTATTGTGTGCTCGTGTATTGTTGCGGTTGAAGCTGAAGTAGTCATTGACAGGTAGGATGTTGTAGCAGATAATTTTATGTACTACACTTAGAGCAGACTGAAGGCGGCGTAGTTCTAAGTTGTCTAAGCCCAAAATTTGGAGTCTGGTGGCATCAGGTATTTTATTGCGGGTAGAGGAATGGAGGACTCTTCTCGTAAAATATCTCTGGACTCTCTCAATTGTATTTATGAAAAAAAGAGATACAATGAGAATGTATCTCCTGAAGAAAACTCCGCATTGGCGACAGGAAGGGCATCTGGCCAGGAAACACTCAGCTCCATTCAGCTGCTCAGACTCTACCCCGCAAGAGATTATGGAGTCGTTAAAAGAAGATGATGAGATAGAGATAGATATAGATGAAGGTATATATTTATGTACGTATAAAGCATGGGCATATGTGTGTTATGTATGTGTTTGGGTAGATATACACTTTCTTTTGAGAGCAGGCAACGGATTTTCATTTTAAATGTGGGCCAGTGCGCTCACAATAAAAAATAGGACAGTAAAAGTTATCTTATCTCTAAACTATATGGGACAAGGAAGCCCGCAGTCAGGCCGTTTAATTCGTGAAGTTGGGGAGCTTCAGAGGCAAATGTGCATGCTCTTATACCGTAATGATTATCATTTTAAAACTAGCTTTTTACCTTCGAGCTATCGAGGTAAAGATCTTCAGAGAAACTACTGCCGGAATCCACGAGGAGAGGAAGGGGGCCCGTGGTGTTTTACAAGCGATCCCGAAACACGCCACGAAGTCTGCAAGATCCCGCTCTGCTCGGAAGGTAAGGCTCAGGCGGTTGGGATCGCCTAACTTCAGGTCGGGGTGACGGTTGGCATCGGGGAAAACATTCCCCAGAGGTTGGTTGGCTGTCACGAACAGTAGGTCAATGGTTGCTCCTCCCGTTCTGCTTTGAGGTTTTCTTTCCTGCATCTCTACAACCCCACGTAATCACTTTGTGTGTGTGTGTGTGTGTGTTTGTTTTTTATTAAAAAAATTACGTTGTGGAATGGAATAGTAGGTTTATAACACTAATAAGGAACAGACCTGGTGTTCAGTTTCTTTTGCTTCTCCCATCTCTTCTGTAAGCAAAAGAGGAGTGAGAACTCACAGAAAATAGGTTGATAATAAAGCACTGGTATTTTGGAGCAGTGGGACTGATATTCAAAATTGGGAGCTCTTTTCTAAAATATATATATAAAACCACCTTCCCTTCCTTCCCTCTCTCCTCCCTCGTCTTTTCTTCCTTGTGTCTCCCTCTCCTTCCTTCCTTCCTTCCTCCACCTTCCCTTCCTTCCTTCCCTCTCTCTTTCCTTCCCTCTCTCTTTCCTCCCCTTCCTTCCTTCCCTCTCTCCTTTCTTGTCTTTTCTTCCTTGTGTCTCCTCCCCCTTCCTTCCTTCCTTCCCTCCCTCCCTCCCTCTCTCCCTCCCTCCACCTTATCTTCCTTCCCTCTCTCTCCCTCTCCTTCCTTCCCTTCCTTCCTTGTCTCTTCTTCCCCTTCCTTCCTTCCTTCCTTCCCCCACCTTCCTTTCCCGTTGTTCCATCCCTCTCTCTTTCCTTCCCTCTCTTCCCTTCCCTTCCATCCTTCCCTCTCCCCTTCCTTGTCTTTTCTTCCTTGTGTCTCCTTCTCCTTCCTTCCTTCCTTCTTTCCTTCCTTCCTCCCCCTTCCCTTCCCTCCCTCCACCTTCCCTTCCTTCCCTCTCTGTCTCCTTCCCTTCCCCCCCTCCCTTCCTTCCTCCCTTCCTCCCTTTCTCCCTCCCTTCCTCCCCTTCCTTTCCCTTCCTTCCTTCCCTCTCTCTTTCCTTCCCTCTTTCTTTTCTTCCTTCCCTCTCTCCTTCCTTGTCTTTTCTTCCTTATGTCTCCTTCCCCTTCCTTCCTTCCTCCCTCCTTCCCTCCCTCCCTCCCCCTTCCCTTCCTTCCTTGTCTCTTCTTCCCCTTCCTCCCTTCCTCTTCTTCTTCCCCTTCTCCATCCCTTCCCTTCTGTCCTCCCTTCCCTTCCTAATCATCTTAGTGAGATTGTTGATTTTCTGCTTTTCAGTTGAGTGCATGACATGCAATGGAGAAGGCTACAGAGGTCCAATGGATCATACCGAAACTGGCAAAGAATGTCAACGTTGGGACCTTCAGAGACCACATAGACATCCTTTTCGTCCAGAGAAGTAAAAATGCTAATTCTTTCCCCATTTTTATACATGTGTAAAACAGAATGACATTCGATTTTTGCACCTAGGCATTTTTAGGAAATTAAAGCAATGGGGTACCAAAGAGCACAAGTTCCATCTTTATTATTTCTTTAGCTAAATATAGCTCCGCAGACTGGTACCATTCCCTGAGTGAATTCTTCCCAGTGAAGAATGAAAAAAAAAAAGGAAATAATACATATATAATACATATGGCAAACATTAATTAGCTTCCAAAGAATCTAAGAAGGATGCTTAGGAAGCAACAATGAAGCTTTGTGGAAAATCCCCCATTAGGAAACTATGAGTCAAATGAACACTGATTGATAAACGGATCCAATAACTGGGACCAAGAGAAATTTTATTTGAGCTGGTTGAATGTTTAATGATGGACTTCTAAGAACAGCGCTTGGACTAGACAAAAATACAGGTCCCAAGTCAAGCTAGAAACCACCCTAAGAAATGGACTTTTGCCATGAGAACAAATAGAAGGAGGAATTGGACCAAAAATGATGATGATAATGATGATGATGATTTGATCTGGGCTGGCTTGACCCATCTGTTTTGGTTTTAATTGAGACTTAGTTTTAATTGGGTTTTTAAATTAGGCTGAAAATTATTTAATTATTTAAAATTGTTTTTTAAATTTTGTAATGTTCTGTTTTATTCCGGCTGTTCACCGCCCTGAGTCCTGCAGGAGAAGGGCGGTATACAAATTTAATAAAATGAAAATGAATATGAATATGCCGCCCTTCTCCGGAGACTCAAGGTGGCTTACAATGCGTTAAGCAATAGCCTTCATTCTTTTGTATATTTTTATACAAAGTCAGCTTATTGCCCCCACAAACTGGGTCCTCATTTTACCTACCTTAGAAAGGATGGAAGGCTGAGTCAACCTCGAGCCTGGTGAGATTTGATCTTGCAGTAATTGCAGGCAGTTGAATGTTAATCACAGTGCTTTAGTCTGCTGCGCCACCAGGCTCTTTTGTAAAGCTTATTGATTTTTTTTGTACAGGTGCCACTTATTTTTGTAAATATTCTCCAATAAAGGAGAATATTTGTAGCTCGGGTTTGAAATGCAGGGTCCTTGATGCTCTCTGAGCTTGGTGGTTTTTTCACAGATGTTTCATTACCCAAACTGGGTAATACCAGTTTGGGTAATGAAATACCATCAGTACTAATATGACTAGTGACTAGCACTGATGATGTTACCTAATTGGGTAATGAAACATCTGCAAGAAAACCACCAAGCTCAGAGGATCCCAGAGTTCTCCTCTTCCTCTTCCTCTTCCTCCTCCTCCTCCTCCTCTCTGCACATCCCTCCCTTCTAGCATTGATGATGTTACCTAGTTGGGTCATGAAACATCTGCAAGAAACCAACCAAGCTCAGAGAGTACGAATGACCCCTTGTTTGGTAAAGTTCTCTGAAAAGGCTGTCACAACCTCTACGTACATTTCCATCCGTCAAAGATGAGCCGAAGCTAATGATCACCCCTTATAGTTATTTTATTAATTGATTCATCTCATCTCCTAAAGTCTAGGAACTTCATCCCCGTGCTGAATTTTATTTGATGCCGTTTTCTCTGAAGAGAATTTGAGACGGGCACCTCCACCTTAAAAGATTTTCAGTTAATATTAATTATACACCAGAATGAAATCTCTTTTAAGCTGGCACCCACGAAGAGCCTCATTAAAGGCAAGGAAGGCGAATTATTATTCAGATAGCTGGGATTTTAATAAAATAAAGAGAAAGAGGGCATTCGCAGACAGGTTCGGGAAGGAGAGCTTAAAATTAACTTGAAAGAAGCCACTTTATCAGAGATACCGAAATAACTCTCATTATTAATGATCTTAACTTTCTATATAAATCTCTGTAGAAATGCTTCAACCTTCATCTTGTCAAATGTTGGGTTCTCTGCTTATGAAAGTTACAAGAAGTTCCAGCCAAATGGGATAATCTGTATTTAATTTTTTATTTACTTCTTCCCTATCTACTTCAAAAGCAGAATGGGTATTCAAGAACGACTAAATTCTTCGTTTTCTATTTGCCTGAAGGTCAAAGTGAGATCCAGTGATAGTGTAGGAAGGCTAGAGTTAGGGCTCCTTGGTGCTCTCTGAGCTTGGATATATTCTTGCAGATATTTCATGATCCATTTAGGTAACATCATCAGTTCTAGAAGGGAGTGAGATTTGTGGAGAAGAGGAGGAGGGGGAGGAGATAGGACAAGAGGAAGAGGAAGAGAGGAGGAAGAGGAGGAGGAGCAGGAAGAGGAGGAGGAGGAAATAGGAGGAGGAGGAGGAAATAGGAGGAGGAAGAGGAAGAGATAGGAGGAGGGGGAAGAGGAAGAGGAGGAAGAAGAAGAGGAGGAAGAGCAGGAAGACGACTGTGGTGTCCTTGGTGCTCTCTGAGCTTGAATATTTTCTTGCAGA
>WNWU01000049.1:3877628-3887689 GCA_012654045.1 Ptyas mucosa
TCTCTGAGCTTGAATATTTTCTTGCAGATGTTTCCTGACCCATCTAGATAACATCATCAGTTCTAGAAGGGAGTGGGGTTTGTGGAGAGAAGAAGAAGGAGATAGAAAGGAGGAGGGGAGGAGGAGGAAGAAGAGGAAGGGGGAAGAGGACAACGACTGTGGTATCCTTGATGCTCTCTGAGCTTGGATGGTTTCTTGCAGATGTTTCACGACCCAACTAGACAACATCATCAGTGCTAGCACCATCAACACCATTGATGCTTCCTAGTGTTTGGGTAGCTAAACATCTGCAAGAAAAACAACCAAGCTCAGAGGGCACTGAGGACCTCCCAGGGCAAAGAATTGTTGACCCTCAACCCCAGTGGCTGAGCAGGACTGACTTTTAGCAGGCTGATTTTTTTTTAAACAACAACAACAAAAATCCAACACCTCCTATGAAAGCTTTGCTGCTGAACCCCAAAGTCGATTAATAGAATTTGCCGGATTAGATCAGGGAAGAATAATCTGCGGGAAGAGATTGGGGGGAAAAAATATCACCGAGGACGCAGCTGGGCATTATGCGGAACTGGGTCGTGCATTGCAATTGGGCCCTCTTAGATCCGTTGGTGATGTCATGGGGATCTGCAGATTTGGATAAAACCAGCTGTTTCTGTTGCTTAAAAGTTCTCGGAGAAAAGAATCATAGAGTCATAGGACTGGAAGGGACTTTGGAGGTCTTCTAGTCAACCGCCTACCCAAGGCAGGAATAGAACACAGAATAATAGAGTTGGAAGGAACCATGGAGGTCTTCTAGTCCAATCCCCTGCTCAAGCAGGAGACCTCCTATACAATTCTGGACAAACGATTGTCCAATCTCTTAGAAACTTCCAGTGATGGAGCACCCACAACATCTGGTGGCAAGCCGTTCCACAGAGTTCCAATCAGAGGAAGCCACCTCCTTCTGGTTTGGTTGCAAGGACATCATAATCACGTTGAGCTTCGTCTCTTGAAAGGAACAGAATTCTGCAGTGATCAAATAAGTTTGAGGAAGATATATATTTTTTGAGGAGACAAAGAACTTTCTCCAGTAGGCTAATTGTAAATTAGGGGTTTTAATCTTCCGGTAAGGACCACATCTATAGAAATTCTTAAAAGGCCACCAGTCAAAGATAGTTCATTGATTGATTGATTGATTGATTCGATTTATACGCCGCTCTTCTCCAGAGACTCAGGGCGGCTTACAATGCGTTAAGCAGTAGCCTTCATACCTTTGTATATACCTGCTTAGTAGGGCTTTCAGGTCCCCCCTAAGCGGTGTTCTTTTTTTATACAAAGTCAGCTTATTGCCCCCACAATCCGGCTCCTCATTTTACCTACCTCGGAAGGATGGAAGGCTGAGTCAACCTTGAGCCTGGTGGGATTTGAACTTGCAGTAATTGCAGGCAGCTGGTGCTATTAAACAGCACTTTAGTCTACTGCTCCACCAAGGCTCCTTGGTTGCATTGTGTCTTCCTTTATATTTAATCTAACCTTCCCCTGCCAGGAGACTAGAAATAATAAACTTAAAACCAACAAACAAGGAGTTCTACATGAATAATGGAAAGCTATTCATCCAAGAAGCTCACCGTTGTCTTGTAAGTCCACCACCTCTTGATTTCCTTCACAAATAACGAAGGAAAGGGTAGGGAGATTAATTAGAAGCAGGGAGCAAAATAAAAAATGACCCTAACAAGATACAGGAGGGCAAAGGGAAATTTAATTTCTTCTTGACTTGTTCCCTACAGTGACTGGAAATGAGGGCGTGACCCCCAAATACGTTGGCTCCTAAAAATAGAACTTGGGTTTGTTGAACGTAGCTTTGAACCCAGGGCTGTTGAACTAAAGACCCCCTTTTGTTTAAGGAGCCCGCCATCCCGTGAAATGTTTACATTGCTTGCACTTAATTGGGCCATCGGAAGGATGCCAATTAAGGCTATCGTGTCACGGGATGGACCCTAATGGGGAGAAATGACCCAATTAGCAGATTGACCTCGCCCTGGATGGTCTACAGCCTATCGAAAGAGGTCCTTTAGTCAAGATAGGATTTCTCCTGAGGGATCTCTTCCTGACCATAAGCCTCCTGTCTCCCTAGTCGTTCAGTAGCTCACATGTTTGGACTCTTCTCTGGGTTGGGGGTCATTGGGGGGAGGTTGTATCTATTCTTCTGTGAGTTGGGAGTCATTGGGAGGGAATGTATCTACTCTGAGTTCGGGGGTTATTGGGGGATTGTATCTATTCATGTCTGAGTTGTAGGGTCATTGGGGAATGTATCTATTCCTCTTTGGGTTGGGGGTCAGTGGGGGGGGATTGTATATATTCTTCTGTGAGTTGGGAGTCGTTGGGGAGATTGTATCTATTCTTCTCTGGGTTTTGGGTTGGGGGTCTTTGGGAGAATGTATTCTTCTATGAGTTGGGAGTTATTGGGAGGGAATGTATTTACTCTGAGTTGGGGGGTTATTGGGGGATTGTATCTATTCATGTCTGGGTTGGGGGTCATTGGGGAATGTATCTATTCCTCTGGGTTGGGGGTCATTGGGGGAGGATTGTATATATTCTTCTGTGAGTTGGGAGTCATTGGGGAGATTGTATCTATTCTCTGGGTTCTGGGGTGGGGGTCTTTGGGGGAATGTATTCTTCTATGAGTTGGGGGTCATTGGGGGGAATTGTATCTATTCTTCTCTGGGTTGGGGGTCATTGGGGGGAATGTATTCTTCTCTTGAGTTGGGGGGTCATTGGGGGGGAATGTATCTATTTTGTGGGTTGGAGGTCATTGGGGGGATTGTATCTATTCTTCTGTGAGTTGGCAGCCATTGGGGGGATTGTAGCTATTCTCTGGGTTGGGGGTCATGGGGGGGAATGTATCCTTCTCTTGAGTTGGGGTCATTGGATGGGAATGTATTTATTTTGTGGGTTGGGGGTCATATGGATTGTATCTATTCTTCTATGAGCTGGGGGTCATTGGGATTATATTCTTCTCTCGGTTGGGAGTCATTGTGGGGAATGTATCTATTCTCTGTGTTGGGGGATTGTATTTATTCTTCTCTGGGTTGGGGGTCATTGGGGGGAATGTATCTTGTATCTGCTTGTCTTCTCCTGGCAGCTGTCTCCGTTAACATGCTCGTTGGTGTGGTTTGCAGATACCCTGACAAAGGCTTTGATGATAACTATTGCCGAAATCCGGATGGCAAACCGAGGCCGTGGTGTTACACCCTTGACCCAAACACACCCTGGGAGTTTTGCTCAATTAAAACATGCGGTGAGTTGAACATCAGCCTGCTTTCTTGAAAGATTTTGTTTCTTTTCTTTTCCAAAGTCCAGATGTCAACAATGTCCTCGGGATAAGGACGATGCTGAATTGCATGCTGACTCGGGTTTAATTTTGTAAAGTCTCGTCTTCTGTGATGTTTACATTGTGTTGACACTAAGGGTGACATGATAGAAGTCTTCCAGTATTTGGGGGGCTGCCACAAAGAAGAGGGGGGGTCAACTTATTTTCCAAAGCACCCGAAGGCAGGACAAGAAACAATGGATGGAAACTCATCAAGGAGAGAAGCAACCTGGAATTAAGGAGAAACTTCCTAACAGTGAGGACAATTAACCAGTGGAACAGCTTGCCTCCAGAAGTTGTGAGAGCTCCATCACTGGAGGATAAGACTGGACAGCCACCTGTCTGAAATGGTATAAGGGTCTCCTGCTTGAGCAGGGGGTTGGACTAGAAGACCTCCAAGGTCCCTTCTGACTTTGTTATTCAGTTAAAATAGAACAAACCAGTATGCTGGATCACTGATTCAGCTTTCCATCCATCCAGCAAATGCTGAATTTTCCCATGCCGTCTATTAACAAGTTATGGAAGTAGCAAAATAATAATAATAATAATCTGTGAAGCAATTGTTACACGCCTTGTCTAACAGGTGTTATTTTTATGCTAGCTGTTAACATGTAAAACCGAAGTTGGAAGACTTCTCTTGGGAACACGAACATCTGCTGCCTTTATAAGATGTCTAGATACGATTTACCTCAGTGTTTTAACTTCTAAACCAGTGTTGGCTAATCTTTTTGCCGTCATGTGCCAAAAGTGGGGGGAACCTGGGGGGGAGGTCGTGTGCGCATGTGCCCACACCCATAATTCAATGCGCCCCACCCCTACACGCATGCGCTTGTGACCCCCCGTGCTCCCCCTGCTTTTGGCACGTGATGGCACGGTGGGTCCAGTAGACCTGTTTTTCACCCTCCCCAGGCTCCAGGGAATTTCTAGGAGCCTGGAAAGGGTGAAAACGGCCTTCCCCATCCCGCGGGGGCCCTCCGGAGGCCGGAAACAGCCCGTTTCCCGACTACCATTGGGCCCGGAAGGCCTGAAAATCAGCTGGCCGGCCCACGTATGTGTGCTGGAGCTGAGCTAGGACAACGCCACCGTGTCCACAGATATGGCTCCACGTGCCACCTGTGGCACATGTGCCATAGGTTCGCCATCACGGTTCTAAACGATAACCGATCAAACTAAGACTATTTTTAACGCGTCACATATGAGTTTCAGCATGTTGTTTTTATACAGTGGTCCTTGCAATTACCTGCATGTTTTTCCCTGCCCCTCTTATTTCCTTATGCAGCTATAAGTGGCCTTGTTAACAACCTGCATTATAAATACATCCTTTTCTTATGACAGACCATTGTGCTTAGGAAGAGCGTGTTTGTTAATGTTCGGTATTTTAGCAACTCATTCTAAAGAGCGTTATTCCGGTTGATCACGCAGTCAGCCAGATGTTTAGGCTGGATTTGGTCATTTTTGTCCACCTATCAAGGCCTTCCCAAGGATTAGGACAGGCAGATGTGCTGTTGGGTGATGGTGTTAAAGGAATTGATACAGGATGTAAGCTCTTCCAAGAAAAGCTGCCTTTTGCAATTGACTAATAGATAGTAACAGATTAACAGAGTCGGAAGGGAGCTTGTAGATCATCTAGTCCAACCCACTGCTCAAGCAGGAGACCCCACACCATTTCTGATAGATGGCAGTCCAGTCTCTTCTTGAAAGCTTCCAGTGATGAAGCTCCCACAACATCTGAAGGCAACTTCTATTCCATCGGTTGATTGTTCTCACTGTCAAATTTCTCCTTATTTCTAGGTTGAATCTCTCCTTGTTCAGTTTCCATCCATTATTCCTTGTCTGGCCTTCAGGTGGTTTAGGAAATAACTTGACCCCTTCCTCTTTGTGGCAGCCCCTTGAATACTAGAAGACTGCTATCATGTCTCCCCTGGTCCTCCTCTTCACTAGACTAGCCATGCCCAGTTCCTGCAACTATTCATCTTATGTTGTTAGCCTCCAGTCCCCTAATCATCTTGGTTGCTCTTCTCTGCACTCTTTCTAGAGTCTCAACATCTTTTTATAGTGTGGTAACTGATGGGGGAATCTGTCAATGTCGATGGTATTGAAGAGGTGCTCTAGATGTTTTGGGATTGCACCCAAGGCACCTATTGCTGTTGGGTCCTGTTTTGGCTTTCTTTTGCCACAAAAGTTCTCCTACTTCTATTTGTGGGTCTTTGCACTTTGTGATCCACCCCCTCCAGTTCTTTCTCTTCTATTCTGCTATCTTCAGATACTGCCATGTCCACTATCCAGACTTTTATATGCTGTTGTATTTTCTTATTTTATTGGCTGACAAGCATCCTGTAATTGTGGTGGCATACAAATTAAATCAGAGTTCCCCAACCATCCCTGGGGATCATTGTGTATGAATGGCCGGCAAGTGGATACGTGTGTATGCAGCTCCATTTGCACGAGCAACATGCATATGTGTCCACCATTCACCCAAACGGAGCATGCATGCATGTGGTTGCCCGCTGCTCACACGCATGCTTGCCCACTGATTCCATGCTCTGGTTGCAAACACTTCACAGCCCACTAGTGGGCCGTGGCACAGAGGTTGGGACCCATGAATTAGGGGAGAGAGAGAGAGAGAGAGGACGAGGAGGAGGACGAGGATGGGAGGGGGAGGGGAAGAGGACGAGGAGGAAGAGAAGGAAGAGTAAGGAAGGAAGGAGGAGGAGGAGGAGGAGAAGAAGAAGAAAGACAACAGACAGGATATGGATGGATAGATGATTGATAGAGAGATAAATAACAGATAGGTATAGATAGATGAAAGAGAGGGAGGGAGGGACAAATAAATGAGAGAGAGAGGGTGGAGAGTAGATGATAGTGAGTGAGTGAGAGAAATAGAGATAGAGAAGATGAATAGATAGATGGATAGATGATAGATAGATGATAGATGAGATAGATAGATAGATAGATGGTAGATGGTAGATAGATGGTAGATCGATCGATAGATAGATAGATAGTAGATAGATAGATAGATAGATAGATAGATAGATAGATAGATAGATGTCACTGCAATGAGAGTTCATTCATGAATTAATCAGTCTGTGATGTATGTCTGGATAGATGATTGAAAGACATAGATAAATGACAGATATAGATAGATGAGAGGGAGGGAAAAATAGAGAAGATAGATAGATAGATAGATAGATAGATAGATAGATAGATAGATAGACAGACAGACAGACAGACAGACAGACAGACAGACAGTCAGTCAGTCAGTCAGTCAGACAGATAGACAGTCAGTCAGACAGACAGATAGACAGACAGACAGACAGATGCATTGCAGTGAGAGCTCATTCATGAATTAATCAGAGAAGCAGATAAAAATCTGACGTTGGAGCCAAACCTGCATTTACAATGTTGTATTCCGTTACACAATCTGGGATGACAATTCTTATTGCGTTTCCCCCTCTCCCCCTCCTGTGAGTCATATCCAGAATAGAACAATCAAATTCACATGATTGGAATTGTCCAGTTCCTGTCCAATTACCCCCGGAGTTTCTGTTCATTGCAGGAGAAATGCCGTTTGAATCTATGGTTGCCAAAATAATAATAATAATCGTAATAAAAATCAGGATTCAAGTAGCGCCTTTCCCGTCTAAGAAGCCTTATTGAAAGGCAGAATCTTTTATGAGCCTCAGTTCACCCTGTCAGACGCGTAGAGTTGCTAGGCCGAGGTAGGATTTAAATTGGACTATGGGGAGGGAAGGGAGTGGAAGGGATCGAGAGAACTTGCCGAACTGCATATATCAAAAATCTTCAGGCCAACTCGGGAGGCCTCAACAAACCCAATGGGCTTTTAACATAGTACAATTGTTAATTCATAAGGTAGTTGTAACCTGTGTTGGATGTAACTTGCATAGACCTCTTTCCTTCTCTCTTTTTTCCCCTCCCATCACACCCCTGTTGAAATCCTGTTCTGGTCTAGTCACTCTGTGAATCGGATGCCGCTCACGTACCTTCCTGGCTTTTTAATGAAACGAGTTAGTCCGAAAAGATGCTAGCGGATTCTTTGATAGCAATAGCAATAGCCCTTAGACTTACATACCGCTTCACAGTGCTTTACAGCCCTCTCTAAGCGGTTTACAGAGTCAGCCTCTGGCCCCCCAACAATCTGGGTCCTCATTTGACCCACCTCGGAAGGACAGAAGGCTGAGTCAACCTCGAGCCCGTCAGGATCGAACTCCTGGCAGTGGGCAGAGTTTGCCTGCAATACTGCATCTTCATCATTGTACCGCCGAGGAAGGAAGGATGGAGGGAGGGAGGGATTATACATATACATATTTTTTTCTAAAGAAAGCATAAAAAATAAGACATTTTAATTATATTCGGGGTTGCTCTTCTACCCTTTCTTTTCCCCCATTTTACAACAAACCTTCTTCTCCTTCTTCTTTCTTTCCCTTCCCTACCTCCTCTCCTCTCCTACTTCCTTCCTTCCTCCTCTCCTTCCTCTTCCCTACTTCCCCTTCCTTTCCCTCACTCCTCTTCTCTTTCCCCCCTTTCTCTCCTAATCTCTTCCCCTATCCTTTCTTCCTCTCCTTTCCCCTTTCTTCCATTCCTGTCTCTCCCAGAGGGAAGGAGGGATTGAGGGAAGGAGGAAGGAATACCCATAGCACTTAGACTTATATACCACTTCACAGTACTTTACAGCCCTTTCTAAGCGGTTTACAGAGTCAGCCTCTTGCCCCCCAACAATCTGGGTCCTCATTTTACCCACCTTGGAAGGATGGAAGGCTGAGTCAACCTTGAGCCTGGTGAGATTCAAACTGCTGGCAGCCGGCAGTCAGCAGAAGTAGCCTGCAGTACTGCACTCTAACCACTGTACCACCCCAGCTGAAATCCTATTCTGGTCTAGTCACTCTGTGAATGCAGCTCACGTACTTTCCTGGCTTTTAATGAAACGGGTTAGTCCGAAAAGATGCTGGCAGACTCTTGAAGTTACATTTTAGTCTCCGTTATCTTTCTGCTTTAGCACTGTCCAAGTTTTCTTTGTTGATGATACTGCAGAAATTCTGTTTTCCCGTTTTCAGTCAGCTCCAGATTTTTCTTCTAAATTGTCTCAAACTGCCTGGACTTAGAGATCTTTGTTGTTCCTCAGTGGCCAAATAGTTACCTCCCAGCCAGTGGTGGGATTCAAATAATTTAAGAATGGAATGGAATGGAATGGAATAGAATAACAGAGTTGGAAGGGACCTTGGAGGTCTTCTAGTCCAACCCGCTGCTTAGGCAGGAAACCCTACACCACTTCAGACAAATGTCTATCCAACATCATCTTAAAAACTTCCAGTGTTGGAGCATTTACAACTTCTGGAGGCTACTCGTTCCACTGATTAATTGTTCTGTCAGGAACTTTTTCCTTAGTTCTAGTTAGCAACCAGTTCTTAGTTAACAAATGGTTCTCTGCCCTAATGACGGTGTGGTTGGGCATGGCCATGGTGGGCATGGCCAGGGGTGTGTGACAGGTAGCACTCGGCCTCCTGCACCCCCTGGGAGCAAAAACGGGCCATGGGGGGGAACGCGGTGCCCCCCCCCATGCCCCAGTTTGAGCCTAGTATCCTCCCTACAGTCTCCTGGGAGCAAAAATGGGCGGTGGGGGGTGGTGCACCCTCCCCACACCATTTTGAGCCTAGTAGGCCTCCCTGCACTTACCTGGGAGCCAAAATAGAGCGCATGGGGACTCCTGGAAGGGACGGGCAAGGGAGGGGCCAGCCAGCAATTTAACTACCGGTTTTCCCGAACCGGCTGAATCCTACCACTGCTCCCAGTGCCATATTTAGTCAACTTCAGATTTCCTTTTGGAACGTCTTTCTGTGGGTTTTTCTGGAAATACGTGAAGGAGCCATTGTTCTCTTCGTCTCCTGCCTGAGAGGGAGAGGAGGGAGGAGGAGGAAGAGAAACATTTAAAACTCCAGAAAAACAGATCTCACCTAAAAGTGTGTGTTGATCTTGTAAACTCTTGAGAATCAAGGTGGAATTATTATTATTTTTTTTTTAATTCTTCCTGTTGCAGGCTGAGTTGGGGATTCAGAAGCTTTTAAGCACAGCGATCATTCTTTACCATTAACTCTCCTTAGGAAATGAGGCTGAACAATCTTGGCAGGAAATTATGCAAAACCACCGTGATAAAGTATTTATATGCATTTGGGGAAAGATAAAACTGAGCCTCAGGAAAGCATTGATATGCTGCAAAGTGACTTGATACACGTGAGGAGAGCTGGTGCACTTCCTTAAAATAGCAACAGGAGTACGTCATCCTTCTCTGTAGCAGGATTTGGTTTTTATTGATCGTTTTCCCTCCCCCCCCCTCATTGATGGCTGCGTCTCACTCCTTCTATATCACTGCATAAACACTAATGTCTTACCAGTGTAAAATATATTCTGGTCACCACAATATTAAAAAGAAGATGTTGAGACTTTGGAAAGAGTGCAGAGAAGAGCAACAAGAATGATTAGGGGACGGGAGACTAAACCATATGAAGAACGGTTGCAGGATTTAGGTATGTTTAGTTCAGGGGTCAGCAACCCGTGGCTCTGGAGCCGCATGTGGCTCTTTCATCCCTCTGCTGCGGCTCCCTGTCACCAGTCGGCTCCACAATTGATAGGACTTTCGGTTAGGACAGGTAGAAGAAAAAGGACGCCGCGCTAGGAGGAGACTCTATGGTGGGGGAATCGG
>WNWU01000049.1:3931073-3942365 GCA_012654045.1 Ptyas mucosa
TCTTCTTCTTCTTCTTCTTCTTCTTCTTCTTCTTCTTCTTCTTCTTCCCCTTCCCCTTCCCCTTCCCCTTCCCCTTCCCCTACCTCCTCCTCCTCCTCCTCCTCCTCTGCTCTGCTCTGCTCTGCTCTGCTCTGCTCTGCTCTACTCTACTCTACTCTACTCTACTCTACTCTACTCTACTCTACTCTATTATTATATTACATTTGAGAAACTTCCTAACAATGAGGACAATTAACCAGTGGAACAGCTTGCCTCTGGAAGTTGTGGGTGCTCCAATACCAGAAAAATAGGGACCACCTTTGGTGGGAAGATAACAGTGTTCTATGCACCTTTGGCATTTAGTCATGCCGGCCTCATGACCACAGAGACGTCTTCAGACAGTGCTTTTAAGAAGAAACTGGACAGCTATTTGTCTCAAATGGTATAGGACCTCCTTCCTTCCTTCCTTCCTTCCTTCCTTCCTTCCTTCCTTCCTTCCAACATCCATCCATCCATCCATCCATCACTGGAGGTTTTTAAGAAGCGATTGGACAGCCATTTGTCTGAAATAGGATAGGCTTTCCTGCCTGAGTGGGAGATTGGACTAGAAGATCTCCCAGGTCCCTTCCAACTCTCTTATTCCATTATCAAAATTCAGACAAACTTGGCAACTGGTTCATAATTATGACAGTCGCACTATCCTGTGGTTACATAATCCCCTTTTGCGACTTTCTGACAAACACGGTCAATGGGGAAGCCAGGTTCACACAATAACCATGTTCCTCGTTATATGACTGCAGTGATTCATATAACCATTGTGGTGAGAAAGGTGGCAAAACTCACTTAACATTCTCCCCCCGCTTAGCGACAGACGTTTTAGGCACCCTTCTGGCCGTAAATCAAGGGCTATCTGTACGCCTCCTTTTACTCTCTGTCTGATTTACCAAATCATGGATTAGTTAGAATTATAGAATCAGATTAGAGTTAAGTACCATCTTGGCAATGGTATGGATCACAGCTAAAATGAAGTAGGCGTCTGGCCAAACTGGATTAGACGATTTGCTCTCAATTTGAAAATAAAAACAAAAATGAGGTTAAATTGGAAAGGGTTCGAAATCTGCCTTGTTTAGTTGTGGGACAGTTCCTTGTCTTGGGTGAATACAGAGATACAGTAGATACCTCTATTATATTGTGTCTGACTGTAATCTGAGGGCATATACTGGTCCAGTATCTGATGTTTTTTAAAAAAAATATATATAAACAATACTGTGCTTCAATGGTTAGATCAGGGATGGGTTCTAAATTTATTTACTACCGATTCTGTGGGCGTGGCTTATTTTGTGGGTGTGGCTTGATGGTCATATGACAATTATTTAGGATTTAGCAGATCTACTCACGTATTTTTGCAGGCACTGATCTACTCATGTATTTTTGCAGGCACTGGTCTACTCATTTGTTTTCTTTTAACACTGATCAGCTGTAGGGCGGCCTTTGAAGCTCCGTGGCAAGAGTTTAAACAGGTTTTTTCCCTCTAGCCATCATCTGGGACTCAGGAAGCAGCAAAAGATTGGGGGTGGGGCCAAATAAAAGGTAAGAATAACGTGTGGCGGGGGGGGGGGGCTGGAGAATTCTGGGAGTTAAAGTCCACAAGTCTTAAAGCTGCCAAGTTTGGGGACCCCTGGTCTAGACATTGGTATTTGAACATAGATCTTTTTAACATTTATATTTTGTTATGGTTTCCTAATCTAGGTCAACTCTTAACATGCATTACTAATCTGATATTTTTTCTATTAAAGGTAAAGGTTCCCCTTGTCCATATGTGCTAGTCGTTCCTGACTCTAGGGGGCAGGGCTCATCTCCGTTTCAAAGCCGAAGAGCCAGCGTTGTCTGAAGGCATCTCCGTGCTCATGTGGCCGCCATGATTCAACACCAAAGGCGCACGGAACGCTGTTCCCTTCCCACCAAAGGTGGTCCCTGTTTTTCTACTTGCATTTTTTACCTGCTTTCGAACTGCTACGTTGTCAGAAGCTGGGACAAGTCACGGGAGCTCACTCCGTTAGGTGGTGCTAGGGATTCGAACCGCTGAACTGCTGACCTTTCGATCGACAAGCTCAGCATCTTAGCCACTGAGCCACTGCATCCCGTTTTTTTCTATTAATGACCCCATTAATGACCCTTGCAGGGTGGAGTGTGGGCAATTGAATGGTGCTAGCAAATTTGCTTAATGGCCGGATGCCCTTCCTGTCGCCAATGCGGAGTTTCGTTCAGCAGATATATTCTCATTGTGCCCAGAGAGAGAAATATCTGCCTCTGCCTAGGATCGAACTCACAGCCTCCTGATTGTGAGGCAAAAGCTCCACCTCGAGGCCACCGCACCACTCCCATTGCTAGTCTGATATGCCATACACTAAATAAATAATACCTCTTCTTTTCATCAGCGGATTTTAAATAGCCATCTGATCCACTGTATGCTGCTAATCGTTCTGTTAAGGCTGGCCACGCACATCTAATAAGAGCAAATTTTGTAAACATTTTTAAAAATGCTTTCGAAAGCGTATCGTAAAATTCAGCTTTTTTATTACCTCAGGAGAGTTGTTTACTATTAAAATGTAATCTTTCTCTATGAAGCAGTCAAATTCAAGCTTTCATATTCTGAGCTCAACCTTGGGAGCAAATGGACTTTGTTCCATTTGGTGAAAAATTCTCTTTTTCCTCCACCCTTCCCATGTCCGCACCAACAGTTAAAACCCCCAAAACAGCTGCTGGAGGATGGAAACCACAATGTAAGTTTGTTTAAGATGCTCCGTGGTGTCTGGAATATGATTTAACGAGGCCTAAGGCAGCTTTCAAAACCAGCTACGTTCCCTAAAAAAAAAAAGAACAGATATGACATAAAAGCTGTCTGAGAATGTTTTTCACCGATGGTACATACATGTAAAAAAAAAATCCTAGTTTATAGCTTTGGCTGCGCTCACAAACCCGGTATTGATTAAAGCATCAACTCGATTAGGCTTATCGTTAAAAAAAAAAAAATCTAATAGCCCACCAGAAACTCTGTTACTTCTTTCTTTGTTTCCCCCCAAGTTATTTATTTATTTATTTATTTTCTTACAAACATATCATTGTGTGAATGGTATGGTACCGGGGTATCTTACATTTTAGTACAAAATAGAACAATATTCTTCATATTTAATTCTGTTGACCATCTTAAAGAATTTTAGTATAATAGTACACATCTGTTGTTAAATTATAATCTTTTATTATTTGATTATTCAATATTTCAGTATGTTATTTTTTATACCACTCTCCATATTCTAGGTGTCACTCCTTTTCAGGGGTGGATCCTAAATTTTTTTTACTACCGGTTCTGTGGGCGTGGCTTATTTTGTGGGTGTGGCTTGTGGGGGAGTAATGTGACTGGGTGGGCATGGCCAACTTTTTTTTTTTTAACTTTTAAAAGCATTTTTTTTCTACAACCTTAAGAGGTTGCAGAAAAAGATGCTTTTAGAAGCCTCTGACGATCAGGCAACTCAGCTGGGATCGGCAGAGGCTTTTAAAGGCATTTTTTCCCCCCTACAACCTCTTCGGCTTTTAGAAGAAAGAAAGAAATGCTTTTAGAAGCCTCTGAGATCCCAGCTGAGCCGCGCGATCATCAGAGGCTTTTTTTTTAACCTTTAAAAGCATTTTTTTCAGCCGAAGAGGTTGTAGAAAAAATGCTTTTAAAAGTAAAGCAAAACAAAAAAGAGCCTCTGATGAGGTGGGAGGGGAGGTGGGAGGGGTAAGCAAGCAGCGACCGAGCCGGGAACCAGTTCGGGGGCGTGGCCAGCCAATGTTATTACCGGTTCTCCAAACTACTAAAAATCTTTACTACCGGTTCTTGCGAACCGGTGCGAACCGGGAGCAACCCACCACTGCTCCTTTTGCTACAAATAAAATATTAATAATCATATTTATTATGTTTAACACGCTTATTTATTTGTTTTTATTTTTTATTTTAATTTGATTTATATGCTGCCCTTCTCCGGAGACTCGGGGTGGCTTACAATGCGCTAAGCAATAGCCTTCATACTTTTGTATATTTATACAAAGTCAGCTTATTGCCCCCACAAACTGGGTCCTCAATTTACCTACCTTAGAAAGGATGGAAGGCTGAGTCAACCTTGAGCCTTGGTGAGATTCGAACCTGCAATAATTGCAGGCAGCTGATGTTAATAACAGGGCTTTAGACCACTGTACTATCCAAGGCTTATGTAGGTCTAATAGCAGTTCACGGATTTATATTAAATTATAATCTTCCATTGTTTATCCCCTTTCTAATTATTAGTTACATCACTGTTATGTTTGAACAATAACCTCTTTCTAATCACATTTTAATACAAATAAAATAATATTCGTCACACTTACATTTGACAAGTTATATAATTCTAATAATAATGTTCCTTATTTATGATGGCAGGGATAACAGCTAAGTCCTGGCGGAACAATGTTATCTCTTTTTTTTCCCCCTCTGCTCCTCTTGCCAACTCAAAATGAGATTATGAAGACATATTTTACGACTGGAAAAAAAGCTACGTTCATTAACTGCAAGGGGAAAGGGTACCGTTACGAACTGTTATTAGAATCAAAAGAGATGAAGCTATTTTTTTTTCCCCCTGTCTAGCCTTCTGGGTTATTTTTTCGTTATTATTATCCCAATGTTTCACTTTGGTTGTTTCCCACATCTGAACCTGGCTCACATCTCTAAGCAGGCACCCCGTAAATCCTTGCTAAGATCGGGGAGCGCTTTGGGATCCAACAACCAACGTTGATTCCTGAGGAAACTTCTCAAAACAGTTCCCAGCCACTGCAGTTATCAGCACAATCTCCACGGACTTCAGTCAAACAAATTTAAAAGTAAAGATATAAAATAAAGAAAAGCTAAAATCCATGGTAGCGGCTGGGCAGCAGTGGTCACTCTCGAATTCTTGTAGTTTGCTTGGAAATTGAAGAGCAGCTGCAAAAATTGCCCACAAAACCACATGTTTTAAATTGGTTTTGAGTGCCTTTTGTTGCTCCAGTTTGTCTTTGTTTAAAACATAATTTCCTTTGCCCTCCAGCTATTCCACCTGATTTAAGGAAGGAAAGGACTCCACTCAACTCACAGCGGTGTTACGTGACGTACCGGGACTTTCCCCCCCTTCACTAAACTGGGTGTGGGCATGGCCAGTGCGTAACACATCCGGCCTATGGGTCAGGAGTTTGACAGTCCCATTCTAGGAGATTATCACTGCCCATCTCTTAGCTAGGTCTACAAATCTCGGCTGCAAAAACCTGAATGACCTATACTATTGGATGTTAGGATAGAGTGAGAGTTTGCTGTATGTCTTTGATGCCATCTTGTGGCCGCCACTTGTATTACAACAGACCACATACACTAATTTTTAGGATCTGAGGGTGCTCTCTGACCTTGATTATTTTTCTGCAGATGTTTCATTACTCAACCAGGTAATATTATCAGTACTCCTTGGATGAGGTTTACCTGGATGCAAGTTTCTCACATTTGCATGCTTTCTGAAGCATTTGATGATCATGTGTCATACCGGCGGAAGAGAATATTTGTAGCTCAGGGTTGAAGGACCTGAATTTTGATCATGTGACCATGGGATCATAAACCACTTTTTTAAAGGGCAGTTGTAACTTCAATCATTTGTTAAATGAATGGACATCCATCAAGAACTACCTGTAGTATGAACTAAAAAGATGTTTCCAAATACCTCTCCATTCTGTTGGAAATGTAAACACCAAAAAGGAATGTATCATCACATGTGGTGGTCGTGCCATAAGGCAAAACAATTTTGGCAAATAATTAAAACACAAACAGAAGAAATTCTAAATCAACAAATAGAAATGAGGCCAGAAACTTTCCTACTGGGAATAATTACTGGATCATATGAAAAAGAAACAAGATACTTAATCATTCACATAATTACAGCACCACGAATAGTTTTTGCCCAAAACTGGAAAAACAATGACATACCATCAGAAGACAATGTGATTAGAAAAATTATGGAGCGTGCAGAAATGGATAAGCTCACGAAGGAGATACAAGAAAAAGATGAATCAGAATATTACTTAGTCTGGGAGAAATGGTATAAATGTTTGGAGGAAAAGGAGAAAAAAAAAGGGGGACAAAGGAAAACTAAATAATGGTTAAATTATTATTATTATTTATTTATTAGTCATATTTCTATGCTGCCCACTCTCCGAGGACTCTGGGCGGCTTACAACAATCGACAGTATACTACATAGCATATTTGCCCCCAACAATCTGGGTCCTCATTTTACCACCTCGGAAGGATGGAAGGCTGAGTCAACCTTGAGCCGGTGAGATTTGATCCGCTGATCTGCTGAACTAGCAGTCAGCTGAAGTAGCTGCAGTACTGCACTCTAACCACTGCGCCACCTCGGCTCTTATTAGGTGGAGAAATATAGAAATAAATGGGAAGATATAAAAATTGTGGAAAGGAAATTAGGTACATGTTTATGTCAAATGTAAATAAAATAATTAGAACAATAGAATATATTATAACGGTATATATATATGATATACTAGAAATATATGTATAAAAGATATATTAAGATAAGAAAGAGAAAACGGAGAAATATGGATTACTGATGTGAAGATGTTGAAAAGAAGATGTAAATATCTGTTTTTGTTTGTTTTTTAAAAAAACTGTTGAATAAAAAAAAAGAAGATGGAAAACCAAAAAAAGAAGGAAAGGAAAGGAAAGGAAAGGAAAGGAAAGGAAAGGAAAGGAAAGGAAAGGAAAGAAAAGAAAAATCTCAATGTTACATTTCTAAGCTCTTTGTTTCTCACCTTTTTTAAGGAAAAGAAAGATCATTGATCACCTCTGCGCAGATGGCACCGACTGACCTAAATAATATAAACCAAATTTAATGTACAGCCTTAAAAAAGGAAATGACACGAGACTATATAACTGTATTAAGGAGAAACTTAATACTGTTTACAGATTCCTCAAGGGCTCCACGGTGGCAAATAGAAATGTAAATATTCAGCCGAGGGTTTTCAGCCCGAAAATGTTATGTTCAAATGACAGGTTTTATCCACAGTTGTAAATTGGATCCAATCTGATGCAATTTGGGATGCAGCTTTAGCTTATTTTCACATAAAGGCAGCCAGATTTTTTTTTTTCTCCCTTGAAAGACGGCCCGAGAGAAAGAGAAAAGAAAAAGAAAAAGAGGAGTTTTTGAGTCAATCTGGTGCGATAATTGGTTTTTATATTGAAAGAATACATTTTTGGGCAAGCTTTCTAGATCACGGAGTTTACTTTGCTCTTTAAGACCGCATGGGATGATCCAAAATTACCGTATTTATCAGAATATAAGACGTACTTTCCTCCCCAATAAAAGAGGGTGAAAATTTGGGTGTGTCTTATACACCGAATGTAGCCACACCCACCCGCTGGCTCCCACCCTTTGGCTTCTGCCTCTCAGCAATTTACCTCCTTGCAGCAAGCAGCAAACAGCCCACCTCAGCTTCAGCACAGCCTGATTAGCACAAGCAGCTGATTGTCGGTTGGATTGGCCTCCTGACCCCCAGCTGTTTCAGGCTGCAGGGATTGCCATTGCTTATTGTTGCGTGGGCCTCCGCTGTTGGCTCCAAGGCAAATTGCTGGGAGGCAGATTTTTGTTCTTTTGCTAATTGGACTGTGCTGAAAATGAAACTAAAGCAGGCTGTTTGCTGCTTGCTGCAAAGAGACAAATTGCTGGAAGGCAGAGACAGAGACAGATTTTTTTTCCCCCTTGTTTTTCTCCCAAAAAAACATAGGTGCATCTTATAGTACGGAGCATCTTATACTCCAAAAAATACGGTATTGTCTGTGGTACAACCAATAAATAAACAAGTAAATAAACAATGAGAAGGGAATTGAATTGTCGTGCCGTTGTTCTCCAACACGTTAAGCTTCCAAAATTCCTTTTTTTCATTTGAATTTTGTTCACTTTGGGGTTTTTTCACTTGCTTAGCCTTATTTCATGTTGGCTGAATGACTATGCAGTGGAGGCAACTTTCAAAAGACTTCAACTAATACGAGACCCTACACCATTTCTGACAGATGGCAGTCTGGTCTCTTCTTGAAAGCCTCCAGTGATGAAGCTCCCACAACTTCTGTTCTGTGAGTTGATTGTTCTCACTCTCAGAAAATTTCTCCTTATTTCCAGGTTGAATCTTGTCAGTTTCCATCCATTATTCCTTGTCTGGCCTTCAGGTGCTTTGGAAAATAGGCTGACCCTTTCCTCTCTTGGAAGCCCCTCAAATATTGGAAGACTGCCACCTCATGTCACCCCTGGTCCTTCTCTTCACTAGACTAGCCATGCCCAGTTCTTGTAACCGTTCTTCATATGTTTTAGCCTCCAGTCCCTTAATCATCTTTTAAACTGGCACATATTAATATCTCTGGGGCTGATATCCATCAAGTAACATAGTTTGGTTGATTTTAAAAAAAAAATGAAATTAGAAGACGATATTTATCTACGTTTAGTTAATAATTCTAGTGCAGTTAATTATTTTTCTAAGCTGTGCAACGTAAGAAATTGTTTCACTATTAATGATTATCTGCCAGATTTGGTAAAACAATGGAAAACGAAAGTATATTTTTCTTTCCATAAGTGGTATTTACAGTGAGGGAAATAGCACCGGTGACAAATTTATACAATTGCGAAGAAACCTGAAATATCCTTTAGTTAATGATCATTTTATTCTAATTGCTTTTCCTCAATACTTTACCTATCAACGGAGCAATTCCAAATAAATGACCTCCATCTATATAAATACTTTGTTGGACAGAACTACTAAAAATTAATTTAAAAAAATTCTATCTCTCTCTCTTGAAGACTACTGAAATATATTTAGATAAACTCCTTAAATGTTCCTTTTGCAAGCATTTAAATCTTATTTGGGGGGGATATTCAGGATGTTTTGTTTCCCTGCTTGCAGTATTTTGTTCCTATATTGTTCAAGCATGAAAAGAAAAATTCAATCAATCAGAATAGAGTTGGAAGGGACCTTGGAGGTCTTCTAGTCCAACCCCCTGCTCAAGCAGGAGACCCTATACCATTTCCATCCTTTCTAAGGTAGGTAAAATGAGGACCCAGTTTGTGGGGGCAATAAGCTGACTTTGTATAAATATACAAAAGTATGAAGGCTATTGCTTAATGCATTGTAAGCCGCCCTGAGTCTCCGGAGAAGGATGGCATATAAATCAAATTAAAACAAAAAATAAATAAAAATTTCAGTCAAGTGGCTGTCTGGTCTCTTCTTAAAAACCTCCAGTGATGAGGAAGGAAGGAAGGAAGGAAGGAAGGATAACAGAATAGCAGAATAGCAGAAAAGCAGAATAGCAGAATAGCAGAATAGCAGAATAGCAGAATAGCAGAATAACAGAATAACAGAGCTGGACGGGACATTGGAGGTCTTCTACTCCAACCCCTTGCTCAAGCAGGAGACCATATACCATTTCAGATAAGTGGCTGTCCAGTCTCTTCTTAAAAGCTTCCAGTGATGGAGCACTTACAACTTCTGGAGGCCAGCTGTTCCACTGATTAATTGTCCTCACTGTTAGGAAGTTTCTCCTTAGTTCTAGGTTGCTTCTCTCCTTGATTAGTTTCCATCTGTTGTTTCTTGTCCTGCCCTCAGGTGCTTTGGAAAATAAGTTGACATTGATAACATGGTATTCCTGGTACTGTGAGTAAAAGTTCAAAATTCCACTTCAGGAAAGCTTAACTTTTAACTTTAGACTTCTCAAAACAGGAAGACCCGAACAGACTGAGCAGAAATGATCCCAGAACTGAAATTCTATTTTTAGGCATAAAATAGCCACCGAACAGGATGGGTGATTCAGGCGCATACATAGTCATTCAAATGTACTGTATACGTAAGGGAGGGATTCAGATGCATTAACTCTTTCCCATTCGAACAGGTTTTAGGTAACGTCTTGGTGACTGAAGGCCATAGTTGTTGTGAGTAGGGTGCGAGTCACAATGGACGGCATATTGCAAAATGGCTCAGGAACACTACCAAGAATGTGGAGGGGATTGGAATTTTGCTAATGAAATTTCTTTCATTTGTCTGAAATGTTATGGGGCTTCCTCAGTGGTGAAATCCAGATTTTTTTTTTTACTACCGGTTCTGTGGGTGTGGTTTGGTGGGCGTGTCAGGGGAAGGCTACTGCAAAATCCCCATTCCCTCCCCACTCTGGGGCCAGCCAGAGGTGGTATTTGCCAGTTCTCCGAACTGCTCAAAATTTCCGCTACCGGTTCTACAGAACCTGTCAGGACCTGCTGGATTTCCCCCCTGGGCTTCCTGCTTGAGCAGGAGGTTGGATTGGAAGACCTCCAAGGTGCTTTCCAATTCTGTTATTCTCTTATTATTTTTATTTTATTGGGAAGCCCTTGAGAGGGCTGAGCGTCGTACATATTGCATTTTGCACTATTATTCATTTCCCATGGTTTCTGCCTCAAGGAGCCATGGATCTTCAGCCTTGTTGCTCATGGAGGCCTCTGGGAGATTCCAAAAGAAGAATCAGACACAACGGGTGACTCACCGTCCCAGATCCTACCCATGTGCTGGATTGTGGCCATCTAAGGAGAGAGATGTCCCCTGATTGCAGTGAAGTGGGTTTGGGTGGGAACCAAGTGCTGAATGTAATGAAGCAGTTGGACACTGAATTATTCTAAAACAATTAACAGGATAACAGAGTTGGAAGGGACCTTGGAGGTCTTCTAGTCCAACCCCTTGCTTGAGCAGGAGACTCTATGCCATTTCAGACAAATGGTTGTCCAATCTCTTCTTGAAAACCTCCAGTGATGGAGAAGGAAGGGAGGGAGGGAAGGAGGGAGGGAGGAAGGAAGCAAGCAAGGAAGGAAGGAAGGAAGGAAGGAAAAAGGGGGAGAGAGGGAGGGAAGGAAGGAAGGAAGGAAGCAAACAAGCAAGCTCCAGTGGTGGAGAAGGAAGGAGGGAGGAAGGGAGGGAGGAAGGGAGGGAAGGAGGGAAGGAAAGAAGGAGGGAAGGAAGGAAGGAAGGAAGGAAGGAAGGAAGGAAGGAAGGCAGGAAGGAAAAAGGGGGAGAGAGGGAGGAGGGAAGGAAGGAAGGAAGGAAGCAAGCAAGCAAGCTCCAGTGGTGGAGAAGGAAGGAGGGAGGGAGGGAGGAAGGGAGGGAAGGAAGGAAGGAAGGAAGGAGGAAGGGAAGAAGGGAAGGAAGGAAGGAAGGAAGGAAGGAGGAAGGGAAGGAAGGAAGGAAGGAAGGAGGAAGGGAAG
>WNWU01000049.1:3967985-3995052 GCA_012654045.1 Ptyas mucosa
GATAGATAGATAGATAGATAGATAGATAGATAGATAGATAGATAGATGGATGGATGGATGGATATGATAGATAGATAGATAGATAGATAGATAGATAGATAGATAGATAGATAGATAGATGAGAGAGAGATAGATACCAGTAGATAGATAGATAATAGATAGAAGATAGATAGATAATAGATAGAAGATAGATAGATAGATTAGATGATAGATAGATAGATAGATAGATAGATAGATAGATAGATAGATGAGAGAGAGAGAGATACCAGTAGATAGATAGATAATAGATAGAAGATAGATAGATAGATAGATAGATAGATAGATATGATAGATAGATAGATAGATAGATAGATAGATAGATAGATAGATAGATATAGATAGGCAGACAGACAGATGATAGATGGATGGATGGATATGATAGATAGATAGATAGATAGATAGATAGATAGATAGATAATAGGTAGGTAGGTAGGTAGGTAGGTAGATAGATAGATAGATAGATAGATGGATGGATGGATGGATGGATGGATGGATGGATGGAGTCGTTTCTCCTTATGGAACAGGGGCTCATGCTTTCCCCTTGTGGAGGGTCTTTCCTGACCGATCTGTAGGAAGAGTTCAGGCTTTGAGAGAGGGCTGGAGAGAAAATAGTCCAGAAGGCACCTCACTACGGCTTGATTTGTGGGTCAACTCTGGGGCATTCGATGAAGGAAACAAGGTGAAGGCCCAAAGATGTTTTTTCTGGCGGCAACTGGACTTTCCTATTTGTTTGTTTTTTCTCTTTTGAAGACGTTTCGCTTCTCATGCAAGAAGCTTCTTCAGCTCTGACTGGATGATGGGGAATGGAATGGAAGGATTGATATTCCTTGCAGACAGCTTGTAATCTGCAGAGTGAGAATCTCTACAGACTTTTGGGTATACAATTTGGGATGAACATCCTTTGAAAGGTGAGGGAGTAGGAATGGATTTCCAGAGTAGTAGGTAGCAGCGGTGGCGGGAGGCTCCGCCCACCCACCCAGACGTCATCAAAAACGCATATGCTTCTGTGTATGCGCAGAAGCTCCACACGCTCGCAAAGCCAGTGTGTGTGCTCGCGTGCTACCGATAGCAAACCGGTAGCTCCGGGATTTGAAACCCACTACTAGCTGAGACTCTAGAAAGAGTTCAGAGAAGAGCAACCAAGATGATGAGGGGACTGGAGGCTCAAACATACGATGAACGGTTGCAGGAACTTGGCACGGCTAGTCTAGTGCTGAGAAGGACCAGGGGAGACAGGATAGTAGTCTTCCAACATTTGAGGGGCTGCCACAGAGAGGAGGAAGGGGGTCAAGCTATTTTCCAAAGCACCCGAAGGCCAGACAAGGAATAATGGATGGAAACTGAACAAGGAGAGATTCCACCTGGAAATAAGGAGGAATTTTCTGACAGTGAGAACAATCAACCCATGGAACAGAAGTTGCCTTCAGAGGTTGTGGGAGCTTCATCCCTGGAAGCTTTCAAGAAGAGACTGGATTGCGTTCTGTCAGAAATGGTGTAGGATCTCCTGCTTGGGCGGGGGGTTGGACTAGATGATCTACAAGGTCCCTTCCAACTCTGTAATCTGTTAAATCCTGAAAACACCCAAGCATAGGAAGGTATATTTGGAGGTCTCCGTCAAATCTTTGAAGAATTTTGAGAGGACGGATCAAATCGCCAAGACTCCTTTGAACTGGACCTCTGCAAGTTTCCGAAGATGCTTCTTTTAAGAGTGGGATTTGGAGTCACAAGGCTGGAGGCCTGAGACTGGGTTATTATTTTGAGTTACCGGTTGAAGCTGATGCTTAATCCCACCAGCCTGGAGGCTGCGATAAGAAGAGACAGTCTCTACTCTTCCTGGAAGAGAGATGTGAGAGAGATAAACGGGCTACTTATGGTCTGGATCCTATGGAAATCCCCCCGCCCCCCCAAAAAAAACCCGAGCAAGGCAGCAACTTTCTGAAACAAACACATCTGGAAGCAAAGGAGCCGTACGTGGTAAGTAGAGGCCCAAATCGAGCAACTTCCTACAGTACAATAGGAGTTGACAACTGCCAGGCATTGACAAATGCCAGAGATCACAGCTTGCATATTGGTTTTTCCCTTTTCTTCTTTCTTTTTAAGCCAGGCTCAGTAACTTAGCTGCTGTGATGCAGGGGTGGGGCTGCTGGGGGTTCTCGGGGGTTCGGGAGAAGCTCTAGCTAAGATTCTGTGCAGTTTGGAGAACCCCCAAATCCTACTCCAGGCTGGCCCCGCCCGCCCCTCCCAGGTGTCCCCATGTGGCGCGTTTGGGAAGCAGGTAAGTGCACGGCACATATGGAGACTCTGGGAGGGTGAAAAACGGGCCTACCGAAGGTTTGGGAAGGCCAGAAATGGGCCCGTTCCTGGTCTCCAGACGGCCTCCGGAGCCTGGGGAGGCCGTTTTCGCTCTCCAAGAGGCTTGAGGAAAGCCTCTGGAGCCCGGGGAGGGCAAAGACACCCCCTCTCCATGGTGCATGAGGCCGACTAGGCCACGCCCACCATGGCCACGCCCACCCAGCAACCAGGCAAATAACCCTTTGCTAAAAATTTTCAAGCCCACCCCTGCTGTGATGGATCTTCTATTGTGAGCCTCCTGGCTCTGTTCTCGTGCAGAGCGCAAGATAGAGGCTGTATCTGACAATGGGTCTTCTTCTTCTTCTTCTTCTTCTTCTTCTTCTTCTTCTTCTTCTTCCTCCTCTTCTTCTTCTTCTTCTCTCCTCCTCCTCCCCTTCTCCTCCTCCTCCTCCTCCTCTTCTCCTCCTCCTCCTCCTCCTTCTTCCTCTTCCTCTTCTTTTCTTTTCCTTCTCTTTCTCCCCCCCCTCTTTACATTATATTAACAGGGAAATGTAATCTTTCTCTCCCCTTTACAGATTTGCCTATTTTTTTATTTGGCAATCCCATTGAGAGAGAAGACACTGTCTGGATTATAATCCAGTGGAGCTCTTGAGAATGTTTAAGACATATTTTCATACTTTCCTACACCATTTCAGACAACCATTTATCTGAAACAGTATAGGGTCTCCTTTTCGAACAGGGAGTTGGTCTAGAAGACCTCCAAGGCCCCTTCTAACTCTATAGATTTCTGTCCTTGTAAGAAATTACACTTAAATCTTTGAAGCCGTTCTGAACTCGCTGATCCTGATTCTCCATACCAAGGGTGATTGAATTAAACACAGATGCTGTCCCCCTAAGTATCCCCTATTTCAATATTGATCTACGGTTCTTGTCAGAGATCCCTAATGAAAGAAAAGAGGGCGAGATTTATTAATAAAATGCACGCGAGGAGCAAAGCAAAGCAAAAGAGAATTAAGACTGACGTGCTGGGGATCAATCCTTCTCCTTCTACAAATGAAATCGAAGCAGAAATAATTTATTTTCCTTGCAGCCAGACAGAGATGTCGGGGTAGATTAAATGTCATCTCAAGCAGATACTTGGGAAAGGCTCAGAAGCAATATCCTTCAGCCAACTCTCTTCCCAGAATTCTCTTTGATGCAATGCTCTTATTGTGAAAACATGGGTCTCCCCTTGAAGTAAGAAAATAGCCCGTGTCCAGGCTATTTAAGTTAATAAAATCCAGGTAAGTATGTTTAGACCTCCCCACATCTTGATTTTGAATCAAGGCTCCATATCTTGATTCAAAAAAGCAGGAATGTCACCTCAAATGTTATATAAATAAGGGGAGGAAAATCTACATTATTCTTTGTATAAAGAATATACTTTCCTTCCTTCCTTCCTTTGTTCCTTTCTTCCTTCCTTCCTGTCTTTCTTTGTTCATTTCCTTTCTTCCTTTAATTCTTTCTTCCCTCCTTTCTCCCTCCCTCCTTCATGTCCTTCCTTCCTGTCTTTCTTTGTTCATTTTCTTTCTTTCTTTCTTTCTTTTTCTTTCTTTTTCTTTCTTTCTTCTTTCCTCCTTCCCTTCCTCCCTCTCCCTCCCTCCCGCTCTCCCTTCTTCATGTCCTTCCTTCCTTCTTTCCTTCTTCCCTTCCTCCCTTCCTCCCTCCCTCCCTTCCTTCCTTTCTGTCTTTCTTGGTTCATTTCCTTCCTTCCTTCCTTCTTTCCTTCCTTCCTTCCTTCCTTCCTTCCTTCCTTCCTTCTCTCCTTTCTCCCTCCCTCCTTCATGTTCTTCCTTACTGTCTTTCTTTGTTCATTTTCCTTCCTTCCTTCCTTCCTTCCTGTTCATTTCCTTCCTTCCTTCCTGTCTTTCTTTCTTCATTTCCTTCCTTCCTTTCTTCTTCCCTTCCTTTCTTCCTTCTTCCTTCCTTCCTTCCTTCCTTCTTTCCTTCCCTCCCTCCCTCCCATCTCCTTCCTTCCTTTCCTTCTTCCCTTCCCTTCCCTTCTTCCTCTTCCTCTTCCAAAACTTAATTTAATTAGATTTGCATCTAGCATGAGTTTTCTTAGCTCAACGTACTTTACAGCAAATCAGGTTATCCATCAGTTTCGTGGTTAAAAAAAAAAGAGAGAAAAAAGAGTGGAGATTTTTTGCTCTAAAGCCCATCTCAGCCATTAAGACTGTGCTGGCTCTTTGTAACAAACTAAAGTATCAATTTGAAAAATGTCATTGATTTTGTGGGGTCATTCTTTCACTAGATGGCAGATGAATAATTGGCAGAAAAGAGAGAGAGAGAGAGAGAGAGAGAGAGTGAGTTAGTTTTGTATATCTGTAGATATATGCTGTTCCTGCTTTGGGAAATTCTCACATTATTATTATTATTATTATTTATTAAATTTATATACCGCCCTTCTCCTGCTGGACTCAGGGCGGTGTACAGCCAAGTAAAAACATTACAATACAAAATTTAAAAGAAATATAAAAGAATTATATATTATGGCCAAGGATTATTAAAATCTACCAATTAAAACCCATTTTACAATTAAAAATCTAATCTCAGAAAAGGAGGAAGGGTTACGCCAGCCCTGCTTGTTGGAAAAGAAAAGTTTTTAGGGCATGGCGAAAAGCCCGGAGATCTGGTATCCTGCGTATCTCTGGGGGCAGGTCGTTCCAGAGGGCAGGTGCTGCCACAGAGAAGGCTCTCCCCCTGGGGGTCGGCAGCCGACATTGCCTGGCTGACGGCACCCGGAGGAGCCCCTCTCTGTGGGAGTGTACTGGCCGGTGGGAGGCTATTGGCGGCAGAAGGTGGTCCCGCAAATACCCAGGTCCGATGCCATGGAGTGCTTTAAAGGTGGTCACCAACACCTTGAAGCGCACCCGGAAGTCCACCGGGAGCCAATGCAGCTCACGCAGGAGAGGTGTCACATGGGAGTGCCCCATCGCCCCCAAAATCCCCCGCGCGGCCTCATTCTGCACCAGTTGGAGCCTCTGGGTGCATCTCAAGGGGAGCCCCATGAAATATGAAGGGAAGAAAGATTTCTCTTTAGTTTCTCAGCTCAAGGATGTCTTCATATTGCTGAAATACTAATATCATTTTTAAAAAAAAAAAAAATTCAGATCATTCTGTAAACCTGTAAGAAAAATAACCGAGAAGTGTGTACGGGAAAGCCTTCCAGATCTTTTGAAGTTCTGGATGCTTTCACAAGTCACCCATGATCTTTGCTTTGCAGAGATCAGAAATCGCTGGCAAAATCTGTCTGCCTTATGAAGAACAAGCCTCTTTTTCGGAGGCATTGTGTATTAATTCCACAACAGGAAACGAGTAATTCTTTCTACTTTCCCTGAAGGGATGCATCAGAAACACATGTGGATTTTTTTTTTTATTTTTTGGAACAAAAATTCCTTTGGGAACATCTGTGGTATAAACTTCCACGGTGGAAAAGACATAAGTGACAGAACGCATCGTGAATTTGTGGAGAAGTACAAAGGTTTTACTCCATACACCCTTTAACAGAATAACAGAGTTGGAAGGGACCTTGGAGGTCTTCTAGTCCAACCCCCTGCTCAGGCAGAAAACTCTACACCACTCCAGACAAATGGTTATCCAATCTCTTCTTAAAAGCTTCCAGTGTTGGAGCATTCACAACTTCTGGAGGCAGGTTGTTCCACTGATTAATTGTTCTCACTGTCAGGAAATTTCTCCTTAGTTCTAGGTTGCTTCTCTCCTTGATGAGTTTCCACCCATTGCTTCTTGACCTGCCCTCAGGTGCTTTGGAGGATAGCTTTACTCCTTCTTCTTTGAGGCAGCCCCTGAGATATTGGAAGACTGCTATCATATCTCCCTTAGTCCTTCTTTTCATTAAAACAGACATACCTAGTTCCATTAACCCATTAATATTTGACACTTAAAGCAGGAAGGGGGAAATTACTTTAAAGATGTTTGATAATGATGATTGAACGGACAAGTTGCCAAATTGGCTGGGTGGGTAGAAAGAGAAACATAGCTCCCCCCACCCAATAAGTGACACCAGGAGATGGACCTGAATTTTTCTGGCAGTTTGAGATTGGTTAAGGAAACCAAGAATTGTATTGAGCTTTTCCAAGGATTTACCAATCATATCTGAGGTTTATTCAGGTTGGAAGGGCAGTTTTCAGTGCCATAGAAAGATCCCAATGTGAGGAGGAGGAGGAAGAGGAGGAGGAGGAGGAGGAGGAGGAGGAGGAAGGGAGGAGGAGGAGGAGCAGAAGAGGGGGTGGAGGAGGAAAGGAGGAGGAGGAAAGAAAAGAAAAAAGGAAGGAAGGAAGGAAGAGGGAAGGGGAGAGAAAAAAGAAGGAAGGAAGTGGGAGGGGAGTGGGAAAGAAAGAAAGAAAGAAAGAAAGAAAGAAAGAAAGAAAGAAAGAAAGAAAGAAGGAAGGAAAGAAAGAAAGGGGGGAGGGAGGATGGCTGGCTGCTTTATACGAAGTCAATTTGTATAGCAAGAGAAGTATCCTTGACTCTGACTGGCAATAGCTGTCACATGGTTTTATTGTCCCTGATAGTGAAAATATTAATTGGATACAGCAGGAATTTGACTCTAAGATTGTTAGGCACAAAGGATCAGGACCCTACGTTAAGTTGCAATTCAGAAAATTTATTGCTCAGATTTATGGCTCAAAGACAAGAATCTAGCCAACTAAAGCTCAGTACTAAATTGATGCCAGATAAGAATCAATGCAATTCAAGGGTGGTTGGACTTAAACCATTTGTGGCAACAGAACGACTCTAAGCTGATGACCTGCTTAACTCCACTTCCCCATCTCTGCCTGCTCTTCTCCTACATCGACGACGTTTCTCAACTTTTAAGCTGTGTGGACTTCAACTCCCAGAATTCCCCAGCCAACAAAGGGAATCCCTGCCTCTATCTGAAATGTTGCCATTTCTTGGATGTGCATTTTTTAATTTTTAAGGAGTCTGAAAGAAGTTCTGTTTATTAATTTGTAATGATTGCTTTCATCCGTGGAGGTAAGTGTTTGCTTTTAAAACTGAGCTGCTTCTGCTGAGTAATCAGGAATTCAGTTTGCCTTTTCAGACATGTGGCTAAGGCTCGTGTTCATTTTCAATAGGACAAGCAAAATTCTTCTACGTTGCTTGACTTATTCCATCCTTGTGAAAAATCTTGCTTGGTTTCACTTGCCCTGAGACTTCAGCTGGGTTCCATCAACTGTTCTGGCCCGTGAAAACAAGAAGAATTTCTATTATCTCCGATTGTGACCCTAATTAAAAAAATAATCAGAAGGGATTCACTGTCCCAGGTCATGTTTTGTTTTAATGATCACATAATTAGATATCTTTCTGAGAAAGCCCAGTTTATCCCGATAAATCACATAATGGTTTCGTGAAACCCCGCTTGCCAAAACAGCTATTAGGATGTTGGCTTCATCCCTGTTTTAAGAAAGACTGGCTGACGATAAGTAAACTCTTCGTTTCTTTTCCAATGAATGAGACAATGCTTACAGCCTCATGAGTCACTCTAAAAATAATTTGGAGTAAAAAATAATAATAATAATACAGCAAGACTTTCGGAACTTGGAAATGAAAGAATTTAGAATTATATGTTGTGGCCCGCCAGCGGCCTGCGCAGATTGTGGCTGATCCCGACGACGAGGAGGCTGGTGTGGTGTTGCGCCAGCAGCCTGTGCAGCTGGCGCTCGAGAAGGAAAAAAACTGTTTAAACTCTTGCCGTGGGGCTTCAAAGGGCCGCCCTACAGCTGATCAGTGTTAAAAGACAGTGTGGTGGTAGACCAGTGCGCTGGAAAAACAAATGGGTAGACTGGAACGCTCCAAGAACAAATGGGTAGACTGGTACAGCTCTGCAAGCAGTTAAGAGCCTGGTAGACCAGTAGCTCTGCTAAATCCTTTTTTTTTTTTTTTAATTTGATTTATATGCCGCCCTTCTCCGGAGACTCAGGGCAGCTTACAGTGCGCTAAGCAATAGCCTTCATACTTTTGTATATTTTATACAAAGTCAGCTTATTGCCCCCACAAACTGGGTCCTCAATTTACCTACCTTAGAAAGGATGGAAGGGTGAGTCAACCTTGAGCCTCGTGAGATTCGAACTTGCAGTAATTGCAGGCAGCTGGTGTTAATAACAGTGTGCTTTAGTCCACTGTACTACCAAGGCTCTTTTATTATGTATTATTGTTATGTAAATTGAAAATATTTTTTTTAAAAAAGGGTCATAAGTCCAAGACTACCTCTAACTAGCAACTGTAGCTAGGGGGACCTTTGCACAGGTTCGCCTGGTGCACCAATTGCGACCCTACTTGGATCAGGAGGCTCTCCTCACAGTCACTCATGCACCTCACGATTAGATTATTGCAACACGCTCTACATGGGGCTACTCTTGAAGAGTGTTCAGAGACTACAGTTGGTCCAGAATGCAGCTGCGCGAGCTGTCGTGGGTGCACTTAGATACACCCGCATTACACCAATTCTCCGCGAGCTGCACTGGCTCCCTATTGGTCACCGGGCACAATTCAAGGTGTGGATTATTATCTTTAAAGCCCTACATGGCTCAGGGCCAGGCTATCTTCGAGACCGCCTTCTTCCACATAGCTCCCAGCGACCGGTAAGATCCCACAGAGTTGGTCTCCTCCGGGTCCTGTCAGCTAAACAATGCCAGCTGGCGGGTCTGTGGGGGAGGGCCTTCTCTGTGGCTGCCCCGGCTCTCTGGAACCAGTTACCTCCTGAGGTCCAGACCATCCCCACCCTATTGGCCTTCTGGAAAGCGGTGAAGACCTGGCTTTTCTGGCAGGCCGGGGGCCGTTGATCTCGCTGTTGCAATTGTGCGAGATCCGGCCATGAATGGTGTGCATGGACTTTTAATGTTTTTAAAATGTTTTTTATAATGTTTTTAAATAATTTTCCTATGTTCTTTGTTGTATTATTTTTTTGCTGTAAGCCGCCCAGAGTCCCTTGGGAGTTGGGTGGCATAGAAATTTGATAAATTAAATTAAATTAAATTAAATTAACTATCCTGCAATAACTTTCACAGTGATCCCACATTTCAATAGGATATAAGTCAACGTCCCTGAATTGATTTCTCTGAAGTTCAGTTTGCTTTATGATTTCATAGAGGTCCAGCTTTCTGATAAATTGCATCCTATTCAGCTCCATTACGTTCTTTATTTATGATTTTTCCCAAGCTAGATAATAGGAAGGCAATTCATTATTCATATACATTCATTTAGGCTGGACTGCTTCCTTAATATCTGATCTGGCTGGGAGGTATAGCAGTATTGTATCCGATCAGACAGTGGGATGACTTCCTAACAGAAGTGAACGATGGTATTTTCATTCTAGATTCTTCACTGAGACAATAACCATGTCTCCTCTTTTATTTATAGCCCAGGACTTAGAGACCTGACATTTCTTGGGCTGAACAACCTCACGGATTTCCTTCCCCCTCCCAAGACAGCATGTGGGTATCTTCTTCCATAACCAAAAGCAGTGAGAACATTTGCAGGAGAAAATTAGCACTTTTAAAGATTTGATTTTTGAGCTCTAATAATAGGTAAAGGTTCCCCTTGCACATATGTGCTAGTTGTTCCTGACTCTAGGGGGCAGTGCTCATCTCCGTTTCAAAGCTGAAGAGCCAGCGCTGTCTGAAGACGTCTCCGTGGTCATGTGGCTGGCATGACTCAATGCCAAAGGCGCACGGAACGCTGTTCCCTTCCCACCAAAGGTGGTCCCTATTTTTCTACTTGCATTTTTTTACTTGCTTTCGAACTGCTAGGTTGGCAGAAGCTGGGACAAGTAACGGGAGCTCACCCCGTGATGCGGCACTAGGGATTCGAACTGCTGAACTGCTGACCTTTCGACCGACAAGCTCAGTGTCTTAGCCACTGAGCCACCGCATCCCTTTGAGCTCTAATAGTCACATTCAAAATATCTTTGATCTTAGAGGAATTAATTGCATACAATCAATTTCTGTTAGTTTGTGGTAAGGCGTCGAGAGGCGCACTATAAAATGCACCTCTGGTTTAGCCTCAGAAGGTAAATAGGATGTCACGAGGTGCAAAGGGAACCAAACAACTTAAGCAGCCTTTTAGTGCAAAACAATGTTCCCAGCATGTTTATTTGTTGTTTTGTCTATTTTTTAAAGCTGGATGCTACATGACTACATAAGAGGAAATATGAACTGGATTTTTCAGGGAAGGGTTTGAGCTGCTAAACCTCAGAAGGTCACTAGAGGGCAGCCAATGATTATTATTTCTCTGTCTCTCTCTGCTGCCATCTACTGACCTTCAAGATTTTTGCAGCCCAGCTGTGGATAACCCTAGAGAAAATGATTGTACGATTTGATGGGGAAGTGCTGGGGCTGTCATTGTAGGTGTGGAGAGAAGGAAGAGAAAGAGGGATTGTTGATAGAGAGGATAAAACCATGGAAAAAAGAAAAATGACTTTGAGTGTAGTGGAGGAGAAAGAGGGAGAAGGAGAGAGAGGGAGGAAGGAAGGAAAGAAGAAGGGAAGGAAGGAAGGAGAAAGGAAGAGAGAGAGAGAGAAAGAGAGAAAGAGAGAAAGAGAGAAAGAGAGAAAGAAAGAAAGAAAGAAAGAAAGAAAGAAAAAAGGAGGAGGAGGAGGGAGGGAAGGAAGGAAGGAAGAAAGGAGAAAGGAAGAGAGAGAGAGAGAGAGAGAGAAAGAAAGAAAGAAAGAAAGAAAGAAAGAAAGAAAGAAAGAAAGAAAGCTTGATTTCTTCAAATTACAGATTACAGGCAGGGTTCATACATCTCTTCTATGATTTTCCCTTTTTTAAATTTAAACAATCACAGGGAATCCTCAATTTACGACCACAAATTGGGATTATAAATGTTGTTGCTAAACAGGCAGTCGAGTCTTCTCCAAAGAAAGAAAGAGAGAGAGAAAGAGAGAGAGAGAAAGAGAGAGAGAGAGAAAGAGAGAGAAAGAAAGAAAGAGAGAGAGAGAAGGAAGGAAAGAAGAGAGAGAGAGAAAGAAAGAGAGAAAAAGAAAGAGAAAGAAAGAAAGAGAAAGAAAAAAAGAGAAAGAAAGAGAAAGAAGGAAAGAAAGAAAGAGTGAGAGAGAGACAGAAAGAGAGAGAAAGAGAGAGAGAGAGAAAGAAAGAGAGAGAGAAAGAGAGAGAAAGAAAGAGAGAGAAAGAAAGAGAGAGAGAAGGAAAGAAAGAGAGAGAGAGAAAGAAAGAGAGAAAAAGAAAGAGAAAGAAAGAAAGAGAAAGAAGGAAAGAAAGAAAGAGAGAGAAAGAAAGAAAGAAAGAAAGAAAGAAAGAAAGAAAGAAAGAAAGATGCTCCCAGGCTCAATTCAGGCCATCTGACTAGGCATGTTCCAACTCTACTGGGCAGCTCTACTGGGAAAATTCAGCAACATTTTGAGGTCCCAGGCCTGGCACCCCTAGAACCAGACGGAGCCCCCTTCATGAGATCTGCTTAGCATTAGGATGTAGTATTCTCCAAAGGACGGTCAGATAATTCTCGCCAACGTTCGAGATGTCAGCCTCAATTACATCGCCTGGATGCCACGTTATGCGTTATTTTCATGTTCTCCTCCCCCCCCCACAGCACCAGAGGAGACACCCCCCTCCAGATCCACCCCCCACCCCCCATTGAAGGAGAAAGGCTCCCCCGAAGGCTTTTACAGGTTACCACAAAGTCCTGCTTATTGTCTGGTGCGTACCTTAGCAAGACCGCAAGTCTGACTCACTGTCGCTCCTTAGACTGAGTCAGACTCTCGGTAGAGTTGATATTCTTAGCGCTTACAGCACATTTGTATGGGAGTGTATGCTTGTGTCAGGGAAAACAGTGCGTAGGGGGAATCTCAGCCAAGGAAGATTAGCTATTAAGCACAGAGTCTCAATGGAATGGATAACGGTCCTTCTTCTAATAAGGTTTCCATTTTGGCTAAATGTCATGTGGTAATTGGAAATTATGTCCCACTGCTGTCAGTTCCTCAAACATTACTTTTTTAAAAAAAAAAACCAACAACAATCAACACCAAAACATAAATACATCTAAGGGGGGTTATTTCACTTGGGGGAAGAATGGTATTTATTACATGTTGCAAAGGTGATTTTATAGGAGGAAAGTGGACTTTCTGAGTTTTTTTTTCCCTTTTGAAGACGTTTCCCTTCTCATCCAATAAGGTTCTTCAGCTCTGACTGGATGGTGGGGAAATGGAAGGATTTATATTCCTTGCAGACAGCTGGTTGTTTGCATCCTTTTTAGAGGGTCGTTGAAGCACTTGGAGGTAGACAAGGACCCTCTAAAAGGATGCAAATGACCAGCTGTCTGCAAGGAATATAAATCCTTCCATTCCCCACCATTCAGTCAGACCTGAAGAAGCTTCTTGGAGGAGAAGGGAAACGTCTTCAGAGAAAAACCCAGAAAGTCCAGTTGCCTCTTGAAAAAAAGCATCTTTTTTTGGGGATAACCATGACTTGGATGATGGAGAATCTCTACAGATTTTTACTTATTACATGATTTTATCCTGAATAAACTCAACCTAGGCATAATTAATTTTTTTTCTAATTTTGTAGAAATAATCCACCATCTATAGTTTTACGGCGTAGAAGATCTGCGCAAAACTACCACAGATTAGAACTGGAGAACAGTTGGGATTGCAAGGCAGAATTGCGCCTGATAAAGAACAAATGAAGTTGTATCCATTCTAACCGTGTCAGAATGAATAAATGTGCTTTTGATACTTGGCATTATAACGCTATCATATTTATGTTGTTTTCTCCTGATTTGGACTTCGATGGCGTTTTGTTTATGGTAGATTTATGGGCTGTCTTATTTTGCTTTTAATTAATTTATTACATATCACCTAGAGTTGCCTTGGCAATTGAGGTACCCTTTAAATCAGTTCAATTCCTAGCTTCATGAATACATTTATAAAGTCTAGAGTTGAACCTTCATTTATCGTGCATTTTTCCCCCAGAACGTTCCTGATTTTTCTTCTCCCTTTTCAGTCATCCTCTCAAGTAGAAAATTTTGTTCCATCCTGTGGCTCTTCAAGCAAGACATGTCCCGGGTTTGAAAATCTTCTCCTTGTTAATTTGTCTTCAAAACGTGTTGCAAATTATATCCTATAAATACACACTGACACAAGTTGTGTCAGGGTTCCAAGTAACACTCCCAACGAAAAAAGACTCCAAGGCTAGAAGTTCTTCAAAGTTCCATTTTATTAGAGATGTCATATTGGCACATCTGCAAAAACCCAATTCTGAAAGCTTTTCCCCACTCACCTGTCCATCACATGGTCCAATCAATGCACCGTCCCAACTAGAGATGCCTCCCAGTCACACCATTCCAGGTGCAGGGCAAGATGTCCTTGACTCTCAAAGAAAATAATGTTATTGTGGCTAGATATCTCAACAACTCCCTACAATCCCTGGTCCCAGTTTCCCACATCACTAAATGTGGCAGCCCGGAAGATCCAAAGTAAAAGATGGCTTCCAGGACTGACAGTTGTCTAATTTCTAGAGAAAGTAAACAAGCTTTCTAAGTATCGCTGGTTATTTTGGAGGTCTAGACGTGGTGGCTTGTCGATCAAAAGGTTGGCAGTTCAGCGGTTCGAATCCCTAGTGTCGTGTAACAAAGTGAGCCCCGTAACTTATCCCAGCTTCTGCCAACCTAGCAGTTCGAAAGCACGTAAAAAAAAAAAATGCGAGTAGAAAAATAGGGACCACCTTTGGTAGGAAGGGAACAGCGTTCCGTGTGTCTTTGGCGTTGAGTCATGCTGGCCACATGACCACGGAGACGTCTTTGGACAGCGCTGGCTCTTCAGTTTTGAAACGGAAATGAGCACCGCCCCCTAGAATCGGGAACGACTAGCACATACCGTGTTTCTCTGAAAATAAGACATCCCCTGATAATAAACCCAATCAGGCTTTTGAACACATGTCCTAAACTAAGCCCTCCCCGAAAATAAGCCCTCCCTGAAAATATTTAAATTCATGCGCAGCCAGTCCCCGCCATTTCCTCTGGTTAGGGTTATGGAGACAGAGCTGGAAGTCAGGTAAGATGGCAAGAGAATCCCCGTCTTTCTCCACACGCCCCAAAATAATAAGACCTCCCTAAAAATAAGGCCAAACGCTTATTTCAGGGTTCAAAAAAAAATAAAAGACAGGGTCTTATTTTCAGGAAAACACGGTATGTGTGAGGGGAACCTTTATCTTTTCGATTTTCTAAAGTGTGAATGATGATGGGAGAACAGCAGAGGTGCTTCGGCTACTGGTCACAATATCCCTAAATAATTCATTAATGGAAACCTTTTTGTTTTTCAAGGATGCCAAAATTCAGGGAGGAAAAATTCCTTTCTTCTTCGCAAATGGCCGCAGAGGTCTCTGTAGTCCCTTCCCTGAGACCCGCCTTCAGCAAAACATTACATTTCCTTAATAACCGTGACTCACTCCCACATCGGTGATCGGTCTGCTTCGAAGTTAAAAATAATAATTTGGATCAGCCGCAACTTGTAGAACGGCGGTGTCCCGTTTCTATTGTTTTATGCTCCATGTTAAAAAAAAAAAAATGACCTCCCAGATCCAGGAGCTTATTCTGAATAATACAGATTGGACATCGTTCATGGTTTTGGACAGCAGAGTGATAATGATTTCCTTAAACTCGTGGGCCACCGTGTGGAATCCAGAAGTCTCGAATCGACTCCATATGTACCTACTGTGCTTCTTGCTGCTTTGCGACGGCTCTTAACTGCCGAAAATTATTTCCCAGCCTAGCAGAAAACAGAGTTATGAACACCTGGAGAACAGTGGGTTCCACGTGGTAGGTCTCATACCACGTCTCATTTTCTGTCCCCCACCCTCCATTCAGCACACTAGAACTTTTTGCCAATTTTCCACTTGATGAACCTCTCCATTTTATGGCTTCCTTTTCCTTCTCTCTCTCTCTCTCTCTCTCTCTCCCTCCCTCCCTCCCTCCCTCCCTCCCTCCCTCCCTCCCTCTCTCTCTCCCCAAGAAAGTATTTTCACAGTCTTTCGCTATTTATATTTTTATCCTACTTATTTCTTTCTCTCGAAGGTGCATAAATAGCTTTATATCAAAAGGTATGAATCGGCAGTCTTCCGATACTTGAGAGGCTGCCACAAAGAAGGAAGGGAGGAGGGGGGTTCAACCTATTCTCCAAAGCACCTGAAGGCAGGACAAGAAGCAACGGATGAAAATTTATCAAGGAAAGAATCAGCCTAGAATGAAGGAGAAATTAAGGGGTCCTTGGTGCTCTCTGAGCTTGCTGGTTTCCTTAGAAATGTTTCCTTATCCAAACGACCATATTTTTCGGAGTATAAGATACTCCGGACTATAAGATGCACCTACCTTTTTTGGTGAGGAAAACAAGAAAAAAGAAATCTGCCTCCCAGCAATTTTGCCTCGTTGCAGCAAACAGCAAACAGCCTGCTTTACTTTCATTTTCGTTTTCAGCATTGCTTGATTAGCACAAAAAAAAAAAAAAAAAAATCTGCTCCCAGCAATTTACCTCCTTGCAGCAAGCAGCAGAGGCCCGCACAGCAATAGGCCATGGCAATCCCTGCAGCCTGAAACAACTGAGAATAGGGAGGCCGATCCAACCAACAATCAACTTGCGCTAATTAGACTGTGCTGAAGCTGATATGAGCTGTTTCTTCTTGCTGCTTGCTGCAAGGAGGTAAATTGCTGAGAGGCAGAGGCCAAAAGGTAGGTGGGGTCAGTGGATGGGCGGGGATATATTCGGTGTATAAGATGCACCCAAATTTTCACACCCTTTTTAGGAGGAGGGAAAGGTGCATCTTATGCTCCGAAAAATATGGTAGGTAACTTTACCATAATGTTCCAGAAACATCTGGAAAATGGCCTGAAAATGGCCCCAAAATGACCAAAACTGGGCAAAAAACCAGCATGTTCATGCCGGACAGCTGTTCTTTGGGTTTCTGGTGCTCTGGCATGTGCCCATGTATGTGCATGGACGCATGTTCTGCTTTGGGCACTCGGTGCCGGAAAGGTTCGCCATCACTGGTATAAGGTCTGCTTAAGCAGAGGGTTGGATTAGAAGACTTTCAAGGTACCTTCCCAACTCTGTTATTTTGTAATTAAATGTTGATGGTAAGGAACATAAATGATATCACCAACATGAGATAGGAGGACATCAGGGGTGAAATGCTCCCGCTTCGGACCGGATCGCCCGATCCGGTAGCGATGGAGGTGGGTGGTTGGGAGAACCGGTAGCAAAAATCCCTGCGCCCCCCCCACACACACACACCATGCTCAGCTGAGCCGCACAATCATCAGAGGCTTTTTTTACTTTTAAAAGCATTTTTTCTACAACCTCTTTGGGCGAAAAAATGCTTTTAAAAGTAAAAAAAAAAGCCTCTGATGATTGGTTTTAAAAGTTTTTTTTTAAATTGGCCACGCCCACCCAATCACATTACCCCACCACCACCAAGCCACACCCACAGAACCGGTAGTAACGAATTTTAGATTTCACCACTGGAGGACATGTAGCATGGCCGTATATCTCTCATTATAGAGAATAGACATCTGTGAACATTCTGAGCCTCAAAGAATGATGGAACGTTATTTCAATGCTCTGGAATAAGTGCATTGGAAAGAATAATTGTTTTTTTCCAATATGCCTCCTTGATGCTTTGTGCATCATTATTATGATATGGATGAATCATCCGTATTCCGTCCTTATTTTAACTTTGGGGGGTGGGTGGGGGAAACATTGCAAATGACTTTTGAAAATGTTCTTAGTGTGACTTGTAGGCGTTGGAACATTTAGCCTCTGGGATTTAAAAGCCAAAAATTTAGGAGAAAAAGATGAACGATTGCATTTTGACGCTGAAACTTACGAATTCAAAGGAGGATCGTTGACATCAAAGATGAGTATATCAGTGGTGGGTTTCAAAAATTTTTACAACCAGTTCTGTGGGCGTGGCTTGGTGGGCGTGGCGTGGTTTGGTGGGTGTGGCAGGGGAAGGATACTGTCAAATCTCCATTCCCTCCCCAATCCAGGGGAAGGTTACTGCAAAATCCCCATTTCCTCCCGATCAACTGGGACTCGGGAGGCAGAGAATAGATGGGGGCGGGACCAGTCAGAATTTTTACTACTGGTTCTCCAAACTATTCAAAATTTCCGCTACCAGTTCTTCAGAACTGGTCAGAACCTGTTCCTCTGCCTCTCTGCTGTCAGCCTCTGGAGGCTTCGGAGTCCGCACATCACTCCCCGATGGCCCTGGCCCCATCTCTGCCTCCAACGCAGAGCCCTCATCTGGGCCTTCCCCAGCCTCCAGGACTGACCCCTGTTCTTCCTCAGCCTCCTCACTGTCCGACTCCATTGCCAGCTCCGCAGGCTGCTGGCGGACCACAACAGTTACCAATTTTTTTCTGGATTTGGATATGATTCCTTAAGGAAAAGTGATGTGAAAATGTCTCCTTGTGTATTTTATTCATTGACTCCTACATTACTGGAAAATTGTGTCTACCACAGCTAACAGGGTTTCATGGTTTGACTGTATCAATCCATTTACTTAGTGGTATTTTACTTTGAACTTAATACAAGAATTCTCCAGGGAAGTGTACCGGATCACTACCTACTTTAGCACCAAGTAATTTAATTGGATATTCAGTAACCCAAACATTCTAAGGTTTCCCCCCCTTTTTAAAGTAATTCTGAGCAAAACCTATCTGAATTTATCAGAATAATTTAAGTTTTGTTTTGTTTTTTAAGTTCAGTTCTCACAATATAAGGTATCACTTTTCCTCCCCCAAACATTGATCTCTATACTGTAACTACTATAAAATGAGCCATACCGTATTCTGTATTTGGGTCTGAAAAATTAGATTTCACGTTGAATTGTTTCTGGTAGTTTGGCAAACAAAGCAGAGAATGATCTGAAGAACTGATAAATTAAAACCCCGCTCCCTTCTATTAGACACTGATGATGTTATCCAATTGGGTCATAGAACGTCTGCAAGAAAATAACCAAGGTTAGAGAGCATCAAGGACCCCCACCCCAGAAAGGACCACCCTCCTCCTCCTCCTCCTCCTCCTCCTCCTCCTCCTCCTCCTCCTCCTCCTCCTCCTCTCCATAAACCCCATTCACTTCTAGAACTGATTATGGTACCTAGTTGGGTCACCAAACATCTGAAAGAAAACATAAAACTCAGAGAGCACCAAAAGCTACACTTTTCTCCTCTTCCTCCTCTTCCTTCTCCCCTCCCCACTCCTCCCCCTCCACTCTGCAAACTCCACTCCCTTCTAACACTGATGATGTGCCCTAGTTGGGTCATGGAATGCCTGCAAGAAAACCACCGAGCTCAGAGAGCACCAAGGACCCCACAGTTCAATCCTAAACTAGAAACATTCTTTTCCATCGGTATATAACGTATACCTGTGTTTTCACACCATCGGTCATGCCACCTTTGTTGCTTTGATTTTTTAAAAAAAGGCAGTGGGCACCATCCTTATTTCCATGATCTCCTCTCCATCAAGCCCAGCGCCATCGGCTCAGCAATGAGGTCAGTTGTGATATGTATTTTCCAAAAAAAACAAAAACGTGTCCCAGCTGCTAGTCTGCACTGCTGTTGCCAAGACCCCTCATTGTGGAAACGAGGGAAAGGAGTAATCACAGTCCCAATGGTGAATGAAATCAACTCCAAAGTTTCCGTTCGAATGACTTACATCTACAGATGTGTTTCTCCCACAACCTGATTTATTTTCGGGAAGAAGCCCAAGTACATTTGGTGATGGAATTGTGTACTATCTGAGAATCGTATAAAAGTGTGGTAAACTTGCTGGAGAATCAAGATCATGTGAAGTGTTGATACCACTTTATAAGGCCTTGGTAAGGCCACACTTGGACTTCTGCATTCAGTTTTGGTCGCCACGATGTAAAAACGATGTGGAGACTCTAGAAAGAGTGCAGAGAAGAGCAACAACAATGATTAGAGCACTGGAGGCTAAAACATATGAAGAACGGTTGCAGGAACTGGGTATGTCTAGTTTAATGAAAAGAAGGACCAGGGGAGACATGATAGCAGTCTTCCAATATCTCAGGGGCTTCCCCAAAGAAGAGGGAGTCAAGCTATTCTCCAAAGCACCTGAAGGCAGGACAAAAGCAATGAGTGGAAACCAATCAAGGAGAGAAGCAACCTAGAATTAAGGAGAAATTTCCTGATGGTGAGAACAATTAATCAAAGGAACAACTTCCTTCCAGAAATTGTGAATTCTCCAACATTGGAAGTTTTTATGAAGAGCTTGGACAACCATCTGTCTGAAGTGGTGTAGGGTTTCCTGCCTAAGCAGGGGGTTGGACTAGAAGACCTCCAAGGTCCCTTCCAACTCTGTTATTCTATTCTATAATTCTTTGCTTCAATTGAAGACTCAGCAAGATGTGCCCCAAAAGTGCTTCATCAAAAGACAACTGGATTTTGTTTTTCCTTGAAGACGTTTCGCTCCCCATCCAAGAAGCTTCTTCAGTTCTGATTTGAATGGGGAAGGGTGGAAGGATTTACATTCCTTGCAGTGTCTGTAAGCAGGGATACGACACCGCCGATCTCCTGTTTACAACAGCCCTTCCAGCAGTTCCAAGCAGGCTCCACTTTCACAAATGGGAAAAGCTTTGTAATTATGTCCACATTCTACACCTCCTTTATTCACCCAAGAGTTTTAAAAAAACCAAGCAGGAATGATCTCTGAACCTTTATCCTGTAACACAGTCCTTTCAGCAGTTCCAAGAAGGTTTCCACACCCATTTGCACTAGTCAAGTGACCCTGAGGGCACAGATAAACCTCCAAGTGGCCTCAAACAACTCTCAGAGAGAGCAATAATGACCAGATGACTTCAAGGAATATAAATCCTTCCATTCTCCACCCTTCAGTCAGAACTGAAGAAGCTTCTTAGATGAGAAGCAAAACACCTTCAAGGAAAAACAATGTCCAATTGCTTCTTAAAAAGCACCTTTGGGACAACCATGACCTGGATGACTGAGAATCTCCATAGATGACCTCCTCCTCTTCTTCTTCCTCCTCCTCCTCCCTTCTAGTACTGTGATCTCAGTTGGAAAGCCCAATATGTCTATGGAGATTCTCAGTCATCCAGGTCATGGTTGTCCCAAAGGTGCTTTTTTTCCCAAGAGGCAACTGGACTTTCTGGTTTTTCTTTGAAGAAGTTTTGCTTCTCATCCAAGAAGTTTCTTCAGCTCTGACTGGATGGCGGGTGTTAAGGATATTGTTGTGTGAACAACCAGCAGAGCGTAGAGCACATGGAAATGGTGCTGAGAGCAATAATGAATAAACATACATATAAACCGGTTTATCAGAGTTTTTACTTTGTAGTGAAAAACAATCTCATAGTCTTTAATCAACCCAAGTCTTAGCCAGTCACAATCAGTCCAAAGATACAAAATTCTTCTTACCAGATTTTGTAAAGATCAAACAGGAACAGTTCAGAATAAATAAACCATGATCACATTAGGCCATGTAGCAAAATACAGAAACAGCAATAGGTTCACGCTGGTAACAGGTCATGATGGTGGCATGTCCACAATGACTGCATTTTAGCTCTCCTTAAATACAGTTACAACAGTTATCCAATCAGGATACAATGACTCAGCATTACAATGACTCAGTGGTACTTCTTAAAGTCATAAAATACATATTCATCATGTTAAAGTCATAGAACACATATATTGCCCATATATTGTCCATATATTGCCTGGACAACCTGTTAGGCATGCACCATATCCTAACAGTGGGGAAGGGAAGGATTGATACTCCTTCAAAGAAAGAAAGAAAAATACCAGAAAGTCTAGTTGCCTCTTGAAAAAGCACCTTTGGGAAAGCCCGATGTGTTTTAAAGCTTTAGTATCATTTGCCGAAGCACAGGGAGATGCCCTCAAAACAACTCTCCCTTGAAGTTAATGGTTCTCCTTGTCAGGGTTCCACGTAACACCCCCAATGAAAGAAAACTCTGAAGCTCGAAGTTCCTCAAAGTTCCATTTTATTAAAGAAGTCATATTGACACATCTGGGAAAACCCGAATCTGAAAGCTTCCAGGTTTTCCCTACCCAAAAGAAAGTCCAAGTCCCTTCCCCCTGCACCCACATGTCCATCATGTGGTCCAATCAATCAAAGCACCATCCCAACTGGAGATGCCTCCCAGTTCCAGCCCTCCAGGTGCAGAGCAAGATGACCTTGATTTTCTGAGAAAGGAATGTTATTATAACTATATATCACCCTGGCTCCATACAATCCCCATACAGGCTTCCAGGCCTGAAACTCCTCTTGTTGAAGGACACTTTTTCTTTCTCCCAAACTATTTTTGTTTTGTCATTATCCAGATAGTTCTGCATCCTGGATTTTTTTGGCATCAGCAGGGATTTGGCACTTGTCTGTGTCAGATTATTCATGAACTGGCAGAGTCATGGTAACAAGGTCAGCCAATGAACAGGCATCACAACCAAGTCAGCCAATTGGGAGCTGAGACAGACTGGAGCCAGGGCATGTCTTAGTCTGCAGCTTCTGAGTCTGTGCGGAGAATTGAAACTGGAACTAAGCAGTCTGTGCATGCTTGTCTGCTCTGCTGAAATGAAACTAACTGTTCTCTCCTGCTTTCTGCTGTAACTTCTACCACGCTGGAGGAATCAACTGTTGGTATTGTAAATACTTCATCTGTTATTATGACTATAAAGAAGTTAATGAATCCAGCTGAATCAGTTATCTGTGTGTTCTTCTGGATTTGATTTTTTGCAAGAAACTCTGATAGACTGGTTGAAGTGTGGCCTTTGAATCCTAAAATGAAATCCCCCCCTAGATTTGAGCTCATCTTCAGGTGACCACAAAGACCCACCCATGTTGTTGTTTTTTGGCAGAAATAAAAGAATAGTTTTCCACTGGCTTCGTCCAATAATTTCCCCCCCTTTTTCTTCCACTCTGAATGCTTCATACCAAGAACCCACAACTCCCCAGACAGAGAACCGTTTGATTCAGGAATAAGGTCATTTGGCAGGAGGCTCTTAGATACATCCCTCAGACAAGCATTATGCCATAAACACTCAAGACGATTTGCCATTCGTTGTGAGAAGAAGTTCAGCATCTGTTCTGGAGAAGTTTCAAATCCGGGCCTTCCTCCTGCTATCTTTATTCATCCATAAACCTGGCAATCCGTATGGCGGATTAGCTAAACATATTTAGCTAATGTTTCTTTCTGTCTGGGATCTCCTGGTTTGTTGCCTTGCCAAATTCATCCCTCGGATAGTAGCCCAGCCTACAATCCTTGGGATTTCTGGAAGTCTCCATCCGAGTCCAAACAGATAAAAAACCGACCCATAAAAATCCTTTTGGAAAGACGATTAAGAACTCAGTGTTTTCAAATCCGTGTTGCTAAGGCAACCTTCGTGGAACATATTTTTTTTTCCCCCACGTTGTCAATGAAAAATTTTCTTTCATGCGTTATCCCAAAGTTGCACAAGGATGAACTCCATTTATCTACTAACATCCACAGGATCTGGAAAAGATCAGGCCAGCAGCAAATTGTCTACTGATAACTTTCCATCCACTCAATTGAATCAAAACAAAACAAAATCCTTCTCTAATTAGCACCTTCCCCGCCCCCCAATTTTTCTATTTGAGACAAGGAAAATATTTAGAATATGGAATCACAGAGTTGGAAGGGACCTTGGAAGTCTTCTAATCCAACCCCCTGCTTAGGCAGGAAACCCTACACCACTTCAGACAATGATTATCCAACATCTTCTTTAAAACTTCCAGTGTTGGAGCATTCACAATTTCTGGAGGCAAGTTGTTCCACTGATTAATTGTTCTAACTGTCAGGAAATTTCTCCTTAATTCTAAGTTGCTTTTCTCCTTGATTAGTTTCCACCCATTGCTTCTTCTCCTGCCTTCAGATAGTTTGGAGAACGGCTTGACTCCCTCTTCTTTGGGGCAGCCCCTGAGATATTGGAAGACTGCTGACATGTCTCCCCTAGTCCTTCTTTTCATTAAACTAGACTTACCCAGTTCCTGCAACCGTTCTTCATATGTTTTAGCCTCCAATCATCCCCTAATCCTCTTTGTTGCTCTTCTCTGCACACTTTCTAGAGTCTCCACATCTTTTTTACATCGTGGCGACCAAAACTGAATGCAGAATTCCAAGTGTGGCCTTACCAAGGCATTATAAAGTCGTATTAACACTTCATGTGATCTTGATTCTATCCCTCTGTTAATTTCCTTTTCTGGATCAATACTGCCTTCTCTATGGTGCCATTCAAAGAAAAACATGTATTTACCTTGATAGTGAAAAGTATCCACTGTAATCCCTTTAAAACAAATTGCTTAATGAGCAGTGTGGCAGCCCAGTGCTGAAAACACTCATCTCCCACTCGGAAGTTCAATCCTAGGTAGTGGCAGATATTTCTGTCCTAAGGCGTAAAGAGAAAATATCTGCTGCGAACTCAGCAGAGGTGTGAGGTGGGTTGTGTTGAGAAAGGATGATTGGCCTAAAGTCACCCAGTCAGATTTCATGTCTAAGGGAAAAGGGAAACAACAAGAGAATGGGGAAGGGATAGAGAGGAGAGGGAGAAAAAGAAGAAAGGGAAAAAGAGAGGAAGAAAAGGGAGAGGAAAGAGGAGTAGGAGAGAAGTTAGAAGGAGGGAAGAAGAGACGAGTGGGGGAAGGGAAGGGGACATAGGAAAGAGAAGGAGAGGAAGAACGAAGAAAGTAGGAGGAGATAGAGGAAGGAAGAGAAGGGGACGAGAAGAAGAAAGGCTGTGGCAAAACAAAGAAGGGTAAATGGTAAAAGAGCAGCCCCGAACAAGTAAAAATAAAAAATGAATGTTAAAAGATAAGATGAAAGAAAAATGGTGGGTAAATGACTGTACATGGAAATATATTTATGAGAAATAAAAATAAAAACTTTTTTGAAAAAAAAAAGATTTCATGCCTAAAGCGGGATTAGAACTCACCATCTCCTGGTGATTGTACCAAAGTCACCCAGGCAGTTTTCATGTCTAAGGCGGGACTAGAACTCACCGTCTCCTGGTGATTGACCCAAAGTCACCCTAGCCAGTTTTCATGCCTAAAGCGGGATTAGAACTCACGGCCTCCTGCTTTCTAATCTGGTGCCTTAATCACTAGACTAAGTGATTTGCATATTCATTTTGATACCAATTACGCTTGGCAGAGTTGATTCCTAATTTGGGGGAAACAGGGTAGCGATCCGTTCCTCCTCAATCACAGCTTTCGGGCTGATGTTTTTCAGAATGGATATAATTACGGTGTAGATTTTTTCCCCCTCTCCTCTCTTACTGTTGTTGTAGACTGGAGTTGTGTAGTATCTGGCGGAAGATGGAATCCAGTGTGTGAACAGATGCGGGCCTGCATTGTGGCTGCTGTCTGGGAACAATGTAGAAATCGTGTTCCGTATTAATTTAGCAGCTGTTTGGTGTTTTTTCGAATTAAAGGTAAAGGTTCCCCTCGCACGTATGTGCTAGTCGTTCCTGACTCTAGGGGGCGGTGCTCATCTCCGTTTCAAAGCCGAAGAGCCAGCGCTGTCCGAAGACGTCTCCGTGGTCATGTGGCTGGCATGACTCAACGCCAAAGGCGCACGGAACGCTGTTACCTTCCCACCAAAGATGGTCCCTCTTTTTCTACTTGCATTTTTTACCTGCTTTCGAACTGCTAGGTTGGGACAAGTAACAGGAGCTCACCCCATTACGCGGCACTCGGGATTTGAACCGCTGAACTGCCGAGCTTTCGATCGACAAGCTCAGTGTCTTACCCACTGAGCCACTGCGTTCGAATTAGGTAGTTTCAAATAAGAGATGCCAGACAGAGACCGCAGGTGAAGGAATAAAATATTAAGCCCGTAAAATGAGTGCTTTACAACATTCGTTCACGTGAACGAAGCATGCTTCTTTGAAGCATGAAAATAACCACATCCTCCGATGCGTTGAAGGCTTTTTCCCCATTTGGTGTGCCTGTGTGTGCACGGATAATGGTTTTCCCAGGATGATTGCCGAAGATGCATGGAAAAAACACACACATGTAGCCGTAGATGGCTTTAGTGTGGCAGTGAAGCAGCCGCATCCAACGTTTTTAGAGGACGTGGGTGCTTTCACGCTTTGAAATGGTGCACCTTGGTCGTTGCTAATACGTTTTGCGAAGTACCCCTTTCTCAGCTTGCACAGACATAAATAAATAGAAAAGGAAAGGAAAAAGAAGGATCATTTTTACTGGCAGATTAGGTAAACTGGAACCTCTCCAGGTAGCATATATGCAGCTCTTGCTACCCTGAATTCTACATCTTTAAGAGGAGGGTGAAATTATCTTAAAAATGGAAATAAAACATTGGAGCAGTACTTCCTTCCTTCCTTCCTTCCTTCCTTCCTTCCTTCCTTCCTTCCTTCCTTCCTTCCTTCCTCCCTTCCTCCCTCCCTCCCTCCCTCCCTCCCTCCCTTCTTCCCTCCCTCCCTCCCTCTCTCCTTCCTTCCCTCTCTTTCCTTCCCTTCCTTCCCTCTCTCCTTCCTTGTCTTTTCTTCCTTGTGTCTCCTTCCCCTTCCTTCTTTCCTACCTTCTTTCTTTCTTTCCTTCCTTCCCTCCTCCCTCCCTCCCTTCCCTCCCACCCTCCCTCCCTTTCCAGATGACTTCCCTTCCCTTTCCCCTTCCCCTCCCTCCCTCCCTCCCTCCCCTCCACCTTCTCCTTGTCTTCCTTCCTTCCCTCTTTCCTTCCTTCTTCCCTCCCTCCCTCCCTCCCTTTCCAGATGACTGCCCTTTCCCCTTCCCCTTCCCCTCCCTCCCTCCCTTTCTTCCTCCCTCCCTTCCTTTCCAGATTATATCATCTGTGCTATACATTTGCCACCTTTAAGCTGTCCAAATTCTTTGCTTCTAGCACACTGGCAAATCTAAAGCTAATCCATGTACCAATCTACGTAGCAATTTAAGAATTCCAAGTTCGTTTGCCATCCTTGGGTAGCCAACCTGTTGTTGTCCAACTTCCCTCCTACTGGTTAATCTTTCATTTCTGTAATCCCTGGAGAACAAGGTTGATGAAGTCTAATACTTCTGAGGGACACCAAATTAGAAAAGATTCTGTAGAACATCTCCAGAACTTTGTTTTTGGTAGCCTTCGCATTTAGTCCCTCAACTCTTTTGTTGCACGTTACTCTTCCTTAAAATCTTTTATTTCAAGGGTTTCCCTGGGACAAATTTATAGCTTCTCATATCCTGGATTTATGTATACAAATTATATAAACCTAAAACGAGATAGCCAGCTGAATCATTAAGACACTAAGCCAGGAAATCAAATTAACCAGCCACGTTCATAGGGAACTCTGCATCCTCGTCCACTAATAAAACAGACCCAACAGATGTTAGCTGCTTAAATGCTTTAGCTTCATCATCTGGTGACATAATGTGGAGATAAGAATCAGGCACACAATAATAACGTATGTTCAGGTCCTGGGTGAATAGAGCAGTTAGTCCTCCAGACCAGAAGTCTAGGCTGATGACAACTGTTTGTTTTTTTAGATTTTAGTGGGACGTATAGAAAATTATTCAAGAGAGCAAATTGTTGTCTAATTTAGGGAAAGAGAAAGTCAGGGAAGGGAAGGGAAGTGAAGGGAAGGGAAGGCAGAAGGGAAGGGAAGGGAAGGGAAAGAAAGGAAAGGGAAGGGAAGGGAAGGGAAGGGAAGGGAA
>WNWU01000049.1:4001238-4019399 GCA_012654045.1 Ptyas mucosa
AGGAGGAGGAGAAGAAAAAGAAGGAGGAGGAGGAGGAGGAGGAGGAGAAGAGGCAGTGGCGGTGGCGGAGGAGGAGGAGGGGGAAGGGAGGAGGAGGAGGAGGAGGAGGAGGAGGAGGAGAAGAAGAAGAAGAAGAAGAAGAAGAAGAAGAAGAAGAAGAAGAAGAAGAAGAAGAAGAAGAAGAAGAAGAAGAAGAAGAAGAAGAAGAAGTTATTATCCATTCAATCATGTCCAATTCTTAGTGATTTCATGGGCCAGGCTCTCCACATCTTCTGATCTTCGACTACATCTTTGAGTTGTTCTCTGTTCTGGCTGGTGTCAGCTTTGATGGTGTACAGCCACCTTGTTCCTTGCCAATCTATTGAGATTTTTATTCAAGAAAACATATTTAATTGGTCTGATCCCAAACCGAGCTTGATTTAATTTTCTTCTTTTGGAGATCTTTTTCAGAGTTCTCACCTCTTGTAATGCTCAGGAACAGCCCCAAAACCAGTAATTCCCTGTAGGGACATTTAAGGGCCCCCCCTGCCAATTAGTCCAGCCGACTGAAACCCTGCAGATAAACAAGATGGCGTCTTTCCCCTCAAAATATACAACCAAGCGGTGTTATGACATCTCTGGAAATGAAAAGTTGGGGGAAAAAAAAAAAGCCCTCGATCAGATAAACCAGGATTGACTCCATTAATCAGGCGTGTTCTTCGCAGGCCCAGAATGTAAACAACTCAGGGGAGTGTGCGAGAGGAGGATCCCCGTTTATTATCTTAATCCTTTCAAGCCAGGCGCTGCCGTTGCATCTTTCGTAATGGATGGCCTGCTCGAGAGATCGCTCGTCTTTTCATCCTGTCTCCGCTGAAAGGTGCAAACTTCACTCAGCAATATTAAAAAGTCGTGCCCCCGCTGATCTATCTTATTGTTTGTCTTCACGTCCTGACCTTTGCCCGTAGTCAGAATGTCATTACAAACCAAGTCTTTGGTTTCACCGGTGAATAAATTGTTCTGGCATTTCAAATATATGCTCTAATGATCTCTGTTTACCATGAACAGCCCCTGTTTTCTGGTTCCTGTCCCTAGTGAATTTATATATATATATATAGTGCATTATTCCCTTCTCTGAGGGAAAACCTCTTCTTTTCAAGGGCTATTTACTATTACTATTACTATTATGCTTAGCTCTATAGAGTAGAGTAGAGTAGTGTAGAGTAGACTAGACTAGACTAGACCAGACCAGAATAGAATAGACTAGAATAGAATAGAATAGAATAGAATAGAATAGAATAGAATAGAATAGAGTACAATAGAATACAATAGAATACAATAGAATAGAATAATGGAATGAAAAATAAGAATAGAATAGAATGGAATGGAACGGAACGGAACAGAACGGAACGGAACGGAACGGAACAGAGTATAATAGAATAGAATACTTTATTGGCCAAGTGTGATTGAACACACAAGGAATTTGTCTTTGGTGCATATGCTCTCAATGTACATAAAAGAAAAGATATATTCGTCAAGAATCATAAAGTACAACACTAAGTGATAGTCATAGGTTACTAAATAAGCAATCAAATTGTACTAGGAAACAAATAAAACAATATAAATTGTAAAAATACAAGCAACATGGTTATAGTCGTAAGTGGGAAGAGATAGGTACTAGGAAGGAAGAGAAGATTAATAGTAGTGCAGACTTAGTAACTAGTTTGACAGTGTTGTGGGAATTATTTGTTTAGCAGAGTGATGGCGTTCGGGAAAAAACTGTTCTTGTGTCTAGTTGTTGTGGTGTGCAGTGCTCTATAGTGTCATTTTGGGGGTAGGAGTTGAAACAATTTATGTCCACGATGCAAGGGATCTGTAGATATTTTCACAGCCCTCTTTTTGCCTCGTGCAGTATACAGGTCCTCCATGGAAGGCAGGTTGGTAGCCATGGTTTTTTCTGCAGTTCTAATTATCCTCTGAAGTCTGTGTCTGTTTTATTGGGTTGCAGAACCAAACCATTTCTCTGTATGTTATCTGTGCCATGCATGCATTTTGCAAGAGTTCTGGATAATTCATCTGCTGAGCATTCAAACTCTCCTTCCTCATCATGATAAAACCTTAGTAAGGCCACACCTGGAATACTTACTGCAGCCAGTTTGGGGCACCACGTTATGGAAAAGATGTTGAGACTTTGGAAAAAGTGCAGAGAATAGAAACGAAGATGATTAAGGGCCTTGGAGACTAAAACATATGAGGAATGGTTGCAGGAATTGGGTTTGGCCAGTCTAGAGAAAAGAAGGACTAAGGGGTGACATGATAGCAGTATACTAGATTCTCAGTCTGTCGCAGTCTGTAGGCATCCAGCCAGCATGCAAACAAATAATTCAGCAGGATTCATTTATAGAAGAAACTTCTTTTTATACAATATAATAAAACATGATGCATGTATACAATACCCATGCAGCTCTTGCAATGTGGTAGAGAGAAGGAGAAGTAGCAAGTACAAGGAACAAGAAGCAAGGAGGCAAGGAAGAAGCAATCAAGCAAAGACAAACAAACTCTTATATACACAGAACAGTTAAGCTAAGCCATGCCCAGGCTCCAAGCCATCTGACGTGGCTCACAACAAATCCTGTGTCTCACTCACCAAACAGTTCCCATTGGCTGACTTGTTGTTACGGCTATTCTAGTTCATAAATTCTTATACACTGACACAGTCATTCAGGTGATGGTTGTCCCAAGGGTGTTTGCTCAAAGGCAACCGGACTAGAAGACCTCAAAGGTCCCTTCCAACTCTGTTATTCTGTGGTTCCTTTGTTTTTTCTCTTGAAGACATTTCACTTCTCATCCAAGAAGTATTTCTATCTTCAACGGAAGATGCTTCTTGGATGAGAAGCAAAACATCTTCAAGGGATAAAAATCAAAGGAAGTCCAGTTGCCTTTTGAAGAAAGTATTGTGGTCCACCAGCAGCCTGCAGAGCTGGCAGCAGAGTCAGACAGTGAGGAGGCTGGGGAGGACCATGGGCCAGCCCTGGAATCTGGGGAAGGCCCTAACAAGGGCTCTGCATTGGAAGCAGAGATGGGCCCAGGGCCAGCTGGGAGCGATGCATGGACTCCAGAGCCTCCAGAGGCAGACAGCAGAGAGGCAGAGGAACAGGAGGAGCCTGTTCCTAGTGCACGCATGTGAAGAGCTTCCAGAAAGCAAGAGCAGCTAAAGCAAAAAGGATGACTTAGGAGTAAGGCCAGGAGATGATTGGCCCCTCCCATAAAGCTTAAAGGAGCAGCAACGGCTCTTGGGCTCTTTGTAGGAAAGCAACGTTGCTACATTTGTTTCTTGTCGGCGTCTCTTGTTTCTGAACTTCGTGGGGCTTTGCCAAGAAAAGCCTTTGGCAGGGTGCCAAAGAAGACAAAGGTTTGTGATAAGGCTGAAGGACTGTTTATGAAGGATTTGTTTTGGAATTAATTTGGACTAAGATGAGAATGAAGTAATTCTCAGCTGTTCTAATAAAATATGTTTGTTTAGGACTGATTGTGTCTGGTAATAACTTCTTGGGCCTAGCTCACAACAGAAAGCATCCTTGGGACATTCACTAAGTACTAAACTAGGCTAGAATCTAGAAATGTTTAAGCAAGCACTAGAGATCTTCACATAGATCTTCAGCTCCCCAATATTCTACAGCTGGAATTCAACAGCAAAAACGCTGAATTACACAGGTGCATTTCACTCCAAGAATAAGAAGGAAAGTAAGTCTATTAAACTTCTGGAAAGTTTTAATTTAATGACACAGGAGTGGAAAGTTTAACACTCCTGTGTTATTAAATCAAAGGGGGTCTGAATTAAGGTGAAATTATTCGCCCACTGAGTTCTGTGATGTTGGTGATGGTGAGAAATTGTTTTTGAACTTCAATCTTCTCCGTTTGGGTCCAACATCTTGCTTGCTCCATTTAGTGCATTTTTTAAAAAATAATAATTAATAATTGAGTTTAATAAATCCCCCAGGTGTAATTCCAAGGGTTTCACACAGAAAAGAAATTGCATTGGATATAAAACTTCTGCTCGTTTCATTTGCGAAATGCAGGCAGATCAGTGGCCGCGTTTAATATCACGATCAATATTGACTTAACTTTTTGAGAGGTTTGGTAGTTCTTTTATTTTTTTTAAAAAAAATAAACAAGTGCTTCAAATGTTCCGTTGCTAATTTGGTCTTGGGATTTCTTTGGACAAATCAAAAAATGCACACATAGATATAACCGCGATAAACTGCTGGATACCTCTGTGAAAATATTGATGAACGAATTATGATTACTACTTGGAGTCTCCAAATGCCGTTTAAAAATATGAGCATTGCCTCTGGATGAAAATTAGAAAGCGAGTCATTTTAACTGATTCCCACTCTCGGTTTGCTATTGGAAAGCTGTCCCAAAGGTGCTTTTCTGAGAGGCAACTGGACTCTCTGGTTTTTCTTTGAAGACATTTTACTTCTCATCCAAGAAGCTTCTTCTCCAGAGCTAAAAAAGTTTCTTGGATGAGAAGTAAAAAGTCTTCAAAGAAAAACCAGAAAGTCCAGTTGCCTCTTGAAAAAGCATCTTTGGGATAACCATGACCTGGATGACTGAGAATCTCCATTGATGCCGTTAATATCTGCAAAATCAAATATGCATATCATATTTTTCTGGTAGAATGCCCAGCAAATATATCTCTGGTTTCAGATCTATAGAAGCATCAAGCACTTCTGATCACTCCCATTTCATTAGTAGTTAAGGTCCTAAAATTTCATAATCGGTTTGTTGAAAAATAATATCTTTGTCTTGAATTCCTAATACTTACCTTGTATTATAAAAGAAGTATCATTGTTCTATAAAGATTGTTCCTTGGTGGGCAAAATCAAACCTTTGAGGTAAAACGGGTGGCCTATACATTTTATAAACAAACAAACAAACAAATAAATAATAAATAAGACCAACACAATTTTACTCTTTCCTCTCTCTTATTCCTCTCTCTTATTTGCAGTTCAGGAACAGTAAATAATTAACCTTTTTTAAAAAACAGTTCAGAATATTCTTAGAATAGGTTAATTCTTCCTTCGGAAATTATTCCAATTCCAATTCGATTATTATGCTTATTGTGTTTTTCTTCTGAATAAGATTCTACTTCCGTGAAAACATTTGTTGACTTGTTTTGCAAGATTCTGATTGTCATGAAGGAAATTAAGCTAAATATTAATACAAAGGATGATGTACTCAGGTGGCACAGTGGTTAGAATGTGGCATTGCAGGCAGACTCTGCCCGCAGTCAGGAGTTCGCTCCTGACTGGCTCAAGATTGACTCAGCCTGCCGTCCTTCTGAGGTCAGTAAAATGAGGACCCAGATTGTTGGTGGCAAGAGGATGATTCTATAAATCACTTAGAGAGGGCTGTAAAGCCCTGTGAAGTGCTATATAAGTCTAAGTGCTATTGCTATTGTTATTTAAGCCACGGAGGCACAGTGGTTAGAATGCAGTACTGCAGGCTAATTCTGCCCACTGCCAGGAGTTCAATCCTGACCACCTCAAAGTTGGCTCAGTTTTCCATCCTTCCAAGATCTGTAAAATGAGAACACAGATTGTTGGGGACAATATGCTGACTCTTTAAACTGCTTAGAAGGGGCTGTAAAGCACTGTGAAGTGGTAAGTAAGTAAGTAAGTAAGCTTTTATTGCAGTCGGAGACCAAATTAAATACACATAGAAAGGGAGTATATTTTACAGATATAGATAGATCATGTGACAGTGCACCATCTACTGCCTCAAATACAATCTGTACTATCAATACTAGAAATCCTCTGCCGTAGAGCTTACCTGTCTCTTCTCCCGTTTTTCCCAGCTACGACTACAGCAAAATTTTTTGCCACCTTTAAAGTTATGTTGGGGTCTGTGTCCTGGAGTAGGAAATAAAGGCTAAACATATCAGGTGAACCGGGGAATCTCTGGGAAATAGGAGAAATGAATCTTGATCTTATATCCCGGTAGTGGGGACATATGAATGTAATATGGAACAGGGATTCCGGGGATCAACTGTAAAGCACTGTGAAGTGGTATATAACAGGGATGAAATCCAGCAGGTTTTGACAGGTTCTAGAGAACCGGTAGTGGAAATTTTGAGTAGTTTGGAGAACCGGCAAATACCACCTCTGACTGGCCCCAGACTGGGGTGGGAATGGATATTTTGCAATACCCTTCCTCCAGGAGTGGGGAGGGAATGGAGAGTTTGCAGTATCCTTCCCCTGCCATGCCCACCAAGCCACGCCCACAGAACGTGTAGTTAAAAAAAAAAATTGGATTTCACCACTAGTATATAAGTCCAAGTGATATTGCTATTTAATAAACATTGCTCAGTAATTCACTCAGGCAGATCTGTCTGTTGATCCTGTCCTGCCTTAATCTCCTTTAACTTTGCTGGAACTCTTGAGCAATTGAGGAAACATAATGTGAATTGCAAACCTACTCCATATTTACACTGTAAATAAGCTATATACAATATATACAACATCAAATAATTGCCCTTTGGATTTTGCCCTAGTCAGAAAGTTTCCTGGTAACAAAATATAGCTGTCCTGCACCAAAGACAAATCCCTTGTGTGTCCAATCACACTAGGCCAATAAAGAATCCTATTCTATTCTATTATTGTAGAGCTAGAAAGCATATACATTCGTTTATCTGTATTATAAATGCTTCTGTTTTCTTGGACGATTTGTGGTACTCTATCGACACCATGTGGAGAAATCGGAATATTTCCTCAGAAATTTGCATTGCTTCTTTTGATCTGATACTTGGTTTTTCAGCCTTTGCATCCTTTGTATTAATATTTAGCATAATTTCCTTCATGGCGATCAGACCCTTGCAAAACAAACCAACAGATATTTTCATAGAAGTAGAATCTCAATTAAGATACCCTCAAAGAAATACTCCCTTGAAAGAAGGCTGGAATTTGGAAGGCTTCTCTGCATTTATTTGTACATGTAGATCTTTAAAATTATTTATCTCAGACTATTGTTTATTTAAAAAGGGACATGGTGGCTCAGCGGCTAAGATGCTGAGCTTGTCAATCGAAAGGTCGGCAGTTCACGGTTCGAATCCCTAGCGCCGCGTAACAGGGTGAGTTCCCGTGACTTGTCCCAGCTTCTGCCAACCTAGCAGTTCGAAAGCACGTAAAAAATGCAAGTAGAAAAATAGGGACCATCTTTGGTGGGAAGGGAACAGCGTTCCGTGCACCTTTGGCGTTGAGTCATGCCGGCCACATGACCACGGAGACGTCTTCAGACAGCGCGGGCTCTTCGGCTTTGAAACAGAGATGAGCACCGCCCTCTAGAGTCAGGAACGACTAGCACATATGTGCAAGGGGAACCTTTACCTTTACCTTTTATTGTTTATTTATGTAGGGAAAAAATCCAAATAAATTTCTGGAAAGAGATAGGAATGTTACAAAAATAAATAGTACATCATTTACCTGCTTAGGAGGATTTTCCTGTTACATTTAAGAGTTTTCAAGGACATTGATCAATTATTTAGAAGGGTTTTTTAAAAAAAAATCAGGATGTCTTTATGAAAATTATAGTTATTGTAAGTTGATGGGGAAGGTAACCCTTTTGGTTTCCAGATCAATCGCTAGAGATATAATTTGAGTTTCATTTCTCCACGGAATTCAAGGAATCAAGTTCAAAGACTTTATGGGTGCAATTAGAACATTATTATAGCTCTGAAATCAAAAGAGACTGGGCTGGCAAGAAAATTGGTTCATTTTTATTTTTTTTTATTTTTTTGTCATAAATATGAAGCATTTTGCAGCATCAAAGACTTGCAGGTATATTTAGAAGATAGTGGAAGAATAATTCTAATTATTATTCATTTGATCAAACTGCCTTTGGGGAACATCTCTGTCTTAAAATAGAAAAAAAAACACGTTCATTATGTGTGCGGTAGCTAAATTGCGTGTTACTGTGATGAAAAGCAAGATATAATTGCTCAGAAGGCATATTTTTGCCTTTGTTTTAAAATATTACTTGGCCTGATATCTCTTAACCAGTGGTGGGATTCAGCCGGTTCGGGCCAGTTCAGGTGAATCAGTAGTTAAATTACTCGCTGGCCCCTCCTTGCCCCTTCCAGGAGACCCCACGAGCCCCATTTTGGCTCGCAGGTAAGTGCAGAGAGGCCTACTAGGCCCAAAACAGGGTGTAGGGGGTGCAGTGCAGCCCCCCTCCTCCCGCAGCCCATTTTTGCTCCCAGGAGGCTGCAGGGAGGCCTACTAGGCCCAAAATGGGGCACGGGAGGGTGCGCCTCCACCCTCTGTGGCCCATTTTTGCTCCCAGGAGGCTTCAGGGAGACCTACTAGGCCCAAAATGGGGCACGGGGGGAGGTGCGGCCCCCGTGACCCATTTTTGCTCCCAGGGGGGTGCAGGCGGCCGAGTGCTGTCTGTCACACACCCTGGCAATGCCCACCATGGCCATGCCCAGCCAGCCAGTCATTAGGGCAGAGAACCAGTTGTTAAATGATTTGAATCCCACCGCTGATTTTAATCTTCTGATGCAAAATGGAAAGTTTCAAACAGGGAGAAAAACAGAGCAGGAGCTATCTAGAGTCATCGGGGTTTTCACACTGTAAATAAGTAAGGTTATCTCTTTCAATATTATTCTAGCCTTATGTATTTGCCTCCTCGATTCCCAGGAATTTACACATAAAAGTTTCCCCTCCTTCGGAGCCTATCTCTGTTTACAAAAACCCCACCTCACCGAGCAAGCGTTATTCTGGTTAGACCTTGGCTTTTAAGATAGTTTACCGCTGGGAGAATAAATTGTAGACTCTCTATATTTAGCAACGTGGAGTGAAATAAGTGGAATTTCTAGCCAGAATAAACTCATCTTGGATTCTTAATGTGCCATGGATTTTAATTTATCTTTCATTTGCAATTTAAGCAACACGAAAGTAGGAAAGTCTCCAACAGGCTTTAATTGTAGTATGGATTCCCCATTTAAATATCCCCCATTTAACGATATCTAATCCCGAATTTCAATAGCAAAATTATGTTTAGGGTTGAGTTTTCTTTTCTTATTATTGGCTCTGAAGATAAAAGGCTAGCCGTTCCTCTTTTCACTCCTTTTGAAAGTCTCACAGATGGCTGGTTTATAATTCCCATGTTTGGGCTGGGAATGAACTCCAAAGCTTGCCTCAAAAGAGTCCTGAATTTAATAAATCTTTATATCTCTTGATATAAAAACAAAATTGTTTCAGACTTTCTTTCCATCCTTCTCCATCTCAAGGTTTCCCTCCAGAAGTTATGGGTGATCCATCAAGGAAAGTGTTTAAGAAGAGATTGGACAGTCGTTTCTCCAGAATGGTATCCGGCAGTGATGGTGAACCTTTTCGGCACTGAGTGCCCAAACTAGAATGTGTGTGTGTGTGTGTGTGTGTACCAGAGTGCCCAAAACTCAAAGACCAGCTGGCCAGTACGCATGCGTGCATGGCCAACTGACCTCCGGGTTTCCGGCACGCACATGCCCTCTGTTCTGACTTAGGCCTCCCAAGATCAGGAAACAGACTCCTCGTTCCGATAAAACCTCTTTTATTTAAGTTAAAGGGAATTCCACTCTGGCAAAGTCCTGGCAAACAGTCTTTCATGAGATTTCACAACTACAGACCTTTATCAGGCTTGGAGAGCTGCCAGGCCAATATCTTCCAAATGCTATTCTGTAGTAGCAGCCATTCCTTGGCAAGAAGTCAGGAACAGATCTTCACCCTAGTGAATTGAACTAGAATAGAATGGAATGGAATGGAATGGAATGGAATGGAATGGAATGGAATGGAATGGAATGGAATGGAATGGGACGGAATGGGACAGAATGGGACGGAATGGGACGGGACGGGACGGGACGGGACAGAAAGGAACGGAACGGAACGGAATGGAACAACAGAACAGAACAGAACAGAACAGAACAGAACAGAATAGTAGAATATAGAAAATGAGAATGGAATGGAATGGAATGGAATGGAACGGAACGGAACGGAACGGAACAGAATTCTTTATTGGCCAAGTGTGATTGGACACACAAGGAATTTGTCTTGGTGCATATGCTTTCAGTGTACATAAAAGAAAAGATGCATTCGTCAAGAATCATAAGGTACAACACTTACAACACTTAATGATAGTCATAGTGAACAAATAAGCAATCAAATCACATTAGGAAACAGTCAATATAAATCGTAAGGATACCAGCAACAAGGTTGCAGTCATGCAGTCATAAGCGGGAGGAGATGGGTGATAGGAACGATGAGAAGATTAATAGTAGTGCAGACTTGGTAAATAGTTTGACAGTGTTGAGGGAATTATTTGTTTAGCAGAGCGATGGCTTTCACCGCTAACTCCGCTTCAGAAAAGTGCTTAGACTTCTCCAATAATTTTCCAAGCTGTGGGAAGTGGAGTTAAACCTTCCTTCTCTGACAGTGAGGACAATTAATTAGTGGAACAACATACCTGCAGAAGCTGTGGGTGCTTCATCACTGGATGTTTTTAAGAAGAGATTGGACAACTATTTGTCTGAAATGGAATAGGGTCTCCTCTTGAGCAGCAAGCCATTGGACTAAAAGACCTCCAAGATCTCTTCCAACTCTGTTATCCTGTTATTTTTCTACCCAGGACTCCATTTGATACAGTGGTATGAAGGGATATGATCATGAACATCTCTTCCAAACTGTTGGAAAATTATTGGAGAAGTCTAAGCATCTTTCTAAAGCGGAGTTAGTACATCGTAACCACAGATTGGGTATTTTAACTTAACTATTGATTTCCCCGTGTCCAGGGTTATCCAAGAGATTTTATAGAATTCGGAATAACAGAGTTGGAAGGGACTTTGGAGGTCTTCTAGTCCAACATAGAAGAGCCTGGGTGGTGCAGCGGACTAAACTGCATTAAAGTAGCACTTAGCTGCCAGCTGCCTGCAATTACTGTGAGTTCAATTCTCACCAGGCTCAAGGTTGACTCAGCCTTCCATCCTTTCGAGGTAAGTAAAATGAGGACCCGGTTTGTGGGGGCAATAAGCTGACTTTGTATAAAATAGAACACCGCTCAGGGGGGCCCAAAAAGTCCTACTAAGCAGGTATATACAAAAGTATGAAGGCTATTGCTTAACGCATTGTAAGCTGCCCTGAGTCTCCGGAGAAGGGCATCATATATAAATCGAACTAATAAATAAATAAATTGAACTAATAAACCCCGTGCTCAATATCAGGGGTGAAATCTACTTACCTTCCTTACTGGTTCAGAAGTGCACGGACCACGCGCGCATGGTCGCTTCACTCGCACACGTGCATCACATGTGCAGGCAGACCCTCTGCCCATGCGCAGAGGATAAAAAACACATTACTTCCTAGTTAAAACCAGGAAATAATGACACCCGGGCGGGTGGGAGGAGCCTCGTGCCCCCATCGCTACCGGTTCTCTGTACCACCTGCCACAATCGCTACCGGATCATCCGAACCGGTCCGAACCGGAAAACATTTCACCCCTGCCCTATACAGTCCCAGACAAATGGCAGTTCCAGGCTCTTCTTAAAACTTCCAGTGGTGGATCAGCCACAGCTTCTGTCTACCTATCAACAGGATCTCCAGACATCAACCGCACAAATTCTGCAGTTTTTGGCTACTCTAAGCCGCCTTAAGAGGTTCTTGCTTTTAAAAGCAACCCAGAAAAGCAAACTAGATCAAACGATAACGAGGGAAACCCAGTCTCTCCGTTGACCAAAGCAAGTTCAAAGCAATCCTCAAAATTGCCAGAACACAGCAAGCCTAAACAGGAAGCCTTATACTTCAGCAGGGATAATACTCTTTATAAAAATAAAGGAAGGAAAAAAAATTGTAGCCAGTTTTGGCTTTCTGGTGAATTTAAAGCATTGCAGAGCCAAACCCCAGGACAGGGTCAGCTTTCCTACAGGAGCAACCTAACTGAAGCCTAACTGAAGCCTTCAAAATACAAATTTGTAATGTCTTTTGGAGCGAAGTTGTCGATACAAACCCTCGTGCTAGAAATATACAAAGGGTGGCGACTGACTTTGATAGAGTTTGTGTAGAATTTGTGTAGGGGTTTGCTTAAAGAATTGCATTTTCTTTCTTTCTTCCTTCCTTCCTTCCTTCCTTCCTTCCTTCCTTCCTTCCTTCCTGATACCTGTAATAAAATTCACGGAGAGGATTAAAGTTACTCCTTTTGTTTTTAGACTTTAAGATGATGGTTTGAGAGGTTTTGTGCGTAAAGAAAATAAAAATACCTTTAAATATCCTTTAAAGCAATAGGCTTTGAATAAGGGCCATATTTCTATTTTTTCTTTCTTTCTTATTGTCCCCCTTTGAATAGTTAATTAAATAGAGCAGAAAAAGAAAGAAAAGGGAAACAAAATGATATGAAAAACCTAAAAGAAAAAGAAAGAAAAACAAGAAAAAGATTACATATAAGTGGTCTCTCTCTCTTCCTTCCTTCCTTCCTTCCTTTCTTTCTCTCTCTCTCCCTCTCTCCCTCTCTCTCGTTTTTCTTTCTTTTTCTTTTAGGTTTTTCATATCATTTTGTTTCCCTTTTCTTTCTTTTTCTGCTCTATTTAATTAACTATTCAAAGGGGGACAATAAGAAAGAAAGAAAAAATAGAAATATGGCCCTTATTCAAAGCCTATTGCTTTAAAGGATATTTAAAGGTATTTTTATTTTCTTTACGCACAAAACCTCTCAAACCATCATCTTAAAGTCTAAAAACAAAAGGAGTAACTTTAATCCTCTCCGTGAATTTTATTACAGGTATCAGGAAGGAAGGAAGGAAGGAAGGAAGGAAGGAAGGAAGGAAGGAAGAAAGAAAGAAAATGCAATTCTTTAAGCAAACCCCTACACAAATTCTACACAAACTCTATCAAAGTCAGTCGCCACCCTTTGTATATTTCTAGCACGAGGGTTTGTATCGACAACTTCGCTCCAAAAGACATTACAAATTTGTATTTTGAAGGCTTCAGTTAGGCTTCAGTTAGGTTGCTCCTGTAGGAAAGCTGACCCTGTCCTGGGGTTTGGCTCTGCAATGCTTTAAATTCACCAGAAAGCCAAAACTGGCTACAATTTTTTTTCCTTCCTTTATTTTTATAAAGAGTATTATCCCTGCTGAAGTATAAGGCTTCCTGTTTAGGCTTGCTGTGTTCTGGCAATTTTGAGGATTGCTTTGAACTTGCTTTGGTCAACGGAGAGACTGGGTTTCCCTCGTTATCGTTTGATCTAGTTTGCTTTTCTGGGTTGCTTTTAAAAGCAAGAACCTCTTAAGGCGGCTTAGAGTAGCCAAAAACTGCAGAATTTGTGCGGTTGATGTCTGGAGATCCTGTTGATAGGTAGACAGAAGCTGTGGCTGATCCACCACTGGAAGTTTTAAGAAGAGCCTGGAACTGCCATTTGTCTGGGACTGTATAGGGCAGGGGTGAAATGTTTTCCGGTTCGGACCGGTTCGGATGATCCGGTAGCGATTGTGGCAGGTGGTACAGAGAACCGGTAGCGATGGGGGCACGAGGCTCCTCCCACCCGCCCGGGTGTCATTATTTCCTGGTTTTAACTAGGAAGTAATGTGTTTTTTATCCTCTGCGCATGGGCAGAGGGTCTGCCTGCACATGTGATGCACGTGTGCGAGTGAAGCGACCATGCGCGCGTGGTCCGTGCACTTCTGAACCAGTAAGGAAGGTAAGTAGATTTCACCCCTGATATTGAGCACGGGGTTTATTAGTTCAATTTATTTATTTATTAGTTCGATTTATATATGATGCCCTTCTCCGGAGACTCAGGGCAGCTTACAATGCGTTAAGCAATAGCCTTCATACTTTTGTATATACCTGCTTAGTAGGACTTTTTGGGCCCCCCTGAGCGGTGTTCTATTTTATACAAAGTCAGCTTATTGCCCCCACAAACCGGGTCCTCATTTTACTTACCTCGAAAGGATGGAAGGCTGAGTCAACCTTGAGCCTGGTGAGAATTGAACTCACAGTAATTGCAGGCAGCTGGCAGCTAAGTGCTACTTTAATGCAGTTTAGTCCGCTGCACCACCCAGGCTCTTCTATGTTGGACTAGAAGACCTCCAAAGTCCCTTCCAACTCTGTTATTCCGAATTCTATAAAATCTCTTGGATAACCCTGGACACGGGGAAATCAATAGTTAAGTTAAAATACCCAATCTGTGGTTACGATGTACTAACTCCGCTTTAGAAAGATGCTTAGACTTCTCCAATAATTTTCCAACAGTTTGGAAGAGATGTTCATGATCATATCCCTTCATACCACTGTATCAAATGGAGTCCTGGGTAGAAAAATAACAGGATAACAGAGTTGGAAGAGATCTTGGAGGTCTTTTAGTCCAATGGCTTGCTGCTCAAGAGGAGACCCTATTCCATTTCAGACAAATAGTTGTCCAATCTCTTCTTAAAAACATCCAGTGATGAAGCACCCACAGCTTCTGCAGGTATGTTGTTCCACTAATTAATTGTCCTCACTGTCAGAGAAGGAAGGTTTAACTCCACTTCCCACAGCTTGGAAAATTATTGGAGAAGTCTAAGCACTTTTCTGAAGCGGAGTTAGCGGTGAAAGCCATCGCTCTGCTAAACAAATAATTCCCTCAACACTGTCAAACTATTTACCAAGTCTGCACTACTATTAATCTTCTCATCGTTCCTATCACCCATCTCCTCCCGCTTATGACTGCATGACTGCAACCTTGTTGCTGGTATCCTTACGATTTATATTGACTGTTTCCTAATGTGATTTGATTGCTTATTTGTTCACTATGACTATCATTAAGTGTTGTAAGTGTTGTACCTTATGATTCTTGACGAATGCATCTTTTCTTTTATGTACACTGAAAGCATATGCACCAAGACAAATTCCTTGTGTGTCCAATCACACTTGGCCAATAAAGAATTCTGTTCCGTTCCGTTCCGTTCCGTTCCATTCCATTCCATTCCATTCCATTCTCATTTTCTATATTCTACTATTCTGTTCTGTTCTGTTCTGTTCTGTTCTGTTCTGTTGTTCCATTCCGTTCCGTTCCGTTCCTTTCTGTCCCGTCCCGTCCCGTCCCGTCCCATTCCGTCCCATTCTGTCCCATTCCGTCCCATTCCATTCCATTCCATTCCATTCCATTCCATTCCATTCCATTCCATTCCATTCCATTCCATTCTATTCTAGTTCAATTCACTAGGGTGAAGATCTGTTCCTGACTTCTTGCCAAGGAATGGCTGCTACTACAGAATAGCATTTGGAAGATATTGGCCTGGCAGCTCTCCAAGCCTGATAAAGGTCTGTAGTTGTGAAATCTCATGAAAGACTGTTTGCCAGGACTTTGCCAGAGTGGAATTCCCTTTAACTTAAATAAAAGAGGTTTTATCGGAACGAGGAGTCTGTTTCCTGATCTTGGGAGGCCTAAGTCAGAACAGAGGGCATGTGCGTGCCGGAAACCCGGAGGTCAGTTGGCCATGCACGCATGCGTACTGGCCAGCTGGTCTTTGAGTTTTGGGCACTCTGGTACACACACACACACACACACACATTCTAGTTTGGGCACTCAGTGCCGAAAAGGTTCACCATCACTGCCGGATACCATTCTGGAGAAACGACTGTCCAATCTCTTCTTAAACACTTTCCTTGATGGATCACCCATAACTTCTGGAGGGAAACCTTGAGATGGAGAAGGATGGAAAGAAAGTCTGAAACAATTTTGTTTTTATATCAAGAGATATAAAGATTTATTAAATTCAGGACTCTTTTGAGGCAAGCTTTGGAGTTCATTCCCAGCCCAAACATGGGAATTATAAACCAGCCATCTGTGAGACTTTCAAAAGGAGTGAAAAGAGGAACGGCTAGCCTTTTATCTTCAGAGCCAATAATAAGAAAAGAAAACTCAACCCTAAACATAATTTTGCTATTGAAATTCGGGATTAGATATCGTTAAATGGGGGATATTTAAATGGGGAATCCATACTACAATTAAAGCCTGTTGGAGACTTTCCTACTTTCGTGTTGCTTAAATTGCAAATGAAAGATAAATTAAAATCCATGGCACATTAAGAATCCAAGATGAGTTTATTCTGGCTAGAAATTCCACTTATTTCACTCCACGTTGCTAAATATAGAGAGTCTACAATTTATTCTCCCAGCGGTAAACTATCTTAAAAGCCAAGGTCTAACCAGAATAACGCTTGCTCGGTGAGGTGGGGTTTTTGTAAACAGAGATAGGCTCCGAAGGAGGGGAAACTTTTATGTGTAAATTCCTGGGAATCGAGGAGGCAAATACATAAGGCTAGAATAATATTGAAAGAGATAACCTTACTTATTTACAGTGTGAAAACCCCGATGACTCTAGATAGCTCCTGCTCTGTTTTTCTCCCTGTTTGAAACTTTCCATTTTGCATCAGAAGATTAAAATCAGCGGTGGGATTCAAATCATTTAACAACTGGTTCTCTGCCCTAATGACTGGCTGGCTGGGCATGGCCATGGTGGGCATTGCCAGGGTGTGTGACAGACAGCACTCGGCCGCCTGCACCCCCCTGGGAGCAAAAATGGGTCACGGGGGCCGCACCTCCCCCCGTGCCCCATTTTGGGCCTAGTAGGTCTCCCTGAAGCCTCCTGGGAGCAAAAATGGGCCACAGAGGGTGGAGGCGCACCCTCCCGTGCCCCATTTTGGGCCTAGTAGGCCTCCCTGCAGCCTCCTGGGAGCAAAAACGGGCTGTGCGGGGGGGGGACACACTGCACCCCCTACACCCTGTTTTGGGCCTAGTAGGCCTCCCTACACTTACCTAGAAGCCAAAATGGGGCATGTGGGGATTCCTGGGAGGGGCAGAAAGGGGAGGGGCCAGCCAGCAATTTAACAACCGGTTTGCCAGAACCGGCTGAATCCTACCACTGCCTAAAACATGATACTTTGCTGAAAGAGGAGAATATTTGCAGCTCAGGGTTGAACTGTGAGGTCCTTAACACTCTCTGAGCTTGGCAGTCTTCTTGCAGATGTTTCATTACCAAACTAGGTAACTTCATCAGTAGAGAGTGAGTTTGCTCTCATTTTATATTCTAGTGGCTTGCCCTGTCAGTGTTGATCGGGCTGGTCTTGACACTCAACAGTCGCATAGACATAAACAATGTCTACATGCCATTCAACTTGGCCTTCGCCTGGCCTAGGATGGTCACATTTTCCCAATTGAAGCTGCGATGAAACCTGTCTATAAGTTGTGAAATTGAACAATTTTCGTCATGTCTTCTGACTGCCAGTTGGTCATCGTGGAGGCATTCTGCCCGTCTTCTGTCTGTTTGTCCTGTATAATGGTTGCTGCAGTTCTGACATTGTATATTGTAGATGATTTCTGTTCTGTCCCCTTTATACCAGTGGCGGGTTGCTACCGGTTCACCCCGGTTCGGGTGAAGTGGTAGCGGTGGTGGCGGGAGGCCCTGCCCACCTTTCCAGACATCATCAAAAATGCTCTGTGCACGCACAGGACCTTCTGCACATGCGCAGAAGCACCACGCGCTCGGAAAGCGAGCTCCCATGCCCACACGCTCCCAATAGCTAATTGTTAGCGCTGGGATTTGAAACCCACTAAACGTTAGTCTGTGTGCAGCTCAACATGCAGCTAAATCCACCTATCCTCCAATAAAACACACCATGTGCATAGATCTGAATGCTTTATTGAAAGAACAGGATATAGTGAAACTGGGGAAAATAGGGATATGAACAATGAGAACCAAATACAAGATAGACAGTATTGAGTTACTGCTGAACATAACAATGAATAAACACGAGCAATTTAAATCTCACCAGCGATGCTCTGTATGTGGGATGTGGGTTTGTCCTTGGATGACCGTGTGCCACAGATTAAGATGGATGCTTCTTTGTGCTTCTGCTTTCTCCAAATGCTAAAGGAAATGGAGTCTGGTTTCCCAGCATGCACTTGGTTTGAGAGGGCGGGCTGATGGGTAAAATGGGTTGGGTCACCTTCAAATAATATAATTGGTATTTGTCACTCCGGCTACTAGATGGGGCTAGAGGGCAATAACAGTATATAAAGTTATATGGTGAGGGGCATGACAACTCCTGTTTTTTTTTCTTCTGGGGTTGCTTTTATTTCAGACTCATTTCAACCCTGAATTAGTATTGGTACCTACCT
>WNWU01000049.1:4048157-4060506 GCA_012654045.1 Ptyas mucosa
CCTTCCTTCCTTCCTTCCTTCCTTCCTTCCTTCCTTCCTTCCTTCCTCTCTTATTTCCTTTCTCATTCTCCTTGGCACACTGGTGGCACACTAGTTAAAATTCAGTATTGCAGGCTGACTCTCCCCACTGCCAGTAGTTTGATCCTCACCAGCTGAAGGTTGACTCAGCCTTCCATCCTTCCGAGGTGGGTAAAATGAGGACCCGGATTGTTGGGGGCAAGAGGCTGACTCTGTAAACCACTTAGAGAGGGCTGTAAGGCTCTGTGAAGCGGTATATAAGTCTAAGTGCTATTGTTATTTGTTTTTAACATATAAAAAGAGAACCAACTGAGGTTTAGTTTAGTTTAGATTATTGTCATTACACCTCATACAACTAAATGAAATGCCCTCTTCAGTGTGCATTATACATAAAAAATAAAACAAAAACACACCTCCTTCACATTCTATACAACTGAATTGAAAACCCCCTGATATTCCATTAATATGGCACTATACAGTAGAATTCAATTTAGTTACTGCTCTGGGATAGATTCATGCGGTCCAATGTTTGAATATTCTAAAACCTTCCTATAAAACAAATGAACCCGTCTTTCGATCAACCTTCTTAGAAAGAAAGACAGCTCAGAGAGCACCAAGGACAACTGAGCTACAAATATTCTCCTTTTATTGCAACCTTCTTCTCTCCTAGCAATGCCATCCTATCGTCAATTGGGAAAGCCTGGCGGTCAGAAATCCATCCAGAAACACACGATCCAAGCTAAAAAAAAAAAAAAAGACTGTATGTTGACTGTTTCAACTCAGCTTTCTCCTTGCAAGACGTTCCGAGGCGTCCTGGGATCATCGAGGCCAGGAAAAAGATAAAAAATGCCACCAATGTTTAACTGCTTCCATCTGTGAGCTGAAGATAAAGACCTCAACAGCTTCCAGCAGCCTCCTCCAGCTTGGGCCGAGAGAGCTTTTAATGACCGGTTGAGTGTGAAAGTGTGCATGCCACAAGTTCACGATAAAACCTGAGGGGGTGGGTGAGGAGCAAATTTGCTTTTGAAATGCCTGTGTCTGTCTGCTTGTCCGAACCCCTTCCTGCTGTTCACCTTCTTTGCGAGAAGTTTGGGCAGCTGTTCCTGAGGGATAGTCCGTGCAAGACAAGACAGATGGCCCTGAGTATTTGGTGAGCATATGTGGGGCGACCTTGGAGATGTTCCAGGTCATTGAGGATCCTTGTCAATGTGAAGCTGCCTGCAATTCATGCGCGTGTCTTTGTCCCCATGAGAAACACGTTAGCAAATCCACTGCTAGGGAAAGCAACCGCCAAGGGGCCTCTAATCCTTGGCTTAGAATGAGGTGTAGGGGAAACAGATACGGCCATCCTAAGGACTAAGCAAACAGAGAAGTCAGGTGACATGCCTAGATATATCGCCTTGGCCTCTGAACTATTCCTCCAGGGCACAGAAATGCGAGATATAAAATCCCTTTGATGGATTTCCCAAGCAGCTCAGATGTCGATGCCTTCAAAAGCCTGCGATGTCTTGAATGCCTCCTTTGTCCACCTCTGAAATGGGACATGGAGTCGAATCCAAGGGCCTTTGAATGAGGTAGGGAGAATGCCACCGTTAAACCATCGGAAAGAATGTTGAATGCGTCGTTCCACACTTCTTCCGCACAATGAATGGAAAAAAAGGGACAAGCTCTCATCTCTTCCTGCTTGGGGAGAGGGGTGGGGTGGGATTTCAGCTGGATTTCAGAAAGGACAAGTCGACAGGAGGCCTGGTAGAGCTCGGGGAATTTGTCAGGAGTAGAGCTGACGGCTCCTAGGTAGTTGAATAAGAAAGACGAGTTAATGTTCTACCTGCATATGGAAAATACTGTGGTTTTTTTATATATATATACTTTTTCACCAAGGTGTAAAAATATAAGGGACTGTTTTGAATCAGGTGAAACAACGGATGGAAATGATGGATGGAAACTAATCAAGGAGGCCTCTTAGAACATAGAACAGACCTTGGAGGTCCAAGCATAACGGTATAAAGCAGGAAACATTACAGCATTCTGGAAAAAATGATTGTCCAGTCTCTTCTTAAAATTCTCCAGAGTGATGGAGCAGCCACAATGTCTGAAAGCAATCAGAATAGACCTGGAAGAGACCTTGGAGGTCTTCTAGTCCAGCCCCCTGCTCAAGCAGGAGATCCTATAAAATTTCAGACAAGTGACTATCCAGTTTCTTCTTAAAAACCTCCGATGAGGAAGGAAGGAAGGAAGGAAGGAAGGAAGGAAGGAAGGAAGGAAGGAAGGAAGGAAGGAAGGAAGGAAGGAAGGAAGGAAGACAGAATAACAGAATAACAGAATAACAGAATAACAGAATAACAGAATAACAGAATAACAGAATAACAGAATAACAGAATAACAGAGCTGCAAGGGACCTTGGAGGTCTTCTTCTCCAACCCCTTGCTCAAGCAGGAGACCATATACCATTTCAGACGAGTGGCTGTCCAGTCTCTTCTTAAAAATCTCCAGTGATGAAGCACCCACAACTTCTGGAGGCAAGCTGTTCCACTGGTTAATTATTTTCACTGTCACAAAAGTTCTCCTTAATTCCAGGTTGCTTCGCTTCTTGATTCATTTCATCATCAAAGAAGAACTAATCAAGGGAACTAATAAAGGAGAGAAGCAACCTGGAATTAAGGAGAAACTTCCTCACAGTGAGAACAATTAGTGTTGTGGTTGAAGCTGAAGTAGTCATTGACAGGAAGGACATTGTGGCAGATCATTTTATGTACAATGCTTAGGTCAGACTGAAGTCGGAGTAGTTCTAAGTTGTCCTAGCCCAAAATTTGAAGTCTGGTGGCACAAGGTACTTTATTGCGGGTAGAGGAATCTACATTTCTACAAATCTACATTTGATTGTCCAAAGTATAAATATTTTGAATGTGCACTTCCTTGAGCCATCTTCTGATAAAATCCCCCCGACGGCAAGAAATGACTTTGAACGATGATCGTGTATATGAGCAAAGCCCCAAATATCTTGTACACACAAAACATACACATATGCACACATTTCATTATTAGAAACAGATTTGAGAAGAGCAACTGCGGATGCAAATAAGAATAGATTTGACCTTGGTCTAAACCAATCGGAGACCAGGTTTTTTTTTTTTTTTAATGGTCCCTTGGGCTTTGCTCATGTATTAAATTAGCTTAAAATATTGCAAGCCTTCAGTTATCAAAACTGTTATTTTTCATTTCAGTATAACGCCAGCTATGAAAACACGGCCTGTTTGCGTTGAGGGCGATAACTGATAGATGAGCTTTGTCCCCTAGAAATAAGATTTTCCGGATCTCAGAATCCTTAAAAAAATAGCCATGATTAAATAGCCTGAGATTCTCCAGCCCGCAGTGATATCCTATACAAAAGAAGGCACGGATTATCCAGTCTCTTGGGTTATTTGTAACACTCATTTAATGTAAAAGTTAATAAATTAACTGAGCTACAGATTGAAAAGGGATGGCTTTGTAAGGCTTTAGGAATGCTGGAGAATATGGCCATTCTCATTTGAAAATCACAGTAAGCAAGATTTCCTATCATGTAAATTGCAGTCCAGAATTTGAAGGGTTGCCACAAAGAAGAGGGGGACAACTTTTTCTCGAGGTACTAGAAGGGAAGGGAAAGGAAGGGAAGGGAAAGGAAGAGCAGGGGAGGGGAGGGGAGGGGAAGTGGAGTGGAGTGGAGAGGAGAGGAGAGGAGAGGAGAGGAGAGGAGAGGAGAAGAGAAGAAGAGAAGAGAAGAGAAGAGAAGAGAAGAGAAGAGAAGAGAAGAGAAGAGAAGAGAAGAGAAGAGAAGAGAAGAGAAGAGAAGGGATAACAGAATAGAAGGGAAGGGAAAAGAATAAAAGGGAACAGAATAAAATAGAAGAGAAGAGAAGGGAGAAGGGAGAAGGGAGAGGGGAAGGGAAGGGAAGGAAAGGGAAGGGAAGGGAAAGGAAGAGCAGGGGAGGGGAAGAGGGGAAGAGAAGGGAGAAGGGAGAAGAGAGAAGAGAAGAGAAGAGAAGAGAAGAGAAGAGAAGAGAAGAGAAGAGAAGAGAAGAGATAACAGAATAGAAGAGAAGGGAAGAGAAGAGAAGAGAAGAGAAGAGAAGAGAAGAGAAGAGAAGAGAAGAGAAGAGAAGGGAGAGGAGAGGAGAGGAGAGGAGAGAAGAGAAGAGTTTAAGAATAAGAGTTTAACAGTTAAACGATTAATCTGAATTTAGTCTTAAATGCAATTTAGGTCAATAATATATTATAATATATTCCATTTCATGCATTATTTAATTGATACAAAGTGTTGGTGACTTAATAGAGGTTTATTTTAGGGTGAGCCTATCTCCTAAAATCCAGATGGCCTCTTGATAGTAAGAAAAATATACAGAAAATTCAAACAGGACCTCTTAACCTAAATAAGCAAGCCAAAGATTTAACTGCGTATTTGAAAAAGAGCTGTACACAAAACAGTTAATTAAACCAATTTTTTAAAAAAATCCCTGGGACTGACAGCGTGACTAAATGCCAAGACTAATTGGCTTATTATATATTCTAAATTATAAGCCATATATGCTTAGCATTTAGTCACACAGTCAAGCTCCATTATTTTAAAAATGGGGGTTAATTAACTGTATTCTCATGTAAAAGAAAAGTGCTTTTCTAATTATAGAGATTCTTTTGGATGAGGTTGCTAACGTTTAGAATTAGGGAAAAACAACAATGTTATAGATCAGGGTCTGAAAATGTAATAGCAAATATGTGTAGTTGTGTTTACTTTTTCATACTTGTACCATTTTAAGGGTTATTTTCTTTCCAAACACAATCCTCGAGAATCTAAAAAGAAGTATGTCTTAGCTGGAGTTGGAATAGGAAACATAAAATGCTAAATTTTATTCTTGAATCCACTGACACATACTATATTCCTCAGATATTCAGCTTTTCATTCAATTCTTAAATTAAATATAGATTATTTTCTGTGGAAAACCCATACAGGTAGAATAATTTACGGGGTTAAAAAAAACAATCTATGTTGTGATAATATTTGTATTTTCTGATAAGAAAAACCTGTTTTCCCTTCTTCTGATTAGAATTAACCCTTAACCAGTGGTGGGTTTCAAAATTTTTTACTACTGGTTCTGTGGGTGTGGCTTAGTGGGTGTGGCATGGCTTGGTGGGCGTGGCTTGGTGGGTGTGGTAGGGGAAGGATACTGTAAAATCTCCATTCCCACCCCAATCCAGGGGAAGGTTACTGCAAAATCCCCATTTCCTCCCGATCAGCTGGGACTCTGGAGGCAGAGAATCGATGAGGGTGGAGCCAGTCAGAATTTTTACTCCCGGTTCTCCAAACTACTCAAAATTTCCACTACCGGTTCACCAGAACTGGTCAGAACCTGCTGAAACCCACCTGTGCCCTTAACCACAGACATACTATTTTGGGGCTATACTATTACAGACATAATGTAATAGTCATTATTACCTCAGTAGCAAAAAGACACTCGATGTTTGTAAGGTTGGATCTAAAAATTAACGTATAGAGCAGTAAACCAAAAAATGTATTGATCTCTATCAAATCCACATCGCGCAGGTCCCTTTTTGTTTCTCCCTCCTTCAATCTTTCTTCTCTAATTTTTACATTGGTCCACTGAATGATGACGCTAATAATTTCTTTAGAAAGTAATAATTTCCAAATCGCATGGGGAGTAGGTGAATTTCCGAGATTTCTAGCTGCTGGCCGTGGTCCAGATAACTGCACAAACATATTGTGACTAGCGTTCTGGATCTATTGCTTCCAAAAGGTGCAGATAGGTTTGCCAAGTCTGCTTCCAAAAAATAGCGGACAAGGGGGGGGGAGAGGTGTTAAGTAGTAAAAAAAAAAATTACAATTAAATTATATATTTTCTTACAAACATTTTAACACCTATTAAAATAATCACCTCGAAACTTTACTTAAAATTCAAAACATCAAATATATTATAACAACATGTAAAATATTAAATTACATTTTACTTTGCTGTCGTGTGCATTTTTTATTCGACCGCGCAGCTTTGATCAATTCTTCTTTGTGTTTAAGGAATAATTCTTTAATTTCAGTACAACGTTGAGAAATATTAAAAAATCTACACAGTTCACTTCGAACTGATGGGTACAAGCGGTCGGTTAAGTTCGTCAGTCCACAAGTTTCCCATGACGCTGAAAATTCATTCCATGTTTGCATTTTATTTATTTATTTATTTATTTATTTATTTATTTATTTATTTATTTATCAATTTATATACCGCCCTTCTCCCTGAGGACTCAGGGCGGTGAACAGCCAGAATTAAAAACATACAATACAAATATTAAGAATTAAAAATACATATAAATTTGGCTCTAATTTTAAAAATAACAAACCAATTTAAAAAACGTCTAAAATTACTTCCTAAGCCAGCCCTGCTTGTTGGAAAAAGTAGGTTTTAAGGGCATGGCGGAAGGCACTGAGGTCTTGAGTTCTCCTTATCTCAGGGGGCAGCTGGTTCCAGAGGGTAGGTGCCCCCACAGAGAAGGCTCTCCCCCTGGGGGTCACCAGCCTACATTGTTTGGCTGATGGCACCCTGAGGAGGCCCTCTCTGTGGGAGCGCACGGGTCGGTGGGAGGTCATTTGTGGCAGTAAGCGGTCTCGCAGATAACTAGGCCCTATGCCATGGAGCGCTTTAAAGGTGATAACCAACACCTTGAAGCGCACCCGGAAGACCACCGGGAGCCAGTGCAGCTCGCGCAGGAGCGGTGTTACATGGGAGCGCCATGTTGCTCCCGTCACTACCCGCGCGGCCGCATTCTGGACCAGTTGGAGCCTCCAGGTGCTCCTCAAGGAGAGCCCCATGTAGAGAGCGGAATTGATGCACAATACTGGAACAGTTTCAGTAAACTCGAAGCTGGCTCTTTCTTGAAAAAGTACGTCCACTTATCAAGGGATGAATCGCCCTGCAGATGAACATCAACTTCTTCTAAGGCAGAAATTTCATCGAAGAGAGTGTTGGGTGGAAGTTCTTCTCGCTATGGTGATAATAACCAGATGTTCGTCATTTCTTCTAAAGTTGGAGTATTATTGCGATCAATTAGATTGAAACAATTTTATATGCTTTTATTAAAGGACTTGTGAAACAATTGAGTATGATTAATAATTTTTTCGGAGAATCGAGTTCAATGGATATTCGATCTTTGTCTCATTCTAACTTATGAAAAAAAAAGACAAAACGCAATTCTCCTATCCTTATTCTCTTAGACTGTACAGCTTTAGATTACGTACCATTTCATTGTAAAGCTTTTGAATAAAAAAATGTCCACTATTTTGTGGGAAAAAAAAATAGTGAACATAATGTGAAAAAAGCGGACTGTCCGCTCAAATAGTGTTCACCTGGCAACTTTAGGTGCAGAAGAGCATTTGAATTTGTTTTTACCATATAAATTACCGTATTTTTTGGACTATAAGACACACCTGACTATGAGATGCATCTAAATTTAGAAGAGGAAAACAACAAGAAAAAGATTTTGGCTTCCCTTTTTTGGGCCCATTTTTAAGGGTTTTTTTCAGCCTGTTTTCTAGGCTTTTGGGGGGGGGGCTTTTTGAGGCTTTTTTGGGAAAAACAGGCTGAAAAAAGCCTCAAAACAACTGAAAAAAAGCCTCAAATAGAGGCCAAAAGAAGCCCTGAAAATGGGCCGAAAAAAAGCCTAGATAATGGGCTGAAAAAAGCCCTGAAAACAGCAAAACATTCCTCAAAAACAGCAAAAAAAGCCCTGAAAACGGGCTGAAAAAAGGCATGAAAAAGGACGAAAAAAGGCTGGAAAATGGGGCTTGTGGAAACCAAAAAATGGTCGTCGGGTGGGCGGGGCTTCAGCAATATTCGACCTATAAGACACCTCCTTTTGTCACCCCTTTTTGGGAGACAAAAAGTGTGTCTTATAGTCCGAAAAATACGGTACTGGGCTTAAAATAAAGCAGAGGGGGAAATATTATCTACTACGGAAATTTAATTGCGATAAAACAAATTCCATTTGGTTTCAACCATCATCAACCATGTCTTTTTTTTAATTTTAGCACTTTATTTATATATTTTCACATTACATATATCAGTGCTTAGTGAACAGCGTATTGTCTGGATCAATTTTTTTAAATACTAGAATACTTTTCCCCCTCCTAATTTCTACCTCTATTATCCAACCATTTGTAAAACAAATCCCATGTTCGAAAGTATCTTCTTTTTCTTTTCTTTTTAGTATCAATCGGTCCATTTCCACACAATCTATTTTTTTTTAAATTACATCATCCTCTGTAAGTATTCGCTCATTTTTCCAGTACTGTGTAATTACAATTCTTGCTGCTGTCAAAACATGTAATATTAAGTATAGGTTTCCTTTATCATATTTTTCAGGTATTACTATGTTTCCCTGAAAATAAGACCCTGTCTTATATTTTTTGAACCCTGAAATAAGCGCTTGGCCTTATTTTTGGGGAGGTCTTATTATTTGGGGGCATGGTGAGCAAGACGGGGCTCCTCTTTCCATCTTACCTGATTTCCAGCTCTGTCTCCCTAACCCTAACCAGAGGAAATGGTGAGGACCAGCTGCTCATGCATTTAAATATTTTCGGGGAGGGCTTATTTGAGTGCATGTTCTCAAAAGCCCAATGGGGCTTATTATCAGGGGATGTCTTATTTTCGGGGAAACACGGTATGCCTAGTAAAAATATTTCTGGCTTATAATCTATATGTTGTTTTAACATTTTTTTCCAACCATGTATGTATTTTTGTCCAATATTTCTTTCCTTTTACATATGTTAAAGAATATGGGCAGAGTAACCCTTGAGTAGCAAGGTTGTGCACATGAGAAATGGCTGAGAGTGATTGTGAATAAGCACTGTCAATACAGACACACTGAGTTGTGATATTCTTTTACTTTTAGGAAAAAGTAAAGCAAAGTCCAATAAACAATCCAGGTCATACACAGATAAAGATAGTTAAATTGTCAATCCAGGGATATTCCAAGAACAAAGTCTTCTTACCAGTTGTTGTAGTCATATGCAATAAAACAGTTCTTTTTGGAGTTGCAAACAGGAACAAGTACAGCAGTAAAACAATCAGTAAAACAGTAAAAAAACAACAAGTAGCAATGATCAAGCAGTGATCATGCAGAGAGAACAGGCAGAGAGGAGCAGAGGTAGCAATAATAATGTAATAAGAAAAGTAAGTCATGATTCAAGCTTCCTCTTAAGTACATTGGCTACAGAGCTAGCCAATCAGAATACAGTATGATGCAATACAGCATTACGGTCTTAAAGCTATACATTGCATTTTGACTGCAAACATGCATTGATGGTTTATATATATTGCCAACCCAACCAGTTAGACAATAGCCATTCCCTAACAGCACATGTCCACCACATATGATAATACGTCCCCGGTGTCTGGTTACATTTCCAACATCTGGCGGACATGCTTTTAAACATCTTTGCTATTCTGACCAGTGGTAAATGCCATATCTTTGAAAAGTGCCAATATGGTAAGGAAGAGATCTGAATCTCATAAATAATCATTAATCGAAGGAGCAGGCTGGAACTTGTAAAATAGCCAATGAGTTATAGAGTTGAGCTGCAGCAAACTGGAGTGTTTTAAACCCAGAAGTGTTAAATCTCAACTTGGACAACCAGAAATGCCTCGGCTACCAGGAACAAATCAATTCTTGACGTGAGACGTGTCTAAGAGAGTAAAAGCAAACTCTCTTTAGAGCTGACAATCTGGTTGATTTATAAGAAGAGAGCCAAGGTAGCAAATGGGCGGGAGATTCTTCAACGGTGATGAAGAAGAATGGGCAGCCTTCTCAAAATGTGCTTCCATCCATCCTGATGTTAAATCTACTGGAGCTTCAGTAGAGAGCCATTCTGGACCACTCGTACACAGCAGGACTCAAAGGAATGGTTTGGATGGAAAGAAATATCCACCTGGGTTCAGCTCCAAGTGGGGAGAAAGACACTGGAAACATGGAGGCTGATTTGCAAGATGGTTTAATGAAGTAGAACCATCAAGCACATGGTGTCAAGCCTCGAAGCCCGGAGCTTGCCATATTGGGTTGGGAAAGAGCATGGGTAAAGGGGAGGGGTGTTGGGAATGCCAGAGCGGTGACCGCAGGGCACCGGTGACAGGAGGTGTTGGGACAGCTGCAGCAGTGACGTAGGAGGCCCAGCTGTGAGGCAGGGAGGATGGCATGGACAGCCACTCCTCACCATGATCGGCTCGGCTCAGTGGCGGAGGCAGCAGCGGAGGCAGTGGCAGGGTTCAGCTGCGAGGCGCAGAGACGTGGTCACACGAAGAACATGACAATCAGCTGTTGCGGCCCGACAATCAGCTGGGCTGGAGCTTCGGTGCATGACCACCACTGGGGCGAGGCCAGAGTAGAGAAGAGGCGTGGCTCGCCTATTTAAGGGCACTGGGAGGCGGGCGGTCCCAGCTCTGACTTTGCATCTAACAGACTTACTTCAAACAGACTTTATGGACTGCTGTTTGGCTGCTGAATGAACTCATTGCGTGCCAGAGTCCGGCTGAATAAACCCAGTTTGCATTCAAGCGTGTGGCGTTTTCCTACTGGTGTCGGTCCGGAGCTTGGACCCTTGAGACATGGTCCTGATGCAGTTGACCATATGGAGTGGAGAGTGATGCTTATTTATACCCTATCTTGGACCTTGCCCTTGAGCTTCCTGTTCCTGAGCAAGAACACGTATTCTATTGGCTGTTCTTAGACTCCCATGGTGCCATGTGGGGTCATGTTTGTCTGAGTCAAGTTTGGTTAAAGTTTGCCAGGTGATGCAATGTCCCCAGGGGACTTTCAAATGCAGTGAGCTCTGCTGCTAGATAATCCGGTTATGTCCTGGAGGGCCATGTCTTAATCCCATCACCCTGGAGTTGAAGGTCTTTTGTTTTGTAGATAGGCTGGCCCAATCCTTCTTAATGGGCACCAAATATCTGCTGGGGACAGGGAGCTGAGTTTCTGTCTCCCTTAAGATTTCTATTTCTCTTTTAGGGGAAATATAATATTCTGCCTTTTTAATATTTCCTAAAATATTTCATTCTTCTAGGAGAGGGCTGCTAGGCTTCCCAAGAGCATAAAGCAGGCTCCTTGTCTGGGGTGGGGGGCAGGGATTTTTGCTACCAGTTCTCCGAACCGCCCGCCTCCATCGCTACCAGATCGGGCGATCCGGTCCGAACCGGGAGCATTTCACCCCTGGACAGTCTCAGCTCAGGTTCCCACCCCACCCCGCTGAACTGCAGAAATGTTGACCCAAGGGGGAGTTTGGTGTTGGACCACGATACAGTCTGGTGATATTGCAGAGAAAGTCCTCATTTCATTAAACCTGAAATGTGCCATATTTCTGAGGGACGCACGGAATACTTCCTGCACCAGCAGAGTCTTCGTGTGTGTGTGTGTGTGTGTGTGTGTGTGTGTGTGTGTATTTGCAGCACAAATCTAGGGCCTGACTCAAAAGAACAAGCAGGAAACATTTTCTTATTCTTCCCAAAACTCAGCCAAGCTGGCTCAAGAGAAGGAATACATAATGAAGAATAATTGATCCCTTCGGGCCATTGACCTCACTCTACAGTTATCTAATTGCAAGATTGGATCCCATCCATCTGCTTAGCTGGAAGCAACTATCGTCCCATTGTGCCCTTCCTAGAATTCTTCATCCTCACCTGTTTTTCCTTGTTCCTAGTTTAAATATCAAAGCCTTTTCTGCTCGCTTGGTGAGAACATTTAGCTCCTTGGCTTTCCTATCTCAGAACGATTATTTGTTCTGTTTCATCACACCATTAAATGAAAATATCGGATCTTAGGTAGAGGCAGATATTTCTCTCTCTGGGCACAAGGAGAATATATCTGCTGTGAACTCCGCATTGGCAACAGGAAGGGCATCCGGCCAGTAAATACTCAGCTCCATTCAGTTGCCCCGACTCCACCCCGATGCAAGGGATTTCGCGGTCGTTAAACGACAAAAAAAAAAAGATTAAATGAAAACATTGGCACTTCAGTGCGTGCATGTTCTTCCCTTTTATATCTGTGTCTTTTCCTCTACTGATTTGGAGAACCCTTGAATGGGCAGGAAGCTCCATGGGCATGAAATTTCTTCCTTCCTTCCTTCCTTTCTTCCTTCCATCCATCCTTCCATCCATCCATCCATCCATCCATCCATTCTTCCACCCTTCCACCCTTCCATCCTTCCTTCCTTCCTTCCACCCTTCCATCCTTCCATCTTTCCACCCTTCCACCCTTCCACCCTTCCACCCTTCCATCCTTCCATCCATCCATCCATTCT
>WNWU01000049.1:4061863-4074904 GCA_012654045.1 Ptyas mucosa
AAAAATTTACACTACTAGTATAACATTGTACTTCATGCTATATTTCATTATAAAGACGCACGTTAAAAAAAAAACCCAATTCCTACCAGAAACTATTTTTAAATAAACCAAGATGATAGGATTTCAGCTTCCTATGTGAAAACATTTAAAATCATAAAAATGCAAACATATATTTTGGAAACAGTAAAATGAAATAAAATGAAGTTTGGAGGGGTTTTTTTGTGCAAAACGGAGCATATTGCTTTGCAATCTGTTTCCAATTGATTATACCAGGTCTTAGAACATAGAATATAAAACATCATCGGAGTTAAAAGAGACCTTGGAGGCAGTAAAAAATCTTTTACTACCGGTTCTATGGGCGTGGCTTATTTTGTGGGCGTGGCTTGATGGTCCTGTGACAATTCTTTAGGATTTAGCAGAGGTACTGGTCTACCAGGCTTTTAACTGCTGTACCAGGTCTACCCATTTGTTTTTTGAGTGCCCTGGTCTACCACCACACTGCCTTTTAACACTGATCAGCTGTAGGGCGGCCCTTTGAAGCCCCACGGCAAGAGTTTAAACAGTTTTTTTTCCTTCTAGCCGATCAGCTGGGACTCGGGAGGCAGTGAATAGATTGGGGGCAGGGCCAAATAAAAGGTAAGAATAATGGGGGGGGAGGGCAGGAGGGCCCAGCTCCCGAACAAAGAGAACCGGTTCTGTGACGTCATATCGTCACCGCTACCGGCTCGGCCGAACGGGGCCAAACTGGGAGGAACCCACCACTGCTTGGAGGTCTTCTAGTCCAACCCCCTGCTCAAGCAAGAGACCCTATACCAATTCAGACAAAAGGCTGTCCAATCTCTTCTTAAAAACCTGCAGTGATGGAGCACCCACAACTTCTGGTGGCAAGCTGTTCCATTGCTTAATTGTTCTCGCTGTCAGGAAATTTCTCCTTATTTCCAGGTTGAATCTCTCCTTGATTTTGTTTCCATCCATTGTTTCTTATCTTGCCTTCTGGTGTTTTGGGAAATAGGTGGACCCCCCCCCCTCGTTTTTGTGGTAACGGTTCATATATTGGAACACTGCTATCCTGCAACCGTTCATTGTATGTTTTAATCTCCAGTTCCCTAATCCTCTTGGTGGCTCTTCTCTGCACTCTTTCTAGAGTCTTCTCAACAACTGGCCAAAACTGGACGCAGTATTCCAGGTGTGGTCTTACTAGGGCTAATAGGACTTTCTAGAGTGGGATTAGTACCTCCCTCGATCTTGATTGTATCCCTTTGTTAATGCAATTTAGGATTGTATTGGCCTTTTTGGTTGTCTCGAGCGTCCGGGAGGGCGAAAACGTCCTCCCCAGGCTCCGGACGCCCTCTGGAGGCTGGAAATGGACCCATTTCTGGCCTTCCCAAACTTCCGGTAGGCCCATTTTTTGTCCCGAGCCTCCATGCGCACCCTGCACATACCTGCATCCAAAACAGGCCATGTGGGGATTCCTGGGAGGGGTGGGGGGGGCGGCGGGGGGGGGCCAGCCATGAGTGGAATTTGGGAGGTTGTCCAAACTGCACAGAATCTTAGCTAGAGGTTCTCCCGAACCCCTGCAAACCCCCAGCAGCCCAACCCTACTTTCTACTCCTGGAGCTGCTTTTCTTAACTCGGGTTCCTGGAAGGATGTCTTAGCATATTTTAAACAGGGTCAGAGTAGTTGATAATCCATAAAATGCCCATATTGCCATCATGAACACGGTCAGAACTTTAAAAACATGTGAGCCACAAACTCTCATCTTTCTCTCTTATTTATTGAAGTCTGAGAAGAATCAAGCAGGCAGAACAGAAACAAGCTTCCATAAAATGGAACTTTTCTTTTCTCTTCCGAGCTAGCTATGCTTACGGTTGGAATATAATTCATTGTTTAATGTAGGAAACGGATTACAGTTGGAAAAGTTTTCAGGAGGGGAGTCGAAAGAATAAAATTTAGGAATATATTGACTTTTTTGGCTGCCGCCACACACGGCTGGCTCATATTTAACTGGTCGTCCACTAAGACTCCAAGATCCCTCTCACAGTTATTGCTATTAAGCCTGATTTCACCCAATCCTGGACTGCATTAATAGAGGGATAGAATTGAGACCACGTGAAGTACTAGTACCACTTTACAAAGCCTTAGTAAGACCACACTTGGAAATACTGCATCCAGTTCTGGTCACCACGATACAAAAAAGATGTCGAGACTCTGGGAAAGAAGTCAGAGAAGAGCAACAAAGATGATTAGGGTACTGGAGGCTAAAACCTTCAAAGAACGGTTGCAGGAACTGGGTATATTTAGTTTAATGAAAAGAAGGACTAGGGGTGACATGATAGCAGTCTTCCAATATCTCAGTGGCTGCCCCCAAAAAGAGGGAGTCAAGCTATTCTCCAAAGCACCAGAGGGCAGGACAAGAAACAATAGATGGGAATTCATCAAGGAGAGAAGCAACCTAGAACTAAGGAGGCATTTCCTAACTGTGAGAGCCATTAACCAACAGAACAACTTCCCTCTGGAACAGCTTGGCCTGCAGTGTTGACACACCCCCCCCCAACCCTCCTATATTTTTGCAAGGGCCTAAAGACCTGGATTTGCCAATTGGCTTGGGTCCCCAATGGAGGAACATCACAATACAGGACTACCTGTATTCCCAGGGGTGCTATTCACTTACTTTGCCTACCGGTTCGCAAATGTGAGCATGCGTGCATGCGCATTGCTTCCATGTGTAGCTTACACGCATGTTAAAAACGTGCCTAAATATGTGCCTTGACACACATGTGCCTCAAACGTGCCTTGAGCTGGGGCGGGCTTCTGCTACCGGTTCAGATAAACTGGTCCAAACCAGCTGAATACGACCTCTGCTGATTTCTATATAATGTTGCAATATGGAGAATTAACACTCAGGGAATCTGGTTTGGATCACATCCTGCATTAGATGCTCCAATCCCCACTGAAAACTATTAGAGGAGGGGTGTCAATTTCATTGCGGGCCGCTGTTCTGCCCCAGCTAAGGACCCCAAAGAACGCAGCACACAAAAGTCCGTTCAAACCTTAGTTTACTAAATAAACCAGTTTTTTACAACAATGGCTGTTAATTAACTGCATTAACAGCCACCAAGAATTCAAAGAACAATAACTGAAAGCTTACTGTGGTTGGCAGAATGCCCAGAAGCAATTTGCAGGAAGCTGATAAGATAAGCAAGGCAAGACACGAAGGTATGTGAACGGAGTTGTTCCCTGCAAATTGCTTCAGTCAGCGTTCCTCCTTAAATAGGCTAAGGGAGTGGCCAATTAGCCCCAAGCCTTACTCTCAAGGAGACCTCCTCCTGAGCAGCCATTCCTGCCTTTTGGCAGCTCTGAGCGCCCGTGCATTGTGAAGAGGCTCCTCCTCCTCCTCCTCCTCCTCTTCACTTATGGGAGCTTCTGAAGGCCCTGGCTGAATCCCCGCCTCTGGCACCACATCTTCTCCAGCCTCCTCACTGTCCGACTTGGGTGCCAACTGCACAGGCTGCTGGAGCAGCACCACACCGGCCTCCTTGCTGTTGGAATCAGCTACTAGCTGCACCGGCTGCTGACGGGCCACAACAACTGCATCAGGACTGTGGTTGATCTTTGGGCGTGGCCAACTGGGTGGGCGTGGCCAGATTGACGCCACTCCCCAAACTGCTGGCATGTTTCCTCTTCGCATTGGGTAGAGCAGGCCGAAGCGATGCAGGCTTAATGTTTCCTCTTCTCATTGGGTCGACTGGGCTGAAACAGCACTGTCCAGCCCATTATATTTTCCAGGACGGCCTCGTGGACCGGATCCAACCACATCGCAGGCCGGATCCGGCCCACGTGCCTTTTGTTTAACACCCCTGTGATAGACAAACACACATCAAACAGTAGCAAATAATGTAATTGTGAGACGTCTTTGACAGCGCAATTATCCACGCTTCCGAGGGATGAAACGAAGAGATATTGTAGCTTTACCCTTGCGAGATTTTTAAATAAATTGAAAACCGTGGGATATCAGCCGAGTTTTTTTTTTCCCTCCTGTTTTCCTGCCTCTGTAGCTACCGGAAAACTCCTAGCTCATTCGACATGCCACTTTTTCACAACAAGCAATCTTTCCAGAAAGAAGCAGATTTGAACTTTTTTTTTGGCGGGTGACTGAGAAAACTGAAATTTCGACATAGAGATTTGATGACTGTTAAATTTAAAAAGGGGAACAAATATATGTATATATTTATTATTATTATTTCCCCTTTTGGGTGGAGGGAAAAATAGACATTTCGTTATGGTCTTAAAATAGGAGTTGAAAGAAAACATCCTTTGAAGAAGAATATAAAGCTGGAAATTGGAAGTCTTCCTTGTATATATTGGTGTTTTCCTTTCTGTGTTTTTCACCCTCCTGTCCTTGTTCTCTTTTGATTCTCCCTCATTTCTTTTGATCGTTAGTTGATGCTGGTTTCTTTTTTGTTGTGTATGCTTTGTACAATGTAAGGCCACACTTGGAATACGGCATCCAGTTTTGGTCGCCACAATGTAAAAAAGATGTGGAGACTCTAGAAAGAGTGCAGAGAAGAGCAACAAAGAGGATGAGGGGACTGGACGATAAAACATATGAAGAACGGTTGCAGGAACTGGGTCAGAGGTGGGTTTCAGCAGGTTCTGACCAGTTCTGGAGAACCGGTAGCAGAAATTTTGAGTAGTTCGGAGAACCAGTAAATACCACCTCTGACTGGCCCTGCCCCCCATCTATTCTCTGCCTCCCGAGTCCCAGCTGATTGGGAGGAAATGGGGATTTTGCAGTAACCTTCCCCTGCCATGCCCATCAAGCCACACCCACCATGCCACACCCACCAAGCCACACCCACAGAACCGGTAGTAAAAAAAATTGAAACCCACCACTGAACTGGGTATGAAAAGGACTAGGGGAGACATGATAGCAGTCTTCCAATATCTCAGGGGCTGCCCCAAAGAAGAGGGAGTCAAGCTATTCTCCAAAGCACCTGAGGGCAGGACAAGAAGCAACAGATGGAAACTAATCAAGGAGAGAAGCAACCTAAAACTAAGGTTAATTAGAATTTCCTGATACTGAGAACAATTAATTAATGGATTAATTGTTTAATTAACAATTGATTAATTAACAATTAATCACTGGAAGTTTTTAATAAGATGCTGGATAATCATTTGCCTGAAGTGGTGTAGGGTTTCCTGCCTAAGCAGGAGTTGGACTAGAAGACCTCCAAGGTCCCTTCCAACCCTGTTATTCTATTCTATTCTGTTCTGTTCTGTTCTGTTCTGTTCTGTTCTGTTCTGTTCTGTTCTGTTCTGTTCTGTTCTATTCCATTCCATTCCATTCCATCCCATCCCATCCCATCCCATCCCATCCCATCCCATCCCATCCCATCCTACTCTATTCTCCTTCCTTCTTTCCTTATTCTATTCTGTTCTGTTCTGTTCTGTTCTGTTCTGTTCTATTCTGTTCTGTTCTGTTCCGTTCCGTTCTGTTCCGTTCCGTTCCGTTCCATTCCATTCCATTCCATTCCATTCCATTCCATTCCATCCCATCCCATCCTATTCTACTCTATTCTCCTTCCTTCTTTCCTTATTCTATTCTGTTCCGTTCCGTTCCATTCCATCAAACAACTTTCCTCCAGAAGTTGTGAATTACTCCAAACATTGGAAGTTTTTGAAGAAGAGACCAAAGAACCGTATGTCTGAAATAGTATAGGGCTTCTTGCCTGAGCAGGGGGCTTGGACTAGAAGACCTCCGGGTCCCTTCCAACCCTGCTATTCTGTTATAAAATGATTTGGAAGCAGGAAAGAAGCCGCTTCATTTTGAATGGGTGAAAGGATTCCTTTGCAAACCCGTGGAGTGCGGACACTGCTTCGCAACAACGAAAAGCTCTCCCAGCTTCCTCTTAGCAATGCATAAACGTACCGCATTTAATCCAAGCTTACCTTCCCCCTGCGATGGGATGTAGGAGCTGTTCCAAAACTCGCTGGAAGGGTTGCAAACACACCCTTGGAAAAGAGCCACTGGCTTTGGCTGAATCCCATTTATTCTCCATCCCATAATCCCAGGGGAAGCTCCTGCCCCCTCCCCTGACCTAGATCAAGTTAATAGGATGCATCTGCCATATATTAGCTTTTAGCCTTTTTTCTTCGCCTTTTAGACAAATTCTGACACCTGCGTTCCCTCCTGTTAGTTGATTTGAGGAGGGAACGGCACCAACGACTTACAACGGTTTCATTTAGTGACCTTTCAAAGTTACAACGGCACCGGAAAAAGGGACTTACGACTGTTTTATGCACTTACGACCGTTGCATATCCGAATTCAGATGCTTGGCAACTGACTCATATGTACGACAGCCGCAGGTCACATGATCCGCTTTTGCGACCTTCCGACGAGCAACGTCAACGGGGGAAGTCGGACTCACTTAACAACTGGGTGACTAACTTATCCACTTGCAGGGATTCACTTAAAAGAACTGTGGGAAGAAAGGGTCGTAAAAGGGGGCAAAACTCACTTCACAGCTGTCTCGCTTAGCAACAGAATTGTTGGGCTCAATTGTGGTTGCGAGTCGAGGATTACCTGTGTAACACAATTCTTAATGAAATGAGAGTTGGGGAATCTCATAGGAAGGAAGACAGCAAATGCTTTCTACTCCTGAAGCTGCTTTTCTTAACTCAAGTTCTGTTCCGACCTAGGCTTCCTGAGATGGTAAAAAGCACACAATTAGTCCAAAAAACCCCTTATTTAATTTTAATGGCTGTGAATTCCTTTCGTTCACAGCACGTGCTGAATCACCAAGAGTTTATAAATAGTCCAACAGAAGTCTGCCACAGTCCTTCGGATAAGGCTGGTAAACACCCACCTTTATCTTCTTTGACACGCTGCCAAAGACCTAATTGGCAATTATCTTGGCAAGGCCACACGGAAACACAGAGTCAAAAATGGAACTTCAAAGTACAAACCGACACCATCCACAACGTTGCTTCCTGCAAAAGCCCACATGCCTTTGCTCTTCCTTTATGTCTTATGGGAGGGGCCAGTCATCTCCAAGCCTTACTCCCGAGTTGCCCCTTTTGTCTTAACTGTTTGTGCCTTCTGGCAGCTCTGCGCGTGCGTGAACTAGGAACAGGCTCCCCCTGTTCCTCTGCCTCTCTGATGTCTGACCCTGGAGGCTCTGGAATCCGCACATAACTCCCAGATGGCCCTGGCCCCATCTCTGCCTCTGATGCAGAGCCTTCATCAGAGCCTTCCCCAGACTCCAGGACTGGTCCTCCCCAGCCTCCTCACTGTCTTACTCTGCTGCCAGCTCCTCAGGCTGCTGGTAGACCACAACAGGTTCCTGGAAGGATGTCCTAGCATATTTTAAACAGGGTCAGAGTAGTTTATAATCCATAAAATGCCCATATTGCCATCATGAACACGATCAGAACTTTAAAAACACGTGAGCCACAAACATCTCATCTTTCTCTCTTATTTATTGAAGTCTGAGAAGAATCAAGCGGGAAGAACAGAAACATGCTTCCATAAAATGGAACTTTTCTTTTATCTTCCGAGCTAGCTATGCTTACGATTGGAATATAATTCATTGTTTAATGTAGGAAACGGATTACAGTTGGAAAAGTTTTCAGGAGGGGAGTGGAAAGAATAAAATTGTCAAAATGGTATATATTTCCCCCTTTTAGTTCTGGCCAGTGAAATAAATAAAGAAGAGGAATTAGTAGTTTGGAGTGAAGTTGGTGATTCTGTTGTAAAGGTTTTGTCTTGTTTCACTGGGATGAAACAAAGAAATATTGAGAGAGAGGTGGGGGAGAGGGAGGGAGGGAGGGAAAGAAAGAGAGAGAGAGAGAGAGAAACAAAGAAAAGTAAAAGGAAGGTAGGAAGGAAAGAAGGAAAGAAAAGAAAAAGAAAAAAAAAGAAAGAGGGAGGGAGCAAAGGAGGAGAGAGAGAGTAAGAAAGAGTAGCGAAAGAAAGACTAGAGAGAGAGTTAGAAAGAAAGAAAGAAAGAAAGAAAGAAAGAAAGAAAGAAAGAAAGAAAGAAAGAAAAAGGAAGGAAGGATAGAAAGAAAAAAGAAAAAGGAAGGAAAGAAAGAAAGAGGGAGGGAGGGAGGGAGGGAGCAAAGGAGAAAAGAGAGAGAGAGAAAGAGTAAAGAAAGAAAGACAGTAGAGAGAGAGAAAAAGAAAGGAAGGAAGGAAGGAAAGAAAGAGAAAGAAAAAGAAAGAAAGAAAGAAGAAAGGAAGGAAGGAAGGAAGTAGGTTAGGAAAGAAAGAGAGAAAGAAAAAGAAAGAAAATGGAAGGAAAGAAAGAAAGAAGGAAAGAAAAAAGGAAAGAAAGAAAGAAAAAAAGAAACAAGAAAGAGGGAGGGAGGGAAGGAGAAGAGGGAGGGAGAAAGTATGACTTCTCTACTACAACTAGAAGGAGCTGGTTTCCTGAAATTCAGATGGCCCCCAACTCTGTTGACATTTTATAAGTTTTTGACCCTCCCTCTTTTCAGAGACATTAACAGGGAATCCATTTCTAAAAGTTGTTGTAAAATATTGATTGGTGTCTTTGGCAATTAATTTGTTTTTCAATCAACCAATTTACCATGTCATCCTTTTTAATTCGTTTGCAAGTCACCAGCGGGAGACAAGAGACCGTACACATTGAATGAACCCATCCACGAGCGAAGTCCGTACAAGCTAAAGGAAAATCCTTCGTTCTCTAACAAGGTATCCGAAGGCTACGTTGTATGAAATCTCATTTCCTGTGGCATTTTTACTGGTAAACTTAGGCAAAGGGTCACACGGAGTGTTTTTCCCGCATAGGAAAAAAAAGAGAAGAGCATGACGGTGCTATTTGTCCTATAATGCTGAGAAATTGTCGATCTCTTCTTCCAAAGGAAATGACAAATGGACTTTTGTTTTGATTGCGTTTCGGGTGTGGTGGTGAATTTGTCATTTGGGATTGTGAAAGAGAGGAAGCCGCAGGGAGCCACGTATGCTGTCCTGATTTTTAACTTCACCATTGAAAGCAAAAATGAACCTAAATGCACAGTTGTAGTAGCAATCGCACTTATATACCGCTTCACAGTGCTTTTCCAGCTCTCTCTGAGCGGTTTACAGAGTCAGCCTCTTGCCCCCAACAATCTGGGTCCTCATTTTACCCACCTCAGAAGGACAGAAGGCTGAGAAGGACTTCAGCTGGTGAGGATCGAACTGCTGGCATTGGGCAGAGTCAGCCTGCAATACTGAATTCAACCTAGCGTGCCACCAGGAAGGAGAATGAGAAAGGAAAGAAGAGAGGAAAGAAGGAAGGAAGGAAGGAAGGAAGGAAGGAAGGAAGGAAGGAAGGAAGGAAGGAAGGAGGGAGGGAGGGAGGGTGGGTGGGTAATAACATTTAGACCTATATACCACTTCATAGTGCTTTTACAGCCCTCTCTAAGCGGTTTACAGAGTCAGCCTATTGCCCCCAACATCTCGGTCCTCATTTTACCAACTTTGGAAGGATAGAAGGCTGAGTCAACCTTGAGCTGGTCAGGACCGAACTCCTGGCAGTCGGCACAGTTAGCCGGCAATACTGCATTCTAACCACTGTGCCATCACAGCTTTAAAGTTTAAAATAGTTTCTTTTTATATCCATTAGAGTCCTTAGTCAATTCGTTCTCTTTGCCTCTCACTCGTATTTCCACTTTACTGTAAATATCTTCTCTGTCTTGCCATCCACATTTCTTTATTTCCAGTATTTCTACTATTTTTGCATTAAGCAAAATTTGTTTCATACCCATCTTTCTTTCATTAAAACCCTTTAAACAAGTCTATCCATAAAAACAGACTTTGTTACTGATACTACTGATATTGTCGCTATTAATTTCTGGTCCCATTCTTCAAAGATCCCTTTTCATATTTCAAGTGTTGTAAGTGTTATTTTATAAATTTCAATCCTGATCAAAATGAAAGGCAGTTTTATTGGTTGTTGTTGTTTTTTTTTCATTTTTGCTTAAGTCCCCAAAGTTTGTGAGAATTTTGTTATTCTGACCCCATATTTTTGCTGGTTCTGGTGGAATCTGTAAATAAAATGGATTGTTGGTAATTTTTTACATTTCTTCCTTTGCTTTTCTGGTGCCAAATATGTGATTTTTAGCTGGAAAAAAAATCCTAGTTTTCTTCTGTTCTGTCACAAATTTTAAATGGTCTTTCCAGCCTGCAAAGTTGGTGAGCTGAAGAATTCTGCTGGAGATAAACCAGGGGTGAAATGCTCCCGGTTTGGACCGGATCGCTCAATCTGGTAGCGATGGCGGTGGGTAGTTCAGAGAACCGGTAGCAAAAATCCCTGCCCTCCCCCCATGCCCAGCTGAGCCGCACAATCATCAGAGGCTTTTTTTTTTTACTTTTAAAAGCATTTTTTCTACAACCTCTTCGGCCAAAATATGCTTTTAAAAGTAAAAAAAAAAGCTTCTGATGATCGCGTGGCTCAGCTGGGATCATGAGAGCCTTTTGAAAGCATGTAGAAAAAATGGTTTCAAAAGTAAAAAAAAAAAATTGGCCACGCCCACCCAGTCACATTACCCACCCACCCCCACCAAGCCACGCCCACAAAACCGGTAGCAACAAATTTTAGATTTCACCACTGAGATAAACTTTTTCAAGGTCTAATGTGGGGGAAAAATATTGTTAACATTCAGAACATTGGGCGAGATTAACACTGCAGACACATCTGAATTGTTTAATCATTTCCTGATGACAATAGTGGGATAAAAAAAGGAAAAATCCATTCCATTTGTTTACACGCATCTGTATTGTGTGTAAACCCATTGGTAGCGTGTTATTTATTCGTACTAAAAATAATAGCTGAGCCAACATATTTTCCATATTCTTCCTTCCTTCTTGTTCTTACTTAAAGAAAATACTCCTAGGCCAAAACGGAAACACCATCCACAAATAAAAGAAGTGGTATTTCTATAAACTCTATAAAGGGTTTCTTGCCTGAGTAAGGGGTTGGACTAGAAGACCTCCAAGGTCCCTTCCAACTCTGTTATTCTGTTATTCCTTTGAAAGGGTAGCCGTACTTTCCTTTTTTAACCTATTAAATTTTTAGACTGCCCATCCCGCCTCTTAGGTAACTCTGGGCAGCTTTAAGGAGAATATTTGGGCTTCATACAAGACATCAAAACCACATCTTGCTCGACACCTGTGTTACTTTTGCACAGAATTGGTTGTTATTGTTAGTCACGAAGTCGTGTCTGACCCATCGTGACCCCATGGACAAGGTTCCTCCAGGCCTTCCTGTCCTCTACCATCCTCTGGAGTCCATTGAAGCTCACGCCGACTGCTTCAGTGACTCCATCCAGCCACCTTGTTCTCTGCCATCCCCTTCTTCTTTTGCCCTCCATCGTTCCCAGCATTAGGCTCTTCTCCAGAGAGTCCTTCCTTCTCATTAGGTGGCCAAAGGATTTGAGTTTCCTCTTCAGGATCTGGCCTTCTAAAGAGCAGTCAGGGTTGATCTCAGTGGTGAAATCCAAACTTTTTCTGTGGGCTGTGGGCATCGTGTAGTGTGGCTTGGTGGGCATGGCAGGGGAAGGATACTGCAAAATCTCCATTCTCTCCCCACTCCTGGGGGAAGGATATTGCAAAATCTCCATTCCCACCCCACTCTGGGGCCAGCCAGAGGTGATATTTGCTGGTTCTCCAAACTACTCAAAATTTCCGCCACCGGTTCTCCGAACTGATCAAAATTTCCGCTACCAGTTCTCCAGAACCTGTCAGAACCTGCTGGATTTCACCCCTGGTTGATCTCCTCTAGGACTGACCAGTTGGATGGCCTTGCAGTCCAAGGGACTCGCAGGAGTCTTCTCCAGCACCAGAGTTCAAAGGCCTCCATTCTTTGACACTCAGCCTTCCTTATGGTCCAACTTTCACAGCTGTCCATTGCAACTGGGGAAAACCGTCGCCTTGACTCTACGCTCTTTTGTTGGCAGGGTGATGTCTCTGCTTTTTAGTATGCTGTCTAACTTTGCCATAGCTTTCTTCCCCAGGAGCAAGCGTCTTTTAATTTCTTGGCTGCAGTCCCCATCTGTGGTGATCTTGGAGCCCAGGAAAACAGGGGAAGGAAATGGCAACCCACTCCAGTATCTTTGCCATGAAAACCCCATGGACAGTACAGAATTGGTAAACCTTCTCAAAAAAAAAAAAAAAAGTGGTATCAGGAACGTTTTCTCTTGTGACCTTCCATCAATGTTTTATTGCAGAAGCTTTCAGGGATCACAGTCCACATCTGGTTATACATTTCCTAGACAACTTCCCCAAAGCACATTACACTTTACAATGTCTCCTATAATCTCAATTCAAGGACTATCTTTTCCCCCTCGGCCCTAAAGGCACCTGCTTTCATTTTCATGAAATACCATATTGTTTTTAATTTATTTCGTGGTAGCGGGAAAGAATAAAATTCAGTTTCTCCGCGTGCAGGCATTTTATGGACCTGCTCCCAGCATGGTGTCGGTTATTATTTTTACCTGTCTTTTATGCAGCTGTTAAAGAAGAAAGATTAATACCATAATTTTAACATCATAACATCTGTAGGGATTTGACCCAAACCTTTGAAAGACTCATGAATTTTCCAGGAAGGCTGAATTTCTCATTCCCAAGGTCAGATCTCCTTTTGTTTTATTTTAGCCTTAGGGTTGGGTTGTTGTTGTTGTTTTATTCTACTTTATTAAAAAAGGTGCCAACTTTGATAAGTTCTTATGGAGGGAAAATGAAACAAACTCCTTGGCGCCTTATACAAAATAGGACTGTAACTCATGAATGACAGCCAAGCAATGCGACATCTTGAAATATGCTCAAGGGAACAAGAAGATCTACGTCTGAAAAGAATCAGTCCATGTTGTGTTGGCTCTGCCCTTGATATCTGCCTCATAAAATGTTGACTTTTCAGATATATATGTAGATAGATAGATAACAGACAGACAGACAGATGACAGACAGCTGGTAGAAGATATATAATAGAGATAGATAGATAGATAGATAGATAGATAGATAGATAGATAGATAGATAGA
>WNWU01000049.1:4131609-4143711 GCA_012654045.1 Ptyas mucosa
CTATTCCTATTCCTATTCCTATTCCTATTCCTATTCCTATTCCTATTGGTGGTTAGAATGCTATATTACAGGCTGACTCTGTCCACTGCCAGGAGTTCGATCCTGACTGGCTCAAGGTTGACTCTGCCTTCCATCCTTCCAAGGTCGGTAAAATGAGGACCCAGATTGTTAGGGACAAGAGGCTGACTCTGTAAACAGCTCAGAGGGGGCTGTAAAAGCACTGTGAAGCGGTATATAAAGTCTAAGTGTTATTGCTTTTTGGAGCCTTTGGTGTGCGTCTGTATATATATATATATATATATATATATATATATATATATATATATATTCCAGTTTGGAAGAAGTGAAGATTATATACCTTTGTTCTCCGCTGCTCCCTGCCCAAGACTTTGGGGGAAAAAGCAGAAATGCAGTAAATTCATAGTTGCTTTAAGACCCTGTTATATTGCTGTCATAAAGCCTTTGTGTGTTTCTCCAACCCACTCAATAGTTAATAATTTCAAAGTTTCAAGGCTGAGACTATAAGAGAATCATATCAACTATATCACAATCCACTCCTTCCTTTGAAGTTCTGAGCTGGGAATTTGGGTAGGGACGCTATCTTAATTCTGCTTGGCAGACTCCACTCTGATTTCTCATGCTATTTTAATATAGGTGAAGGGGAAAAACAACAACTGGTGGTAGATTTTAGGAGAAACCCTCCTATAGTACCACCTCTTACAATACTAGACAACACAGTATCAACAGTAGAGACCTTCAAGTTTCTAGGTTCTAAGATATCTCAAGACCTAAAATGGACACCTAACATCAAAAACGTCATCAAAAAAGCACAACAAAGAATGTTCTTTCTGCCCCAACTCAGGAAGCTCAAACTGCCCAAGGAGCTGTTGATCCAGTTCTGCAGAGGAATTATTGAGTCTGTCATCTGCACCTCCATAACTGTCTGGTTTGGCTCTGCAACCCAACAAGACAGACACGGACTTCAGAGGATAATTAGAACTGCAGAAAAAACAATGGCTACCAACCTGCCTTCCATTGAGGATCTGCATACTGCACAAGTCAAAAAGAGGGCTGTGAAAATATCTACAGACCCCTCACATCCTGGACATAAATTCTTTCAACTTCTACCCTCAAAAACGACGCTACAGGGCTCTGCAGACCAGAACAACTAGACACAAGGACAGTTTTTTTCCTGAACGCCATCACTCTGTTAAACAACTAATTCCCACAACACTGTCAAATTAACTACTAAGACTGTTTTACTATTCTTCTTCCCATCCTTACTAGTACCTATCTCTTCCGACTTATGGCTATATCCACATTGCTTGTATCTTTACAAACATTTGTTTGGTTTGGTTTGGGTTTTTTGCTACAAATAGTGGTTTACAATGGTTTTATAATGAAATGTTTATTTGGCTTTCCCAATCCAGTCTACATCCCTTGATCCCTTGTCGAGTCTAATGAAAAGAAGGACTAGGGGAGACATGATAGCAATGTTCCTTACGCACGGTCACTCAGGCACTCGTCACTTCCCGCCTGGACTACTGTAATGCTCTCTACATGGGGCTCCCCTTGAGGAGCACCCGGAGGCTCCAACTGGTGCAGAATGCGGCCGCGCGGGGGATTATGGCAGCGACGGGGCGCTCCCATGTGACATCTCTCCTGCGTGAGCTGCATTGGCTTCCAGTGGACTTCCAGGTGTGCTTCAAGGTGTTGGTGACCACCTTTAAAGCACTCCATGGCATTGGACCTGGGTATTTGCGGGACCGCCTTCTGCCGCCAATAGCCTCCCACTGGCCAGTACGGTCCCACAGAGAGGGACTCCTCAGGGCGCCGTCGGCCAGGCAATGTCGGCTGGTGACCCCCAGGGGGAGAGCATTCTCTGTGGTGGCGCCCACCCTCTGGAACAATCTACCCCCAGAGATACGCAGGATATTAGATCTCCGGGTTTTTCGCCGTGCCCTAAAAACTTTTCTCTTCCAACAAGCAGGGCTGGCATGAACCCCCCCCCCCCCTTTTTTTTTTTAAGATTTTGGATTTTTTAAATTGTTTAAACTGGGTTTTAGCTATGAGGTTTTTAAATTTATGGCCAAAATTTATAATTCTTTTAAATTTTAAATTTTTGTATCGATTGTTTTTTTATTTCTGGCTGTACACCGCCCTGAGTCCAGCAGGAGAAGGGCGGTTTATAAATTGAATAAAATAAAATAAAATAAAATAAATGAATAAATATATGAAGGGCTTCCACAAAGACCAGGGGGGTCAAACTATTTTCCAAGGCATCAAAAAGCAGGACGAGAAACAATGGATGGAACTAATCAAGGAGCGAATCAACCTAGAACTAAGGAGAAATCTCTTGACTATGACAGCAATAAATCAATGGAACGGCTTGCCTTCAGAAGCTGTGGATGCTCCATCACTGGAGGCTTTCAAGAAGAGACTGGGACAACCATTTATATAAAACGGTATAAGGTCTCCTGCTGGAGCAAGGAGTTGCACTAAAAGACCTCCAAAGTCCCTTCCAACTCTTGTTATTTTATATTCTATGATCATCTCAAATCTGAGATGAGCCGAAATACAAAACTCAACCCAAAGATGTCTATGGAGGTTCTCCGTCATCCAGGTCGTGGTTGTCCCAAAGGTGCTTTTTCAAGAGGCCACTGGACTTTCTGGTTTTGCTTTGAAGATGTTTCATTTGTCATCCAAGAAGCTTCTTCAGCTCTGAGTGGATGGTGGGGGAAGGGAAGGATTTATACTGCTTGCTGGTCATATGCATTCTTTTAGTGGGTCATTAAGATGACTTTGAGGACACAGACAAACCTCTCAGTGTCCTCAATGACCCTCTAAAAGGATGCAAATGACCAGTTGTCTGCAAGAAGTATAAATCCATCCATTTCCCACCACCCAGTCAAAGCTGAAGAAGCTTCTTGGATGAGAAGTGAAGAAGATGATTTGGGTCAACCCAAAGATCGTTTATACTTCAAAGTAGTTGATAGGTTAAGAAGTGTGGATTCGTTCACGAATCTGTGAATATAAAATCCCTAAGGCCAAGAGATAGACAATAGCAATCTCATGCATTAAAAAAAAATATATCTCAGGGTTAGCGTGTCCTTCAAGGAAAAAAACAATTGAATGTTTCCTGTTTTTGGTGACCTCGCTGAAGCCGTAGAGTTAGTTCTAAGGAATAACATTAAGGGAAACAGCGTGTGCTTTCAATTAACTGTATTTGAAATGGCTAGTTTCAATAAAATTATCTGAAAATGCTAGTGCAATGGGTTTATGTTCAAAATCCATTCCTTGTAATTCATGTTCATGTCAGAATTCCAAGGGTGGCAAGATATTTTCGTATATATTGGTGGCAGATCTCACTCTAGTTAGGTAGCATTTTTTTAAAAAAGCAAAGCTAAAGTTTATCCTGCACTCATGTCTGATTTTAGGGGGCGGCAGAATCATCTTTGATTCACAGCTGAAGAATTGGCATTGTCCCAAGAGCCTTTTGTGGACCTGTGGTCAGCATGTACATAACTCAAATATGCATGGAATGCTTTTACCTTTTACACCAAAGTGGTACCAATTTATCTACTCGCATTTGCATGCTTTGTGTCATCGGCCACGCTACCCCCCACCACCACCACGCTCGTTGAATTCATCGAAGCCTGGCCCTCCACAAGAAATCCCATCAACAGACACACCAACCTACAACCAGCCTACGAATCCCTCAGAATCCAAGTCAACTGCACAGCCAACCAGAGATGGCACTGACCCTCAACCAACCCACGCAAGTTTCCCCCAAACAGCACTTCACCTCCCAATGACCCCCACCTGACGTGACCTCCCCATCACAAGGCCCATCACAAGACCCTCACTGTTGACTCACACCTGACCCATCGCAACACCCACAACAAGACCCTCAATTGACACACTCACACCTGACCCATCACAAGACCCTGATGTTGTGACTTAGGCTTCCTGAGTCATTAAAACACATGAGTAGTCCCAAAAAACTCTTTTTATCACAACAGTTGTGAATTACGTTCATTCACAGCTGAGTCCCAATTAGTTGCAAAAAAGTCCTTTGGGAGAAGTCCTTCGGGAAAATCACCAACCTTTATCTCCCTTGACACGCTGCCAAAGATCTACCTGGCAAAGCCACATGAAGTCCAGAATCAAACAGAGATGCCGGTTGGGAACAGAATTAACAACGTTGCTTTCCTGCAAAGGGCCCACGTGCCTTTGCTCCTCTTTTAAGCCTTATGGGAGGGGCCGATCATCTCCAGGCCTTACTCCCTAGTTGTCCCTTTTGTTTTAACTGTTTGTGCCTTCTGGCAGCTCTGCACATGTGCACATTAGGAACAGGCTCCTCCTGTTCCTCTGCCTTTCTGATGTCTGACTCTGGAGGCTCTGGAGTCCACGCATCACTCCCAGATGGCCTTGGCCCCATCTCTGCCTCCGATGCAAAGCCCTCGTCTGAGCCTTCCCCAGACTCCAGTCCATGTTCCTCCCCAGCCTCCTCACTGTCCGACTCTGCTGCCAGCTCCGCAGGCTGCTGGCGGACCACAACACCTGATCTGATGGGACCCTCACCTGATGTGACTTCACCATTACTGAAGCCCTTATCAATGGAAAAATACCTACATCCCTTAAACTCCACTGAAGATGTTACCTATCCTGGTCATAAAATGTTCAGAAACCAATCCACAAGCTCGGAGAAGAAACCTTCACCCTCATTCTATGGAAATTCTCAATCATCCAGATCCTGGTTGTCCCAGAGATGCTTTTCCCAAAAGGCAACTGGACTTCCTTTGTTTTTCCTTGAAGACATTTCGTTTCTCATCCAAGAAGCTTTTTCCGTTCTAACTGACTAGTGGGGAAGGGAAAGAATTATATTCTTTTGCAGTCATCTGATCATTAGCCTTCCATCCCCCCCCCCCCCACACACAAGTCAGTTAGAACCTAACTTGAAGGAAAAGTGAAACATTTTCAATGGGAAAAAATCCCCCAAGAAAGTCCATTTTCCTTTTGGAAAAAGGACCTTTGGGCAAAGTTGCAACCTTTGCAAAATAAAAGTCAGGCCTTTCCTCCGATAAATTTCTGTGAACACCAGGTCAACTCTAATTCCATCGCCAGCTCAATTGTCTTCAGGGGTTTATATTCTAAGACACATTGCACATGACACCGAAAATAAATAACAATCTGCTCCACAGATTCTCAGTTTATTTCCTAAACCCTACTTCAGGATAAAACAATATTTTAAATCTAAACCATCGCCCTGAAACTGGTAAACATCGAACTCTGCTTGATGTTATATTTCGTGGTGGAGTTAGGCCAGGACACACACCAATTTCCTCAATTAGTGCATATAAATCAAAACAAACTCTTTGATCGGGTTAAAAGAAGAAGAAGAAGAAAAAAAGAACCCTTGCACATTTCTGTAATATATCTTGCACAATTAAATGAAACCATCAACTGCCACATATTGTATGGTTTTGCAATCCTTCATTCCCAAGCTCACAACGAGTTCAATGATTCCCGTATTTTTCTTCCGCGACATTCTCAAGGTACAGCGTTTGAAATGATTCTCACAAACGGTGGTTATATTCGAGTGTGTAGGTTGCTGTACTTTTCTGCAAGAGTAAAGGTGAGGTCAGGATTCCGATGCCCTAATTAAATCATGAGCCTCGAGCCAAGCTTCAAAAGAAATCCAGTTACTTATTAGGAGCTTCATGTCGGCACATTCCAGGTGAAGCCAACTCTGACCCCATGTAATTTATGCCCCAATCATGACCCTGTTTCCCCCTTCCTCCCAGAGTGTGTTAACAATCACATTCGCCAATGGAGCAATTTCACAGGTTGTAGAGATCACTCCCCTCCAGCCGCTGTGAGTAACTCTGGGAGACAGCCTTGAGAGAGATATGCCTGGAATGTACTTCTGTTTTTGGCTGCTTTGCTGCTTCATCAGTTTCCCATCCTCCTTGCCTACGGCAACTCGAGAGCAGGCCAGGGATGCTTTACGAGTTGACAGGTGACCTTTGTTTTAGGAGAAGATTTCTGGGAAAGCGTAATTGAAACATCTTCCCTTCCTTCTTCCACTTCCGTGGTCTCCTTCCCATGTTCAGTAAACACAGTCAGATTAAATCAGACCCTTTCTTCTGCTGATTCTGTTGAAGAATCGTGGAAGACAGGCAGGGTGTGGGACAGAAAGTCCAGGGCTACACGTTCTTGTTTCTCAGGAGTAGGAATAGGAAGGAATAGTAGCTCTTAAGGACATAGCCATGAATATGTAGAGGCTGATGATCCTTGTACATCTAAGGTTCAGGCCGGCTAAGGGATGTCACCAAGGTGCTTGTCTCAATGGAGAGCATGAGTGTCTGAACAAGGAAGAGCCAGCTTCAATCCTGGCTTGTATTTTAGAGCCCTGTGGATGTAGTGATTTTTCCATCCTTAACTATGAGTGGCATCATACAAAACTTGGTAGACTTGGTGTCCAATCTGAGTTTTCTTCTGAATTCACAGTTCCTGTTTAAAGAGCATGTAGTAACTTTGTACATTTCCACAAATCCACCTTGTGCACCAGTTGGCACCATCCTAGATAAGGAGCAGAGGTGGGTTTCAGCAGGTTCTGACCAGTTCTGGAGAACCGGTAGCGGAAATTTTGAGTAGTTCGGAGAACCGGTAGTAAACATTCTGACTGGCCCCGCCCCCATCTATTCCCTGCCTCCCGAGTCCCAGCTGATCGGGAGGAAATGGGGATTTTGCAGTAACCTTCCCCTGGATTGGGGAGGGAATGGAGATTTTACTGTATCCTTCCCCTGCCACACCCACCAAGCCATGCCACACCCACAGAACTGGTAGTAAAAAAATTTGAAACCCACCACTGATAAGGAGGCACTGCTCACATTCGCTCACACTTTAACTGATTGGATTACTACAAAATGGTTTAGAAGGGGCTGCTCTTGAAGACCAGAAGGCAGAAATTATATAACCCTGTTGCTGTATGAGTTGCGTTGGTTTCCAGTAGGCCGCTGAGTCCGATTTAAGGTGCTGCCTGTCACCTTTCAAGTCCTACATGGTGTGGGTCAAAGTAACATGGAAGGTTGCCTCTTTCCAGTGGATGTCTATGGAGACTCTCAATCATCCAGGTCACCGTTGTCCCAAACGTGCTTTTCTAAATGTCAGTGGGACTCCCTTGTTTTTTTCCCCTCTGTAAATGTTTTGCTTCTTCTCCAAGAAGCTTGGAGGAACTGAAGAAGCTTCTTGGAAGAGGAAAGTCTAGTTGCCTTTTGGAAAAGCACAGTGGTGGGTCCTAACCGGTGTTACCACTGGTTCGTTTCGTGCACGCGCTTTGCGCACGATCACCAAACGTGCGCTTCGCACAAGTGCATTGAATAGAAATACAGCTGAGGCATGGCAATCCACTCTGCCGCACCTTACAGCTGGGATAAAAACGAAGGAATAAAGGTAGGTATAGTGTGGGGGCGGGGGGGGGGGGGGGCGGGGGGGCCCTGCTGATGGTCAGAGCGAACCGGTTCGCTCTCACATCAGGATTTCCGCTACCAGCTCTCCAGAACTGGGGAGAACCGGTAGCAACCCACCACTGGAAAAGCACCTTTGTATCTTCTCAGTGGTGTTATCTTCTTCCTCTTCCTCTTCCTCTTCCTCTTCCTCTTCCTCTTCTTCTTCTTCTTCTTCTTCTTCTTCTTCTTCTTCTTCTTCTCCTTCTCCTTCTCCTTCTCCTTCTCCTCCTCCTCCTCCTCCTCCTCCTCTTCTTCTTCTTCTCCTCCGCCTCCTCCTCCTTCTCTTTCTTCTTTCTTCTTCTTCCACAACAACCACATCTCAGTCTGCATCCAAAATAAAACAGCCCATTTTCTTCCTCATCCAAACCAAGCCCAGCCTTGGCTATCAACCATCGGCAAATAGACATTTCGTATCCCAGCTGGTTTGCCCAGCAACTGTTTTGCATATCCATACCATTTTTCGCAAACTGACATGGGAGTGGATTTGTTCTTTCGATTCCTCGTCCCGTCAGGGTCTGATGGAAACAGTTGCCTGGTCTCATATGAACATGTGGTTTGCGTTGCCTCCTAAGAGAACAAGGACATTGTAATATAGGCCTGGGAAAGTGAAATGTTTATAGGCTAAATTAATTAAAGCCTCTTCTCAGTCAGGGAGCGTAAGAGTTGCAACTCTTTCATTTGGTGTCTTGAATATTTTTGGTGTTTTTTTTAAATAAATGGTTCTTTTGATTTATTCTTGGTAGGAATGTAGTCTTTGGCAGTTTATCAGACTGAACATCTTTGCTTTCTTACATGCATATAATTCTTTTAATAGGGACTCGGTGGCTCAGGGTTAAGGATGCTGAGATTACTAGCTGAAAAGCTGACAATCCAGGTTTGAGACCCAGGTACCATGAAATTGGGTGAGCTCCCGTTCCTTGCACCGGCTCCAGCCCACCTTGCAGTTCGAAAGCATGCAAATGCGAGTAGATAAACAGGTACCACTTCGACAGGAAGGAAACAGAATTCCATGCACCTTTGGCATATAGTCATGCTGGCCACATGATCATGTCTTCAGACAACTCTAGTTCCCTCAACCAAGAAACAGAGAAGAACATCGTTCCCTGGGGTTGGACGTATCTGGATCAGGGAATCCTTTACCTTTTATTCTATTAGTGCATAAGTTTGCGATCACAAACATGTATTAATTTGGCCAGTTGAAGATCAGCGGTGGGTTTCAGATATTGTTACCACTGGTTTGCCCCGCGCATGCATGCTCGCTTTGCCCGTGTGCATCTTCCCCACATGCGCCCAGCCTTCCGCACATGTGCTTTGGTTCCATGCATGCACCTGGCCTTCCGTGCATGCGCCTGGTCTCAATAATGTGGCTAAATAGGACAGCATAGCGCGATCTCTGCTACCGGTTCAGGCAAACTGAACCAGCTGAATACCACCTCTGTTGAAGATGTGTGGAACCCACTGTAAAAACATTGCCAAAAAGGCATTAAGAGTTGTTAACCTAATCTTGCATAGCTTCTTCTCTGGTAATGTTGTACTGCTAACCAGAGCATACAAAACATTTGCTAGACCAATTCTTGAATACAGCTCATCTGTCTGGAACCCGCACTGCATATCGGACATAAATACAATCGAATGAGTCCAGAGATATTTTACGAGAAGAGTCCTCCATTCCTCTAACCGCAATAAAATACCTTAGGCCACCAGACTCCAAATTTTGGGCTTAGACAACTTAGAACTACACCGACTTCAGTCTGACCTAAGCGTAGTACATAAAATCATCTTCCACGATGTCTTTCCTGTCAATGACTACTTCAGCTTCAACCACAACAATACATGAGCAAATAATAGATACAAACTCAAGGTAAACCACTCCAAACTCGATTGCAGAAAATACGCCCTCAGCAACAGAGTGGTCAATGCCTGGAATGCTCTACCTGACTCTGTAGTTTCTTCCCCAAACCACCAAAACTTTAACCTTAAACTGTCTACTGTTGACCTCACCCCATTCCTAAGAGGTCTGTAAGGGGCGTGCATAAGTGCACCAGCGTGCCATCCGTCCCTGTCCTAATATTCCTTTTTACTGACTCTTTTCATGTATTCAAATTATGTTTATACTTTTATCTGTTATCTTCTATATGATTGACAAAATAAATAAAAATAAAATAAAATAATAAATAAAAACCTAGGCACTAATTTGGCAACTTGAAAATGTGTGGAGATCAACTTCTTCAGCCAATGGTTAGGGAATTCTGGAAGTTGACATCTACACAACTTCTAGTGGTTCAGTTTGAAACTGACAGTACTAGACTGATACAGTCTAAGTCCAGTGATGGGATTCAGCCAGTTCGCACCAATTCGGGAGAACCGGTTGTTAACTTTCTGAGCACTTTGGTGAACTGGTTGTTGGACGAAATCATTAGGGCAGAGAACCGGTTGTTAAATTCTTTGAATCCCATCACTGTCTAAGTCCCTCTTATATGTTCTTTCAGAAAGAAAACCCTGTTCCCCAGAGTGACCTTCCAGCTGAGACGTACGAACATTTTAAACAATCTGTTTAAATTTTGCGATGAATGATTTCATTGACAGTTTTTTGAAACACGATCAGGGCATTTCACATGTTCCAGAATGGCGCGACAACAAACGATTCTCTGTGTCTCACAGTGGTATGATGTCAAGACTCCCAAAAAACCCTATAGCCTATTTATCTTTTTTTTTTTTTACTGTTGGAAACCATCTGGTCTGGTTAACATGATATATTTCTGGTCTGATCATTAAGAGTTGATAATTTGAGGAGGGGGAAAACGAAAGCAAGGATTGAACGGTGTGTCCTTCCTCCGGCTTTTTTTGAGAATCGAACACGGATTTGGGGGAAATGTTTTTTGGGCTGGACTGTAGGGAAAAAAAGAGGGATGTGGTGGCTCAGTGGCTAAGACGCTGAGCTTGTCAATCGAAAGATCAGCAATTCAGCAGTTCGAATCCCTAATACTGCATAACGGGGTGAGCTCCCGTGACTTGTCCCAGCTTCTGCCAACCTAGCAGTTCAAAAGCTCGTAAAAAGTGCAAGTAGAAAAATAGGGACCACCTTTGGTGGGAAGGTAACAGCGTTCCGTGTGCCTTTGGCGTTGAGTCATGCCGGCCACGTGACTACGGAGACATCTTTGGACAGCGCTGGCTCTTCGGCTTTGAAACGGAGATGAGCACCGCTCCCTAGAGTCGGGAACGACTAGCACATATGTGCGAGGGGAATCTTTCCCTTTACCTTATAGGGGGAAAAAACCACTTCTGTGCAATAAAGTCAGAAGTTCCAATTGCCACAAAGAAGAGGGAGTCAAGCTATTCTCCAAAGCACCTGAAGGCAGGACAAGAAGCAACGGATGGAAACTAATCAAGAAGAGAAGCAACCTAGAACTAAGGAGAAGATTCCTAACAATGAGAACTATTAATCAGTGGAACAGCTTGCTTTCAAAAATTGTGGATGTTCCAAAACTTTCAAGGTTTTCAAGAAGAGATTGGACAACTATTTGTCTGAAATGCTACAGGTTTTCTGCTTGAGCAGGGGGTTGGACTAGAAGACCTCTAAGGTCCCTTCCAAGCTGTCATTCTGTTATTAGTAGTTTGGAAATGGTGCTGCCCTATCTTCCCCTAGAAAGCAATCCCATTACAGCTGCAAATTGTTTTTCCAAGTTACTGAGGAATTTAAACGAGCATCTACAAGGTTATGCTGAAATAAACGGGAATGAAGAGTTGTAAGCGATTTATTACTTGTCTGACCTTGGCAACCCAGGGCAGAGAAGTAACTTTCATTACTAATTAAATTTTTTTGTAGCCTAAATCACTGTGACCCGTTTAGTTTTACAGTTGTTTAAATAGGTCTCAAGAGTTTGGCCGAATAGGATTTGAATATTTTTTTTAAAAAATGTGGTCTTTGGATCACAAATTCAAAAATGAAAAAAAAAATGAATTCGTCGATCGCTAATTGATGTCACTTTTGTGTTACATTTAAATTCATCCTGGGTTTGTGGTTTTTTTTTTCCTTGCAGGAAACTTTGAATAACTTCTTTAAAATAAAATCCATGTTACATGGAGTCTTTAAAAGAAAAAAAAACTTTCTTGCTTTGCTAGAAGACGTTTTGCTTCTCATCCAAAATGCTTCTTCAGTTCTGATGGGATGGTGGAAGATGGAAGGATTGACCGGAAAATTTCAGGAATATAAACCCTTCCATCCTCCACCATTCAGTCAGAAGCTTCTTGGATGAGAAGTGAAATGTCTTCAAGGAGAAACAAAGTCCAGTTGCCTTTTGAAAAAAGCACCTTTGGGATTATATGCAGTCATGTTGATGTACTGTGTATCGGAGGGGGTGACCCTTTGAGAGCTGTATGCAACGAAATTTCACTTTAATGTATGCTGATTGGTGTGCATTCAAAGTGACAATAAAGTTTGTCTGTCTGTCTGTCTTTCTATCCTCTATCTTCATCATTATCATCTGTCTGTCTGTCTGTCTGTCTATCTATCATCTATATCTATCTATCTATTTATCTATTATCTATCTATCTATCTATCTATCTATCTATCTATCTATCTATCTAT
>WNWU01000049.1:4145235-4155544 GCA_012654045.1 Ptyas mucosa
GTATCCTTCCCTAGGAATGGGGATTTTGCAATATCCTTCCCCCAGGAATGGGGAGGGAATGGGGATTTTGCAGTATCCTTCCCCTGGAGTAGGGAGGGAATGGATATTTTGCAATATCCTTCCCCCAGGAGTGGGGAGGGAATGGAGATTTTGCAGTATCCTTCCCCCGGAGTGGGGAGGGAATGGAGATTTTGCCATATCCTTCCCCTAGAGTGCGGAGGGAATGGGGATTTTGCAGTATCCTTCCCCTGCCACGCCCTCCAAGCCACGCCCACCAAGCCACAGCATGCCCACCAAGCCACGCCCACAGAACCAGTAGTAAAAAAAATTGAATTTCACCACTGGGCTGTATTGACTTGGCTAACTTGACTGTATGGAAGTTGACTTGACGTCTTTAACTCCCGTGACAATCCTGAACTCGAGAACTATTAATTTTAGGGAAAGAGAGAAGCAAGTCTGAACAGATTTTCCTTTTCCAAGTGTTTCCCCGCCCCCCCCTTTTTTGAAGAGGGATGTTTGCTTCCCGCATTTTTCCGACCAGTCAGTTACGTACAATTATACACCAACTCGTGTTCTTACAATAAAATGAATTTTAAAACCGCATGTTCTCTTCCTGTAGCGGCAGGAATTATTTTAATTGGTTCATGAAGTGCTATAATTGCATAGAGATGATTTTTTTTTCTTTTTTGGGGACTACGTCGCATGCCGGAGAGATGGCTGAATTGAGACTTCGCAAACAGAGCTCTAATCAGCAGTTCCCGGGCTTCAAACATGAATGGGAATTCACAGCAGAAATGCGTGCCTGCCCACAGGAAGCCTTCTGCAGTTCGGTGGGTTTTCTGGAATGATGGGTGTTATGAAGTTATTGTTTACAGAAATTAAGTCTCGCTCGCTGGTATTTCCCAAAGGGTTCCGTGCAATCCTCAGCCCTCAAAACTGTAGCAAGCTACGTTTGTTTATTCTGTATTTTGAAATGCTCCCTTTAAAAAAAACCCCGTGTTTGCATTACACGTATTCGGGAGCGGGCTTCAAAAATTTTAGCAAGGGGTTCTCTGCCCAGTTGCTGGGTGGGTGTGGCCATGGTGGGTGTGGCCTAGTCGGCCTCCTGCAACATGTCCAGGAGGGGGGCGTTTTTGACCTCCCCGGATTCCAGAGGCTTTTCTCGAGCCTCCGGGAGGACGAAAATGTCCTCCCAAGGCTCCGGAGGCCCTCTGAACCCATTTCCAGCCTTCCTGAACTTCCGGTAGGCCTGTTTTTCACCCTCCCTGAGCCTCCACATGCACCCTGCACTTACCTACATCCAAAATGGACTGCGTGGGGACCCCTGGGAGGGGAGGGGTGGGTGGGTGGGGCAGGGCCAGCCAGGAGATGGATTTGGGGGTTCTCTGAACTGCACAGAACCTTACCTATAGGTTCTCCCGAACCCCTGCAAACCCCCAGCAGCCCACCCCTGCACGTATTCCTCGGCTTACGACCAGAATGGAGCCCGAAACTTCATGTTGCTAAGTGAGAAATTTGTTGAGTTTTGCCCCGTTTTACGACATTTCTTTTAAGTGACTCACTGCAGTTGTTAAACGACTAACCGGGTGTTAAATGAATCCAGCTTCCCCGCTGACTTTGCTTGACGGACGCTCGCAAAAGGAGATCACGTGACCACGGGACACTGCGACCGTCATAAATATGAGTCAGTTGCCAAGTCTCGGCCATTGTAAGTTCGAACGGTCATCTGAAACTGTTTTTCTCTTTTAAAGGGCGATTTTATATCATATATCCTATTGCTTCCTTCTGGGATTATCTTTGAGCCCTTTCGGCATTCCACGAGACTTCCTAATATAACCTGGGGAATTAAAAAAAAAATTCTTTTTACAGTGACTCTCACTATTCACAAGCAATACTTGGAGAACCCAGTGGTCAATCATGTTGTGACCTAGGCTTACTGAGTCATTACAAGACACAATTAGTCCCAAACAAACATATTTTATTGTAACAGCTGAGAATTACATTCATTCCCACCTGAGTCCCAATTAGTTGCAAAACAAGTCCTTCGGGAGAAGTCCTTCGGGATAATCACCAACCTTTATCTTCTTTGACACCCTGCTAAAAGCCTTGCTTGGCAAAGCCCCATGAAGTTCAGAAACAAACAAGAGATGCCGACTGGAAACAGTTAGCAACATTGCTTTCCTGCAAAAAGGCCCAAGTGCCTCTGTTTCTCTTTTAAGCCTTATGGGAGGGTCCAATCATCTCCTGGCCTTACTCCCAAGTCGTCCCTTTTGCTTTAGCTGCACTTGCCTTCTGGAAGCTCTGCACATGCGTGCACTAGGAACAGGCGCCTCCTGTTCCTCTGCCTCTGCCTCTCTGCTGTCCGACTCTGGAGGCTCTGGAGTCTGCGCATAACTCCCAGATGGCCCCATCTCTGCCTCCGACACAGAGCCCTCATCCGGGCCTTCCCCAGATTCACTGTCCGACTCTTCTGCCAGATCTGCAGGCTGCTGGTGGACCATAATCAATCAATCAATCAATCAACTAATCTTTTATTACAGTCACAAACCAGAATAAAAATCTAACCGTTAAAATAAGACAAAAGACGAGAAGACAGAGAGACTGTGCAGCAGAATTTGGTGATGTTCAACATGACTGTATTGTGCTGATCTGATAAAGACAGCTGTCAAATGGGAAAGTCTCATCAAGAACATTTCTTGAATTAACACATTGAGACAAGCTCAAGCCTTCCGTCATTGTAAGAAATCAAACAGACCCATTGAACAAATTCAAATTTGTTTCTCTCTTTCTGTCTCTCCCTCTCTCTTTCTCTCTCCCTCTCCCTTTATACTTGTCTCTTTCTTTTTTCCCTCTTTCTTTTTCTCCCTCTCCACCTCTTTTGCCGTCTCACACTTTCTTTCTCTCTCTTGCTCTCTCCCTTTCTCTCTCTCTTTCTCTCTTTTTTCCCTCTTTCTCCCTCTCCCCTTTTCTCTCTTTTGCTCTCTCTCTATCCCTCTCCCTTTCTCTTTCTTTTTTCCTCTTTCTCTCCCTCCCTCTTCACCTCTCTTCCTCTTTCTCCATCTTCCACTTTCTCTTTGCCTCTCCTTTTCTTTTTCTGTCTCTTTCCCTTCTCTTTCTCCCTCTCCACTACTCTTCCTCTCCCTCTCTTTCTCCATCTCCCACTGTCTCCTGCTCTCCTTCTCTCTTTCTCTCCCTTCCTCTCATTCTTTCTTTTTTCCCCTCTCTCTCTCTATCTTCCCCTTCCCCTCATTCTTCATCTCCCCTTTCTCTTTCCCTCTCCTCTTCTCTTTCTCTCTCTTTCCCTTCTCTTTCTCCATCTCCCATTTTCTCCTGCTCTCCTTCTCTCTCCCTCTCCATTTATCTCTCTTTTTCCCCTCTTTCTCTTTCTCTCTCTCCCTCTTCCCCTCTTTCTCTCTCTCCCCCTTTCTCTCTCCTCCTCCCTTTCTCCCTTTCTCTCTCTCTCTCTCTCTCTCTTTCTTCATTATGAATGAATCCCATATATTGACTTAGACTTAATTCCGGGGTTCTCTTTTTCTTCAACCGTATTTCAATTCTACTGCCACATTTTCCTCCCACAAGATAGCCATGGCTTGTTCTTCCTTGTTATGTCTGAGAGCATCCAGGCACTTTTCCTTCTTGCTGTTGGTTAACATTTCGGTCAACCCAATTTATTTTGTACTTATCATAGATATAATTATAATAAGCTCCAGACCTCTGAATTGGCAGCAGTTTCCTAAACAACACAAACAAAAGGCAACAGGCCCACGAGCGATACAATGAGCCTGCCGTGATTTCAAGTTGGCTGCTCTTTGAAAAAACGTTACCGGTTTCCCTTTAAAATTAAGGCACTTTTGTGGCTGCGGGGTGTGCTTGATTCAGGGCCATCTTCATTTCTTAAAAGCTGATCTTCAGTACTGTTAAAGCATCTTTCTCTCTTACGGGCAGATCATCCAACGAAACCAATTGGGGAAAATTTGTGTTAAGACCCCTGTTTGAAAGACCAACACAGAGGCAATGAATAAATCAACGTACAGGGTAAATATTCCAAACATTGGATGAGAACTTTGAGACTTGGAAACATAAGCATAATCAGATGATGTTTAAGGTGTTTCACGTTTTTATGGTTTATTTATTTATTTGCCTGGGTCTAAATCACTCTCTGGGTGGTTCGCACTTGAAATGGAAGGATGCTAAACTAGAGAAAACAAACATGTATGTCCAGAAAAAAAACATATACGTAGCACAACACCCCAAATAACTAACAGGAACTCAACAATCACCATGATCCAAGGTCAGAGAAATCAAGTTTTCAAGAACTTTCAGATACCATCAAGGTGGGAGCCATTCAGATCTCTTGGTGGATGTCATTCCAGAGGGCAGGAACCACAGCATAGAAGAACGAAATGCCCTCAACGAAAAAATGTTGAGCCATTCTCTTTTGAGGACATCACCATGTTCCCAGAAGCCTTCAAAGATTTTTTTTTTTTGGTGTTGTGGAGAGACAGACAGACAGACAGATGATAGAGATAGATAGATAGATAGATAGATAGATAGATGATAGATAAAGAGATAAAGAGAGAGAGAGAATGAAAGATAGAGAGATAGAGAGAAAGAGATATGATAGAGAAAGAGAGAGAGAAAAGATAGATAGAGAGATAGAGATAGAGAGATAGAGATAGATAGAGAGATGATAGATAGATAGATAGATAGATAGATAGATAGATAGAGATAGATAGAGATAAGATAGATGAGAGATGAGAGAGAGAGAAAGAGAGAGATGATAGATAGATAGATAGATAGATAGATAGATATAGATAAAATAGATTATAGATGATAGAGAGAGAAAGAGAGATAGACAGACAATAGATGATAGACATATATATACATGATAGAGAAAGAAAGAGAGAAATGATAGATAGATAGATAGATAGATAGATAGATAGATAGATAAATAGAGATAGAGAGATGATAGAAGATTCAGTAGATAGATGGATAGAGAGATAGAGAGATAGAGAGATAGAGAGATAGAGAGATAGAGATAGAAAGATAAAGATAGAAATAGAGATATAGAGAGCTATAGATAGATAGATAATAGAAGAGACATAGATAATGGTAGGTAGGTAGGTAGGTAAGAAAGAGAGAGATGATAGCAGATACAGTAGATAGATGGATAGAGAGATAGAGAGATAAAGATAGAAATAGAGATATAGAGAGCTATAGATAGATAGATGATAGAAGAGAGATAGACATAGATAGATGATAGTAAGTAGGTAGGTAGGTAGGTAGGTAGGTAGGTAGGTAGATGATAGAGAGATAGATAGATAGATAGATAGATAGATAGATGTAGATAGATAGTGCCATTTGAAGTCTTTACTCTCCATTGGGACGGTGGAGGCTCTTTTCTAGCATCTGACTCAGCGTGAGGGTTATAGGCACACCGCTGTGTAAAAATGCCAAGAATGCTGGGTGCGCGAAAAGGTTTTGTAATGCAATTTACAGCTGTGCCTAAGAGGCTGAAATTCCTCCTTTCTGTGTCTCTTGGCAAGAATGCCTTGGAATTGAGTGGAATCCCCAAGTTGGTTGTGTGCGTTATACAACAGTTGCGAAAACAGTTGTCTTCTGGTTAGGCTTTGATGGCGGCAGGGGGCGGACAGCGTAAAAGCCGTTCAGATGAGATATTAAAAATACACAACCCATTTGCATTGCACGCTTACGAAAGGCACTTGTATCTCTTGGCCGCCGGCGGAGGAAAGGTTGAATGTCTTTGGTCCGTGGTCCTTACAAAGCACACCTTTTGTCTTCTGGCTACAGCCGGTTGGCTGCATTTCTCCACGTTTCCTTTCCCAGACTGGGTGCTAAAAAGTAGTAATTGCCCCGGAGTTGTTTAAAGGGAAATTTGAAATTTATATTCCAAAGCACCTGAAGGCAGGACAAGAAGCAATGGATAGGAAAGTAACCAAGGAGAGAAGCAACCTAGAACTAAGAAGAAACTTCCATGACCGTGAGAACAATTAATCTCAGAATTGGCATCAGAATCCGAACCGAGCTGGAAGGGAGCTTGGAGGTCTTCTACTCCAGCCCTCTGCTCAAGCGGGAGATCCTATACTATTTCAAACAAATAGTTGTCCAATCTCTTGAGTGGTGCGGTGGCCTAGAGATGGTGCTTTCGCCTCACAATCAGGAGGCTGTGAGTTCGATCCTAGGTAGAGGCAGATATTTCTCTCTCTGGCCACAATGAGAATATATCGGCTGAACAAAACTCCGCATTGGTGACAGGAAAGGCATCCGGCCAGTAAATCCTTAGCTTCATTCAGTTGCCGAGACTCCACAATTGAAAATCTACAGAGCCGACTAAAGAAACTGATTAGTCAGAAGCGACCCAGCAATAAAACCCAGTTAATACAAGCCATCATTCAATCTTGGTTTCACATGATAACAGCTGCAGAACTCAAAGACTTGGTTCCCTCCATGGGAAGACGTTGTAAGGCCATAATTCACCCAACTAAGCATTAATTGACATGGCGATAAATTTTTGCATATCTCGTTTTTTCTTTGGTGATCATTTTTGTATATCTCATTTTTTTCTGCGTGTTTCACTTTTCTTCTTTAGACTCTATCTGCTATTCTAACGGCAAATCCTTCCTAAAAGTTATTGCATTGCATTCTTGATTCAATTATCTCTCCTTTGATATATATTTTTATGGTACTACTCCAAAAAAAAGAAGAAGAAGAAGAAGAAGAAGTGGTGTTATTAGCTAGTTTTAGAAAATACACTTTTCTCAAAAGGTTCCCACAGTTTTGGCCACTACTGTACAAAAGAGATCCTACTTCACTTAAGACATTTACTTTTCTAGTAATAAAAGAGCAGATGTCTTAAAAAAAATCTCTTCATTTGAAACAGAAACCAGAATCTCCGTGCCGCTTTGACCCTCCTGGTCTACTTAATGGAGCATCTGTCGTCAGCGCTCTAGGCTTCCCCCGATGACAGAAAATTGCAATTTTCTTTGCTTTGGCAAAACATTTGTTACCTCTTGTGTCAGGGCCAGTTGTTCAAGATCAAGGAGAAATGGATTTTATGGCATGAGGGACTGAACTATCTGAAATAAGTACCGGTTAATAGTTGGAACTTAATAGCTGGAGCTTCTTTTGGGGAGTGGCTTGGGGTGATGGGAAGCCCTTAACCACATTGCCTGAAAGAGCATAACCGACAGACCTGTAAGATGGGTAGTTCTCGATTTACGACCTCCACTGAGCCCAAAATTTAGGTCGCTAAGTGAAACAATTTTTTTTTTTACTCCCATCTGAATGGAATTGTTGGGAGAAATATCCATCTGGCTCAGTTCCAGGCCTGGAGGAAGATCCTGGAAAAAATGGAATCTGATTGGAAAGAAGGTTTAATGATGAAGCAGAACCACCAAGCACATGGTTCTGGGCAGCTGATCACATGGAGTGAAGGGTGAGAGGTATTTATTCCTTCTCTTGGGCTTTGTGATTGAGGTTCCTGTTCCTGTGCAAGGACGTGTATTCTATTGGCTGTGGTCAGACTCTCATGGGGCCATGTAGGGGTCATGTTTGTCTGAGCTAAATTTGGTTGAAGCTTGGGCTGATGTAATATCCTTAGGAGATTGTGCAATGTAGTGAGCTCTGCTGCTAGTGGGTTAATCCTATTATGTCCTGGAGGGACATGTCTTAATCCCATCACCCTGGAGCGGCCCTGCCCCCATCTATTCTCTGCCTCCCGAGTCCCAGCTGATTGGGAGGAAATGGGGATTTTGCAGTATCCTTCCCTTGAAGTGGGATGGGAATGGAAATTTACAGTATCCTTCCCCTGCCATGCCCACCAAGCCACGCCCACCAAGCCACAAACTACAAACAGTAGTAAAAATTTTTTGAAACCCACCACTGATCATCATCACCCAGCAAGCCTGGGACTCAAAAAGGCAACCTACAAAGTTACCCCTGCATGACCCCATTGGGAGTCTGACAACCAATCAGAACACAAGCTCAAATTCAAAGCCCAACAGAGGGCACCAAACCCAGGCACTCTCAGCATCTCTGCCCCTTTTTTGCCCAGGATCTCAAAACCACGTGGTTCTCTCCACCATTAAAAACAATCTTTCCAATCAGCCACCATGTTTCCTCCACTTGGAACTGAACCCAGATGGACATCTCTTCCAACAGAACAGCGCGCTAACTTGTTCTGCGTTTTGCTCTACATATTTCCTGCATATTTCTCCTTGTATTTTATTTTTTGTCTTTTAATTCTTCGTCAAATGCAATACGATCTTTCACCCAGTTGGGAGATTTATACACTATGGTTGATGCAGGCTTTTTAAAATGCTAACCGAGCCAATGTTCTTCCCCTTTTAACAGCCTAGATTAACGTTTTTTGGGTCGATCCTGGGTATGGCTCTATTTAAACAACTGAGAAAATATTTACAGATATTATCAGGGTGTTCTTAAGGATTGCTCTCTCCAGCGAGAATATTGATGTTTGCCTTAGGATGGTTGGGGGTTTGTTTGGGGGGGGGGGGGTTGAGTCTCTCCAGGGATAATTTCTGGTGAATTCTGGAGCAACGCCTCCAAAACGAAACATTTCAGGAGGCGAAAAAGAAAAGATAACAAGTGAATTGAGACGCTGCTTTCAAAAGCCCTCCGCACTTTATCTTCCTTTCACTTAATATTCTCAAGAAAGCTTGTTTTAATTTTGGCCTCCTGCAAACTATAAAAAAAAGACTATAAGAAAATGTTGAGACTCTAGGAAAAAAATGCAGAGGAGAGCAACCAGGATGATGAGAGGATTGGATGCTAAAATATATGAAGAACGGTTGCAGGAACTGGGCATGGCTAGTCTAGGGAAGAGAAGGACCAGGGGAGACATGATAGCAGTCTTCCAATATTTGAGGGGCTGCCCCAGAGAGGAGGGGCTCAAGCTATTTTCCAAAAGCACCTGAAGGCCAGACAAGAAATAATGGATGGAAACTGACCAAGGAGAGATTCAACCTAGAAATGAGGAGGAACTTTCTGACAGTGAGAACAATCAATCTATGGAACAGAAGTTGCCTTCGGAAGTTGTGGGAGCTTCATCACTGGAGGCTTTCAAGAAGAGATTGGACTGCCATTTGTCAGAAATGGTGTAGGATATCCTGCTTGGGTGGGGGTGGGGTTGGACTAGATGACTTACAACCCTGTTCATCTGGAATCTAATCTAAAGGTCTACCTGTATTTCCTTGAATGGATGCTATAGGAAGCACATGGTGACTTCGGTGGGGGGAAAAATGCAACCAACAGAGAAATTATATTATAGGTGTAAGACTTAATTCTATTTGCCAGATGCTACATTTACCAATGGACAAGAGGTTAATTTGAAAAAAAAGATAAACTTGGAGTTCGAAGGTCCCTTCCAACTCTGTCAATCTGTTAAACACAGGATTGTAGTAGGGGTGGGCACCACTTACCTTTGCTACTGGTTTGCAACGGGAGCGCCCACAATTCTGCACATGGGCAGATTGTATTTGATGACTCCCACCGCCTCCCACCACCGCCACTACCGGTTCCCAAGAACCGGGCTGAACCGGTAGCAACCCACCACTGGATTGTAGATACCAGCGTGAATATTTCGCAATTATTTCTGGCAAATCCAACTTCCACATATGAGTTACTCTTCCACCCTATCGATTAGAATAAAGACAATGGGTAGCTCTCAAGCGTCTTACATCATTTTTATTATAATAAGGGGGGGGGGGGGGGGAACGGAAAGATCACAGATTGCACTGATGTTCTTTGGAAATTTGAGTTCCAGACAGGAAACACGGAATTATCCCAAGAATTTTGTAAGATGTAACACATGTCCAGCAAGTGGGCGATTGTTGTTTTTTTCTTTTTTGGCAACAGTTCACACAGCTGAAATATTAAGTTCTTTAAAAAATTTCCTTAATCTGTTATTCTTCCTAACACTCTGAACACTGTAGCTAAAGCAAGATACTTTCCATATTTTAATAATTAGACTGCTAATTATTAGGTCTAAGAAATTTACCCGTGTAGGAGGCTATATGGCTATTATGACCTTTCTTATCTTTTCATCATTCCTACTATCTTCTCCTATTGATTTATTACTTGTTGTTTGTATCCTATGATTAATTATTGTTAACTATGATTTATGATCTATGACCTATCAGTTTGTTGTTGTATATGTGTACACTGCGAGCTTCTGCATCGGAGACAGTTTCCTTGTGTGTCCAATCAACTTGGCCAATAAAGAATTCTCTTCTCTTCTCTTCTCTTCTCTTCTCTTCTCTTCTCTTCTCTT
>WNWU01000049.1:4158456-4168456 GCA_012654045.1 Ptyas mucosa
CCTTCTCCTTCTCCTTCTCCTTCTCCTTCTCCTTCTCCTTCTCCTTCTCCTTCTCCTTCTCCTCCTCCTCCTCCTCCTCCTGCTTTTCTCCTGCCTTTCCTTCAAGAGTTCAAGTCAGCATGCCTGGCTTCTCCTCTGCTAAAGTATGAGTATGACAGAAAATAGATAACATCTGTATGCTCTGCCATATCATAAATATCCTTTCAGCCAGCAGCTAGTCTATTTGTGTTGATCTTGGAGAGGGTAAGCAGCCGAGTTAAATCTGATTAGTTCTTAATGGAGACCACCCAAAACCCCCAGGTCTAGGAAGTTAAGTCCTTTCATCCAGAGAAAGAAGGACCTGCACATGTTTAACCTTGAAAAATCAGAAGATGGGGTGTAACAGCATTCCTGAAATATCTTAACGAGCATCACACAGAATAAATTTAATGCTGGTTTTCCTAATTCCAGAATGCAGAACCCAGAATAATAGATTTAAATTTCAGGAAAGGGGATTCCAACCAAATACTAGACAAAACATCTCAATAGTAAGAGCGGTTTGGCAGCGGAACCAATCACCCAGGCTAATGTTGGCTTCCTCCGACTGGGATATTCTAGCAAAGACTTCAACCACATCAGTGGGGAAGCTTGACTTTGGATTCTCCACCTAACGGGAGATTGAAATTGATGGCTTCTTTCCAATTGTAGGATTGGAGCGCTGTGGCTCACGTGGTTAAAATGCTGGACTCACAATCAGCAAGCCCGGGGTTCACATCCGAGTGCTGCGGTGCAACGGGTCCCATCGTTCACTCCAACTCCTGCCCACCTAGCCATTCGAAAGCAAGTCAAGAAATAGGTACCATTTCAGTGGGCACATTAACAGGGACATGAAAGGAGCGCCCCACCCCCCCCACCAGGCGTGTTCTGGGCACCAGTGGTGACACCATCTAATTCTTTCAACCCACACATGCCTCAGTGCATCTAACACAACAACAACAACAAATTTAGCACCGGCCCATAGATTTCCACTGCTCTCCTCTTCTCTGCCTTCTGCGCATCCGCGCATCAGGCACTGGACCCAGCTGTTCCTCCTCTTCCTCATCAGCCACCTCCAGCCCTCAGGGCTGTTGACTCTCCATCTGAAGGCTGACGGAAGGCCCAGGCTCCCACTCCATCTCTCTCTCTCTCTCTGACAGCTCCATTCCCTCTTCCCCCTCGGAGCTCTCAGGTTGCCTTGATGCTAACCCTGACTCCCACACCTCCTCCTCCTCTGATTCGGCTGCTAGAGGGGCCGAACATGATGGTTGCAGTGTCCCGGGGTCACATAACCCGCTTTTGTGACCTTCCAATAAGCGAAGTCAACGGGGGAAGCCAGATTCACTTAACAACCCTGTAACTATCTTAAACAATTGCAGCGATTCACTTAACAACTGTGCCAAGAAGGGTCATAAAACGAGGCAAAACTCACTGAACAGAAGTTTCGCTTAGCAACAGAAATTTAGGCACTCCATTGTGGCCATAACTGTATTGAGGGATTCCCAACTCTGTACACCGAGAACTTTGAAGTAAAAAAAAAACAAAAAACCCTGGTATACTCATTTTCTGACTTCTTCAAAAGCTTTTGACATTGATTGTACTTCTCGATCAGACGTCAACTGCGGGAATCCTTCCCACAGACACATATATCCCAAATAGAGTAATTTAAGATGCCAGAACAGCAGCATTTATTTTATTATTATTATTATCGTCGTGTTTTTAAAAAAGGGGAGGTTGAGATCACGCAGGAGCTGTTGCGATAAGGATAATCAGAAATTGCAGACTGATAGTTCCTTCCGTGCCGTCGGGAATTCATTCGCACGGAGAAGCTCTCCGCTTACAGTAAGAATTGGCTTCTGATCCAGAAGACTCTCTGCCAAAACTACTAAAATCAAATTTTACAGCCTGATATTTTTCTGCGAAGCATTAAAAGGACGATGATAAAGAAACCGAATCAGGATTAAAAAACAAAAAAATTAGAAGTCTGTGGAGATTCTCACCAGGAAAGCAGAATTCCACATCTCGGGAAGAGGAGTTTGAGGAATTTGAAGAAGGACCGCAAGACTCACTGATAACACGCAACCAGTGGTGGGATTCATATAATTTAACAACCGGTTCTCTGCCCTAATGACTGGCTGAGTGGACGTGGCCATGGTAGGCGTGGCCAGGGGGTGTGTCAGGCAGCACTTGGCCTTTTGCACACATACACCCCCCGGAGCAAAAACAGGCCACGTGGGACGCACTGCCCCCCTGTGCCCTGTTTTGGGCCTAGTAGGCCTCCCTGCAGCCTCCTGGGAGTAAAAACAGGCCGCGGTGGGGGAGGGGCACACTGCACCCCCCCCGCTCCCCATTTTGGGCCTAGTAGGCCGCCCTACACTTACCTGGGAGCCAAAATGGGGCATGTGGGGACTCCTGGAAGGGACGGGGTGGGGCCAGCCATCAATTTAGCTACTGGTATGCCTGAACTGGGCCGAACCGGCTGAATCCCACCACGCAACGGTCTGGATTTTGTCTTTTAGAAGAAACCACTGAATTTGCCAACATAAAGAAAGAAAGTTAGCATTTTCGAAGAACAAAATTAAAGTGGGGCTGGAGGGAGACGGAGAACAAGAAACGTGTATTTTGAGCATCCTGCCGGGAAAACAATTAACATTTTTCTGCGTGTCGTAAAGAGAATACAGCTAATTATTTGGAGATAAAGAGAATACACGCCCTGCTTTAATGGTTTCTGAGCTTTTCTATGAATAGGCCTTGATTTTTAACCCTTTTTTATATTTTAATGCCAGCCTCGGTTGTCCTATTTATAGTCTTGGTTGTGAAAGGAATTGGTTGGTTGTGGATTGCTTCAGATATCACATGGTCATGATTTTAAAGAGGGCTGAACTTCCCTGCATTGATGGAAAAGCAAGAGCCTCCAGACTTCAGTTTCTGAACACAAGGAGGCATGCAAAGACTTCTTCTTCAGCTGTTAAACATCTTCTTCATCTACTGTAATAGTCCCATATTACAACTATTGGGAAAGCTGAAAAATCATAACAGCATCTCTTGTCTAAAAACAGATATCAATCTCAAAAACATTCGACAGATTTTAATATATCTAACATCTCTCTCTCCCTCCCTCCCTCCCTCCCTTCCTCCCTCCCTCCCTTTCTTTCTTCCTTTCTTCTCTCTTTCTTACTTTCTTTCTTTTCTTTTCTTTTTCTTTCTTTCTTTCTTTCTTTCTTATCTATCTATCTATCTATCTATCTATCTATCTATCTATCCTATCTAATCATCTGTCTGTGTCTGTCTGTCTGTCTGTCTATCTATATCTATCTATCTATCTATCTATCTATCTATCTATCTATCTATCTATCTATCTATCCTATCTAATCATCTGTCTGTGTCTGTCTGTCTGTCTATATCTATCTATCTATCTATCTATCTATCTATCTATCTATCTATCTATCTATCTATCTATCTATCCTATCTAATCATCTGTCTGTGTCTGTCTGTCTGTCTGTTTGTCTATCTATCTATCTATCTATCTATCTATCTATCTATCTATCCATCCATCCATCCATCCATCCATCCATCCATCCATCTGATCCTGCAGGGACTAAATCCCAGTTTTTTAATGAGAAAATTTTATTTCCAAGTCTAGAACCGTTAGGCAAAAACAGACTTGCCTTAACTTTAAAATCCTTAGACAGACCAACGTGGTTGATTTAACGTTTATCGTTTAAATGTTGCAACCCCAAACTGTTGGGTTGTATCTACCAAGAATTAATTAATTAGACCTCGCTCCGCATTCAGTCACCCTTTCAGGAGTCGGGTCCCTCAGTAGCATAGTTGTACACGTCGAACAGATTGTTGGCTGCTCACTTCTTCAAATCAATCCTAGGTTTTCCACACCGACCAGAAGAGTAGCCCAGTTATTCGTCCCATGCTGCTCTTTAGAGAAGCATCAAGTCTGCACCATAATTGAAAGAGCGGCTGGGCTCCCTGCATGCAACCTCGCAATTAAACATCCAGCCAAGGCTGCTGTGAGATAATCGGCTGAGATTACTGTAGAAATCAGCATTAGTGGAAATTTGTCAGCCCAGCAAAGAGAAGTCAGTCTTGTTCTCACTACCCCTTCCCCCCCCCCACCCTTTTGAAAGAAACAGCGGTGGAAATTATGCACTTGACAGAGTTGAAAAGCCTGCATGCGTTCAATGGAAAGGGAGATTTAAGTCTTTAACTCTTTTTTCGACCGATCCAGGATTGCGGGGGGAGGGTTTACGACTCTGGGATTCAAACGGAGCCCCTTTTGAACGTGGAATAACAGCATTCACACACGTATGCGGGTAATTACGGGGGCTTCTCGATACTCCCGTGTAACACCTCTCCTGCGTGAGCTGCGCTGGCTGCCGGTGGCGTTCTGAATTCGTTTCAAGGTGCTGGTGCTTACCTATAAAGCCCTTAATGGTTTAGGCCTGGGGTACTTGCAGGACCACCTCCTGCCGCTCTCCCATCGTCCTGTGTGCTCTCACAGAGTGGGCCTCCTTAGGATGCCGTCGGCCAAACAATGTCGGCTGACGGCCCCCAGGAGGAGAGCGTTCTCTGTGGGAGCCCCGACCCTCTGGAATGGATTGCTCACCAAGCTCAGGACAGCCCCCGACCTCCTTTCCTTCCGTCGCGAGCTGAAGACGTCAACTCTTCCGTCAACTCAACTGATCCGTTATGGGTGTACATTGTTATAATTTTAAATTGTTTTTAATTGGGCTGTTGATTTTAATTTTATTGTGGTTTGTATTGGAAATTGTCATTTTTGTAAGCCGCCCTGAGTCCCTCGGGAGAAAGGCGGCATATAAATTGCAATAATAAATAAATAATAAATGTACAATTGGGGAGGGGGAGGGGGTGTCACAGCTGACATGTCGACTTTCTGGATGCTGTTGGTCACAGCTCCTTTATCTGCCAAGTCGTCACACTTTCAATGAATGAATGAATGAATGAATGAATGAATGAATGAATGACTGGCCTTTGTTGTACACAATACACAGTTCCACAATTTTAAAAAACATAAATAATCGATCCCAAATAAAAATGCAGCGAAAGGCGTCTTTCAAAGGAGAGTAAATAAAACGCAAAAGGTACATTTGGGGCATGTGGAGGAAACCAGAGGAAATAGCGGGGACTGGCTGCGTATGTGTTTAAATATTTTTGGTGAGGGCTTATTTTCAAGGAGGGGTTTATTTTAGCGCATGCGCTGAAGAGCCCAATTGGGCTTATTATCAGGGGATGTCTTATTTTTGGAGAAACAGGGTTTGTTCCATTTGTAGAGTCATCCAGGTTGTCCCAAAGGTGCTTTTTCAGGCGGTAACTGGACTTCCTTGGTTTTTTTTTTTTCCTTTTGAAGAAGAAGAAGTACAGTGGTCTAAAGCACCCTGTTATTACCACCAGCTGCCTGCAATTATTGCAGGTTTGAATCTCACCAGGCTCAAGGTTGACTCAGCCTTCCATCCTTTCTAAGGTAGGTAAATTGAGGACCCAGTTTGTGGGGACAATAAGCTGACTTTGTATAAATATAAAAAAGTATGAAGGCTATTGCTTAACACCTTGTAAGCCACCCTGAGTCTCCGGAGAAGGGCGGCATATAAATCAAATTTTAAATTTTTTTAAAAAAAAGTTACGTTCCATTTAGTAAGTCATTATGCTACTTTATAAAGGTAAAACTTATCTTTGTCCAGTTGTGTCTGCCTCTACGGGGGTTATGCTCATCTCCATTTCTTAGCCAAAGGAGTCAGCATCATCCAAATATAATTTCTGTGGTCATGTGGCCAGCATGGCTATATGCCGAAGACACATGGAATGCTGTTACCTTCCCACGAAGTGGTACCTATTTATCTACTCGCATTTGCCTGCTATCGAACTGCTAGATGGGCAGGAGCTGGAGCAAGGAACGGGAGCTCAACCCATCGTGCGGCGCCCAGGTCTTGAACCCGGACTGTCAGCGTTCCAGCTAGTAAGCTCAGCGCCTTTAACCGCTGAGCCATCGTGCCCCTATGCTACTTTATACTAAGTTACTTTTAAGTACATGCAATACATAAGGCTGAATTCCTTGAAAAGTTGGTTAACTGATTTGATAAAATAATATCGCTAATAAAATACCTCGATAATAATTCTACGCTGTAAAATTTGAACACACTTCAAAAAAATAAAATAAAATGCAGGCATGTTTAAAGTGATAGCTTGTTTAGTCACGCTGGCCACATGACCAGGGAGTCGTCTTCGGACAGCGCTGGCTCTTTGGCTTTGAAACGGAGAGGAGCACCGCCCCCTAGAGTCGGGAACGACTAGCACATATGTGCAAGGGACACCTTTACCTTTACTTATTGATTTTCTTTTTTCAATACTAAGTATCTACAGGGGCATTTTTATTAGTGAAAGTCCCCAGAATCGTTTGAACGCGTAATTTTTTTCCTGGCACGCTGTAAATCCTAGAATCCCAGCATGAATAAACATATTTTTTATATATAATAAGTCATTTTACTGCTAGCCCAAAGAAAGTGTTAAGATTTGTTCTGCTAAGATAAGCAAATCTTATATTCACGTAATATATCTTCTTTTCGCTACGCAGTGACACCTACTGATTTTTAATATATTGCAATTTTGTCCTTCCACTAAACTCTTTCAGGCTTGAACGTTTGTTTTTAACAGCAGCTGTGGAGTTCGTAAATAATTATATGTATTGTGGCTTTTAATGAACACAATAGTTTTAAAATTTCTGCTTTTGACTTGCAACACAATCGGGAGAGTAAAATATTAAAATTGAGTCAAATCTCGGAGGAATTGAACCCAGCACCCGTCCTTGTAATATGGGACCGTCCACTAATGAGACTCATGTCAGCCAAAAGAAGAGTGTTCTAAGCAGGTTCATTCCAATAAAGGAGAATATTTGTAGTTTAGGGTTGAAATGAAGGATCCTTGGTGCTCCCTGAGCTTGGTGGTTTTCTTGCAGATGTTTCATTACTCAAACTAGGTAACATCAAAATGCATTCCTCAATACTGTGTATTTTTAACTAGACGTCCCCCCTACCTGGAATTAAACACGATGGCATTGAGATGATAAAGTCACACCTGAAGAGGTTGTGAAAGTGTCATTTGTTCAGAAGGAAGGAAGGAAGGAAGGAAGGAAGGAAGGAAGGAAGGAAGGAAGGAAGGAAGAAAGAAATGTAGGTAGGTAGATAGATAGATAGATAGATAGATAGATAGATAGATAGGAGGAAGGAAGGAGGGAAGGAAGCAAGGAAGCAAGGAAGGAAGGAAGAATGAAAGAAAGAAAAGAAAAGAAAAAAGAAAAAGAAAAAGAAAGGCAGATGATAGATGAATGGATGGATGGATGATAGGAAAAGGAAGGAAGATAGGTAGATAGGAGGAAAGAAAGAAGGAAGAAAGAAAGAAAGAAAAAAGAAAGAAAGAAATGTAGGTAGGTAGGTAGATAGGAGGGAGGGAGGGAGGGAGGGAGGAAGGAAGGAAGACAAAAGAAAAGAAAAAAGAAAAAGAAAGGCAGATGATAGATGAATGGATGATAGAAAGGAAGGAAGATAGGTAGATAGGAAAGAAAGAAGAAAGAAAGAAAGAAAGAAAAGAAAAAGAAAAAGAAAGGCAGATGATAGATAGATAGATAGATAGATAGATAGATAGATAGATAGATAGGTGGGTGGGTGGGTGGGTGGGTGGGTGGGTGGATGGATGAATGATAGGAAGGAAGGAAGGTAGGTAAGTAGGCAGATAGATAGTAGGAAAGAAGGAAGAAAGGCAAACAGATAGATGATAGGAAGGAAGGAGAAAGACAGACAGACAGAAAGACAGAATGGAAGAAAAGAGAGAGAGAGAGAGAGAGAGAGAGATACACGTTTAATGGGACTACCAAGGGCAAACTTAATCACTGTGGCTCATTGGACGAACTACAGCTTACAGCAGTCCAGAAGCCCTGGGGAGAGAGATGCAGATGCTGGATTAAGCCCAGCAAATCTCGCTCCCAGTTGCTTAGCCCTGATAATGGGGGTGGGGAGGGATCAAACATATGGGGGACCTTGGAAAGCCACCTGGCGCTCCGATGCGAAAGGTGGATGAGAACTCATAACGCAATTTGTACTGGAAGAGTTCGCTCCTTGGTTCTTTGCTTCTTGTGGCTGGACAGGCTCTTTCCTTGGGTTTTGTCCCTCTGTCCATTCCTCCCCCTTTTCATCCATCCATCCATCCATCCTTTCAACAATCCTCCTTTCCATCTCTTCCTCCCTTCTTCCTTCCATCAATCTATCCATCTATCCCTCACTGTCTCTATCCTTCCCTCCATCCTTCCAGACATTCTTCTTTCCTTCTCTCCTTCCCTCCATCTATCAATCCATTCCTCCACCCATCCCTCACTGCTACCATCCCTCCATCTCTCCAACCATCCTCATTCCTTCTTTCTCTCCTTCTCTCCTTTGCTCCCTTCCTCCACCCATTCTTCTCTCCTTTCCTCCATTTAGCAGTCCCTCCCTCACTACCTTCATCCCTCCATCTCCTTCCTTCTTTCTCTCCTTCTCTCCCTCCCTCCAACCATTCTTCTCTCCTTCCTTCCATCAATCCCTCCCTCCCTTCCTCCCTCCGTCCCTCTATCCCTCCAACCATCCTCTCCTTCCTTCTTTTTCTCCCTCCCTCCCTCCCTCCAAGCATTTTTCTTTCCTTCTCTCTATCAATCCCTCCCTCCCTTAACGCCTTCAACTCTCCATCCCTCCATCCCTCCTTTTCTCCTTCCCTCTGCCTTTCCTCCCTCCCTCCCACCATCCTTCTCTCCTTCCTTCCCTCCCTCTCTCCTTCCTTCTCTCTTTCCCTCTATTTTTCCTTCCCTCCCTCCCACCATCATTCTCTCCTTCCTGCCTTCCTTCTCTCCTTCCCTGTCTTTCCCTCCCTCCCTCCCACCATCCTTCTCTCCTCCCTCCCCTCTTTCCTTCCTTCTCTCCTTCCCTCCCTCTCTCCTTCCTTCCCTCTTTCCTTCCTTCTTTCCTTCCCTCTGTCTTTTCTTCCCTCCCTCCCATCACCCTTCTCTCCTTCCCTCTCTTTCCTTCCCTCCCTCCTACCATCCTTCTCTCCTTCCTTCCCTCTTTCCTTCCTTCTCTCCTTCCCTCTGTCTTTCCCTCCCTCCTTCTCTCCTTCCTTCCTCCCTCCCCTCTTTTCCTTCCTTCTCTCCTTCTTCCTGGGAGGTGTGGCCTGGGCGGTGATTTACGAGCGCTCCCGCCCTCCTTGTCGCTCGGCTCGGCTCAGGATGTCTCGGGGGCTCCGGCGGAGGCGCTGCCGGAGCGGCGAAGGCGGGCCGGGGGAAGGCTCAGAGAGGCCGGCGCGCGTGTAATCGGAGCCCGCCTTCCACCCGCCCGCTCGCTCGCTGCAAAGTCGCCACTCCGCCTTGCCTTGCTCGGGGAGAGCCGTTCTTCCCAGCCGGAGGAAAACGCCAGGCGGCACCTGAAAAGCGCCCGCTCCAAAAATCGGACTTGACCCGGGGAGGGGTGCCGGGGGCAGAGAAGCGCGAGGGGTTCCCAGCGGCCCCGATTCTGCGTTTCTGGGACCTTCCAGTTCTTCGCTTCTGCTCCCCGCGCACGAGGCGATTCCTTCGGCGCTCAGTCCGGCAGCGACGCGGTGAGTTCCAATTCCGTCCATCCGAGCTCCCTCCAAAGGCGCGGGGTGGAGTGGGGGGGGGGGGTCCCCAGGAATGAAGATGCTCCCCGGACCAGAACTGGGTCCCTTCTGCAAATCTCGCCTTGGCTTTTATTTTAATTTTTTTCTCCTCCTCCTCCTTAAAGAATTATCGCTCGTTACACCTGCCGTGGGCTTCCGCTTTCAGCATATGTGTGTGTGTGTGTGTGTGTGTGTGTGTATGCGTGTAATGTTTGTATGTATGTATGTATGTATGCATGCATGCATGTATGTATGTATCTGTATGTATTTATTAAGATCGATAGATCAATAGATCGATAGA
>WNWU01000049.1:4170956-4172107 GCA_012654045.1 Ptyas mucosa
AATGTTTAAAACCTTCTTACACCTGTATATAAACGTTGTTTTTTTTAAAATGTTCCCCTATTTTTTAAAAAATACATTTTGATGCAGATGTAAGAGAGTTTGGGGGGAGGAAAAGGAGATACGTTTTCACCTGCTGTGTGGTTTAAAACAATCGAATGAGATTTGATTGGCAGGGGCGAGGCAAGTCGACAGGGTCGATCCAAAAGTCAGAGGAAATAATTAGAAAAACAAAACAATGTTTTGTTTTTCACGTTAAATTGAGGAAATGGAAGAATGCTTTATAAAGGCTGTGACTCCATTTCCGAATAGAACTCCGTTGCAAAAATTTCAGTGAGTTATTTTCCTGTAGTATTGAAAGATTGCATTCTATAGGGTTTGGAATACAGGTAGTCCTCGACTTACAACATTCACTTAGTGGCCGTCCAAATTTATGACGGCACCGGAAAAATTAACATACAACCGTTTTTCACAGTTACGACTTTTCATCCCCAGGATTGCGTAATCCAAATTCATATGCTGGGCAACTGACTCAGATTTATGACGGCCGCAGTGTCCTGGAGGTCACCCAATCCCCTTTTGTGACTTTCTGACGAGCAAAGTCGACGGGGAAGCCGGATTCACTTAACGGCCGGTGTCGCTAACGTCACAATGGCAGTCATTCGCTTAACAACTCTTGTCAAGCGAGATCGTAAAATGAGGCAAAACTCACGTACGAAATGTCTCGCTTGGCGACAGAAACTGGAGACTCGATTGTGGTCGTAAGTCGAGGCCTGCCTGTACTGAGGGATTCCCAACTTTGTACACTGAGAAGAAGAAAAAATGCTAGAAGGGAGGGGAGTTTATGGAGAGGAGGAGAAGGAGAAGGAGAAGGAGAAGGAGAAGGAGAAGGAAAAGGAGAAGGAGAAGGAGAAGGAGAAGGAGGAGAAGGAGAACTGTGGGGTCCTTGGTGGCCTCTGAAATTGGTGGCTTTCTTGCAGACATTTCATGACCCAACTAGGGAACATCATTAGTGCTAGAAGGGACGGGAGTTTGTAGAGAGGAGGAGGGGGAGGGGGGAGGAGGAGGAGGAAGAGGAAGAGGAGGACTGGGGGGTCCTTGGTGCTTTCTGAGCTTGGTGGTTTTCTTGCAGATATTTCATGACCCAACTAGGG
>WNWU01000049.1:4188118-4199201 GCA_012654045.1 Ptyas mucosa
CTATCTCTCTATCTCTCTATCTCTCTATCTCTCTATCTCTCTATCTCCTATCTGTCTGTCTATCTGTCCATCCGTCCATCCGTCCCTCCCTCCCTCCCTCTCTCTATCATCTCTCTATCACCTATCTGTCTGTCTGTCTGTCCGTCCATCTGTCTGTCCATCCATCTGTCCGTCCCTCCCTCCCCCTCTCTCTATCATCTGTCCGTCTGCCCGTCTGCCTGTCTGCCCGTCTGCCCGTCTGCCCGTCTGCCCGTCTGCCCGTCTGCCCGTCCGCCCGTCCGCCCGTCCATCCATCCCTCCCTCCTGTGGTGTTTCACTTAACAACAGTGGCAAGAAAGGTTCATAAACGAGGCAAAATTCACCGAAATGTTTGACTTAGCAACAGAAATGTTGGGCTCCATTGTGATCGTAAGTCAAGGACTATCTATAACCTCTTAAGAGTCTTACAGGGTTAGGTTTTTTTGAATTCTACATTATGTGCCCTTTATATGTACAGACATTTTATAGAGAAGACATGTTTTCACCCTGGTCAGGAATGATAAATTCTAAAACTTTCCATTTAGTCGAATTCAATCAATCGATCAGAACAGAGCTGGAAGGGACCTTGGAGGTCTTCTAGTCCAACTTCCTGCTCAAGCAGGAGACCCTATGCCATTTCAGACAATTGACTGTCCTGTCTTTTCTTTAAAAACTCCAGTGTTGGAACACCACAGCTTCTTGTGGCAAGCTGTTCCATTGGTTAATTGTTCTCACTGTTAGGAAGTTTCTCCTTAATTCCAGGTTGCTTCTCTCCTTGATTAGTTTCCATCCATTGTTTCCTTTTCTTACCTTCAGGTGCTTTGTAGAATAGCTTGACTACTTCTTCTTTGTGGCAACCCCTCAAATACATTGCTATCATGTCACCCCTAGTCCTTCTTTTCTCTAGACTAGCCATACTCAATTCCTGCAACCGTTCTTCATATGTTTTAGTCTCCAGTCCTTTAATCATCTTAGTTGCTCCGCCAATTGATCTACGAGATCTAATCCTGATTGGTTTTGGCCAATGCAAAGTGAAGATTAAGATGAAATGAAAACTGGCAGTTGTTTTGGACTGATTAAATCATGTGTCCCAAACCCTAACGTACACACACCATTATCTTATTAGTCCGAGTTCTCTCTGCATGATTGAGTCTCCTTCAATGTTAAAACATTCTTAAGCTCAGAAACGCAATAATTGGAGTCATCTTACTGATATTATAAACTGCATTTTCATCGGGGCTTTTTTCCCCCTCTTAAGGAGATTTTCATCCGAGAAGATGGTTTACATTCATGAGAAGATTTTGTTCTCAGTTTTGGGGGAAGAAAAACTGGAAAAAAAATGACCAAATGTATACGAATGTTTGATATAAATTTCTCCCCTCGAATAAGTACCCAGTGGATAGACGCCAACTTTTTATCACTGCAACTAATTCAAATTGCAGTCGGTGGAACTTTAAAGGAGTTTAAATCTTCCTGGATCGCACCCAAGTCCTTTTTAATATCCTATTAACTTCATTAAAAGCAATTAAAAAGCAGGGAAGAATTAAAGCGTTTTTTTTTCCCCCAAGCCACAACCTTTTAAGAAAAGATTTTAATTTGACCCGCGTGAATCATTCTTTCCTTTTTTTTTTTTTATTATTTACCCTCCAGAAAAGTCTTTTAATCTCCCGAGCAACAGTAATAAGGCTTGTTTCCAAACAATCCTTCATTGTAATGCTAATGTCGCTCTCCCGAATCGTAAAACATTCATTCATTATGTGGGACGCTTTTGTGCGGATGACACTTCAATAGCTGGCTTTCCTTTATCAAAAGAAAAGGAAGGGGACCAAAATGCCAGGAGTCATTTGTAATTGTCGAACTTTTGTGGCTTTGAAGAAAATCGAAGGAACGGTTTTGAAGTGTAAAAGTTGTCTTTTATTTATATATATAGATATTCTCTCTCTCTATATATGTGTGTGTGTGTGTGTGTGTGTGTGTGTGTGTACGCAAGTTTTGGTGTATTCGGGTCTTTTCCCATGTAAGATTGAGAGTATCTTGGCGACATTTTGACGAGGTCCCACTCGTCATCTTCATCTTCAGGCTGGTGTCTTTGGCTTTGTGCTTGTGTGAGCAAACCTTTTCAGGGAAACATGGTGTATAGATAGATAGATAGATAGATAGATAGATAGATAGAAAGATATATAGATATATAGATATAGATTGTTTTCTGAGGTTTTCGCGGGTGTTTGTATGTAGACCTTTGGTTATTCGGGTTTTCTCCCATGTAAAATTGGAAGTGTCTTGGCGACATTTCGATGAACTCTCATTCATCATCTTCTATTTTGAAGCCGAAAACACCAGCTTGAAGATGACGAATGAGACTTCGTCGAAACGTTGCCAAGACACTTCCAATTTTATGCGGGAGAAAACCCGAATAACCAAAGACCTACAGAGATAGAGATAGAGATAGAGAGAGAGAGAGAGAGAGAGAGAGAGAGAGAGAGAGAGAGAGATAGAGAGAGATAGAGATAGAGATGAGATAGAGATGAGATAAAGATAGAGATAGAGATATATAGAAATATATATAGATATAGATATAGATTAGATATAGATATAGATATAGATATATAGAGAGAGAGATAGAGAGAGATAGAGAGAGAGATAGAGATAGAGATGGAGATGAGATAGAGATATATAGAGATAGATATAGATATAGATATAGATATAGATATATAGAGAGAGATAGAGAGAGATAGAGAGAGATAGAGATAGAGATAGAGATGAGATAGAGATAGAGATGAGATAAAGATAGAGATAGAGATATTTAGAAATATAGATAGATAGATATAGATATAGATATAGATATAGATATAGATATAGATATAGATATAGATATAGATATAGATATAGATATATAGCAAGAAGCACACAAAGCATGTACCTGTTCGGCACTCAGTGAGTAAAACGTTTTCCAGTACTGTTTTAGGGAAATAAAATGATTGTTTTTTTCCCCCTCAACGCATCCGATGGAGTTGCACTTCTGTAAAATTATGTTGTCTAAACTCAGCCAGCAATGGGGCTGACTTTATGAGTGCAGCAAAAAAAAAAAAGCCATCTCATGTAGAATATGTTCAAATATATATGAAAGACTGCCAGCTTGTGGTTTTATTGCAAACAGAGTTCTCTGCATGGAACAAGTATTTCCTAGCATTTTTATTAAGGCTTAACCTAGGCAACTTTCTGAAGCAAAACGTGATACAAGATGGGGGCGAGGAGAAAGAAGCCGAACGATGGGATCATGTCTCCTTATAGAGTTGGAAGTTGGTTTGGCTCATGCTAGTCATTAGATGCTCCACTTAGTATTCATTGTGTGTGGAATGGTGCAGAAAAATCTAAAAGAAGTTAGGAGAACTTTTGAAGTCTTACAACTGTGCAGTGTCTAGTTACGTTGAGTTTTGCTCTCTAGTTCTACCTATTTCTCTGATAATTGCACAAATAGTGTAACTACTGCCAGTGAATGCTTCGGTAAGGCCACGCTTGGAATATTGCATCCCGTTTTGGTTGCTACGATATATAAAAATGATGTTGAGACTCTAGAAGGCGGGCAGAGAAAAGCAACAGAGATGATTAGGAGACTGGAGGCTAAAACATATGAAGAACGGATGCAGGAATTGGCGAGAATTGTATTTGCACAACGCTGGAAAAGTGAGGAAACTTATCCACAGATGAAAATATAATTAGAAAAATATTAGACTGTGCGGAAATGGATAAGCCAACATTAAAGATAAAGGATAAAGATGTTGTGGCCCATCAGCAGCCTGTGCAGCTAGTAGCCGATTCAGACAGCGAGGAGGCTGGTGTGGTGCTGCGCCAGCAGCCTGTGCAGCTGGCACTCAAGTCGGACAGTGAGGAGGCTGGAGAAGATGTGGTGCCAGAGGTGGGGATTCAGCCAGGGCCTTCAGAACCTCCAGAAGCTCCCTTAAGTGAAGAGGAAGAAGAGGAGGAACCTCTTCTCGATGCACGGGCACGCAGAGCTGCCAAAAGGCAGGAGTTGCTCCTCAGGAGGAGGTTTCCTCGAGAGTAAGGCTTGGGGCTAATTGGCCACTCCCTTAGCCTATTTAAGGAAGGATGACGACTGAGGCAATTTGCAGGGAACAACTTCGTTCCGTCTCCTTCGTGTCTTGATCTTAGTTCTCTGCAATTTGCTTCTGGGCTTTCTACCAACCATAGTAAGATTACGATTATTTATTCTTTGGATTCTTGTAGGCTGTTAAGAAAATTAATTAACAGCCTTTGTTTGAAAAGGACTGATTTCATTTAGTAAACTAAGGTTTGTACAAACTTTGTGTGTGCTGCGTTCTTTGGGGTCCGTAGCTGGGGCAGAACAAAAGAAGATTCAGAATACTTTTCAAACATGGGATTTGTTTTACCAATGGTTAGGTAATAGAGGTAGAAATTACAGTATGTCACAGAAGTGAGTACACGCTTTCACATTTTCAATATTTAAGTATATCTTTTCATGGGACAACACTGAAGAAATGACGCTTGGCTACAATGTAAAGTAGTGAGTATACAGCTTGTATAACAGTGTAAATGTACTGTCCCCTCAAAATAATGCAACACACAGCCATTCATGTCTAAAGAAAAGTACTCACTTTTGTTGCCAGCAGTTTAGACATTAATGGCTGTGTGTTCTGCCCAGTGGGATTGTGGTAGTTTGGTCGCACAATTTACTATGTTAAGGTTCAGTGTTAAGGTCCATACATATTGAGAAAGACCACTACGCTGGTTAGATGTTGCACAGAGGTTGCGGTGAAAAGGTAGTCAACAAGGTTTATGCGTCAACAGCATGGTCTTCATGGAGCTTTGCTCAACTTCATGCTTGCTTCCAGACCCCACCAAAAGAGATCATTCATTTGTTACATTGCTATTTCATTTGGACACGGTCCTCAAAGATAGAGTGAGCTTCAGGTTTTTTTGACTCCCTTTCTAACATAGACCATGTTGCAGATCATGGAGGCTCCATTTCGGCCTGTAGCAGGCCGGGGGAGGCCTATGCAGGGCAGAACAGGTCCCTAGAAAGCTCGGGCAAGCAGCTAGGAGGTGAGATGAGCTGCTCGGTGAGGAGAGACTAGGAGGGACGGGAGAGGCTTCAGCCGGTTCAGTGAACTGAGCAAACAGTTAGCAACCGGTTCTAGTGAATTGGCGTGAACCGGCTGAATCCCCCCACTATCCTACTTGCTTTATGTTTTTTTTTAAAAAAATGTACCTAGCACTATGATATAAAGTTAGTCAATGTCCTAACACATGGGGTCCTTTTGTAATTTGGGGAAGACAGATGAGAATTTCCTGGAAGGGCTGAAATATCTCAGATGAAAGGAGCCGAGGAGTTGTAGAACGTCACGCCATGAGACTTTTGATAGCACTGTGTCCCAAACTGCTCACCCAAAATAGACTTTGGCCACTGCCAAGGGGTTCATATCGTGCACTGTGACTTTCATTTATATTTCATTGCATGAATTTCTTCCTGTATTTCCTTCTTTGTGTCTCTCTGCCCATGTCGCATTCTCCTACATTAGGGACATGTGGTCTCTGTGTGATGGAACTGTTTTGAGAGATGAATCTTCAGAGATAGAATGACCTACATGGACAGGAGCCAAAGTGTCCTTCAACTTCTCTCCCCCTTGGACAGTTGCAATGTAATTTGCACTGCAAAATTGCTAATCAAAAAGTAGACCGTTAACGTACATTTTAATATTCGTATTAAATGTTCGCATCTTTTGATTTGAAACCTGTCTTCTGACAACAAAATAACATGGTTTAGGCTGAGATTTTCCTCCGTAGATCTAGTGAACAGATCTAATGAACAACTATCCTGTTTTCCCGAAAATAAAACCTAATCAGAAAATAAGTCTGATTTATAGCATGATTTTTCAGGATGCTCGTAATATAAACCGTACTCTCCAAAAATAATCCCCAGTTACGATTGTCAGCCAGATGGATGCATTTAGAACAGTATTTCCCCCAAAAATAAGACCTAACCAGCAAATAAGCCCTAATGCATCTTTTAGAGCAAAAATATAAGACCCGGTCTTATTTTTGGAGAAACACGATAGTAGATCTCAAATAGTTTCTGTAGATGGTACTCATTTTCCTCCCCCAGATATTTTTCATATGTCTATTCAAGAAAAGAAAAAGAAGGGGTTGAATTGCACAAGGATTTATTGGTTTGGAATCCTCAACACAGGAGCCCAAGTATTTATTTTTATTTAAAAAAAATCATCCAGAGCCTTCGTAGGGAATGGAAGGAGGAGTTCCAAAGCTGAAAAGAAAATTCTCAGTGTCTTCTTACAGTGGTGTTGTGTTAGGGCTGCTGAGCCCATATTTTTAGTTGAAATTTTCCAGCTGTGTTCAGGACTCCTATCGTCCTTTGAGGATGAGATGCCCTAGACTGCTACAAAGAAGAACGGGTCAAGCTATTCTCCAAAGCTCCTGAAGGCAGGACAAGAAGCAATGGATGGAAACTAATCAAGGAGAGAAGCAACCTGGAACTAAGGAGGAACTTCCCAACAGTGAGGACAATTAATCAGTTGGCCTGCCTCCAGACATTGTGGGTGTTTCACCACTGGAGGTCTTTAAGAAGAGGCTGGACAGCCAATTATCTGAAATGGTATAGGCCAGTTGCGTGCGTGCCAAAAACGTGGGGAGCATAGGGGGTTGTGCGCATATGCCCACACCCGTAATTCAATGCACCTTACCCCCCGTGCATGCACGTGTGACCATCCCATGCTCCCCCCGCTTTTGGCACACAATGGCACAGTGGGCCCAGTAGGCCCATTTTTCATTCACCCCAGGCTCCAGAGCCTTTCTTGGAGCCTGGGGAGGGCAAAAATGGTCTTTCACACCCCCCCCCCGGAAGCCCTCCAGAGGCTGGAAATGGCCTGTTTGCCGACTTCCAGTGGACCGGAAGTCCCGTTTTTCACAATCCCCAGGCTCCAGAACCTTTCTAGGAGCCTGGGGAGGGCAAAAACGGCTTACCCACCCCTCCAGAGGCCCGCCAGAGGCTGGAAATAGCCCATTTGCCAACTTCTGGTGGATCTGGAAGGCCTGAAGAGTTAGGGCAACGCTCGCATGCCCACCGATATGGCTCCATGTGCCACCTGTGGTTCACCATCACGGACTTAACACATCAACTTGCCGTAGTCAACTCAGGGGCCAACCTTGGGGAATGTGTGAACGCGATTGATGCCATCTCTACCGAAGTATGGAAATCATTACCAGAAAGCAAATGTCGAATTGACAGGGAAACAATGGACTCACTGTCATTGCATAAAATGACATTTGCAATTCTATTTCTATGAGCAATTAAGCAGTTGCGAAGTAAGAATTGGCATTCCTTCAAAAAGCTACTTATCACAGGCCTGATAAGAGCTGGGTTGGCATGAAAAGCTAAATATTGGGTTTATTATTATTGTTTTCCGACCAACAAGAATGTTTTACATTGATTTTGCTGGAAATCCACTTTCTGGTACTACCATGCTTACATAATTTGAATTTCCAGCATGTTGTTTACATACATGTAACCTGCAACTAAGACAAAGGCCATTAGATTCATAATTAAGACGGTGTTTTTATTCTGTTTGTTTCGGGGAAGATATGTGGATCTAATGAATGAAATCACATCTGGGCATTACCTGGGAAAAAAAACGACAACTATAGTTGTTCTTTTTCTGATTTTCTTTACTCCACTGGTGAACATTCTTCTCTTCATCAGGCTAGACATACCCAGTTCCTGCAACCATTCTTCATAAGTTTTAGCCTCCACTCCCCTAATCACCTTGGTTGCTCTTCTCTGCACCCTTTCTAGAGTCTCCATATCTTTTATTACATTGAGGAGACCAAAACTGGATGCAGTATTCTAAGTGTGGCCTTACCAAGGCATTATAAAGCAGTAATAATACTTTGTGTGATCTTGTTTCTGTCCCTCTGTTCATGCAGCCTAGGACTGTGTTGGCTTGTTTTGACGGCTGCTTGAATCTCCATATCCATGAATCTCCATATTCCTGAGGAAGGAAGGAAGGAAGGAAGGAAGGAAGGAAGGAAGGGGGAAGGAAAGAGAGGGAGGGAGGGAGGGAGGAAAGGAGGAGAAAGGCAAGGGAAGATAATGGAAGGGAGGAAGGAAGGAAGGATGAAAGGAATGAAGAAAAGGAAAGAAGGGAGGGAGGGGGAAGGAGAGGGATGGATGGATGGATGAATGGAGGGAGGGAGGGAGGGAGGGAGGGAGGAAGGAAGGAAGGAAGGAAGGAAGGAAGGAAAGAAGGAAGGAAGGAAGGAAAGTCATCCACTTTTCCGTTGAGGTCTAGCTGGATGTCCAGTAGGTTTCCTTTGAAGCTATTAAGGAGAGAGGCTCTTCAGCCGGAGAAAGGATTTCTGTTTGAGTTCAGACCTTCAAATTTTGGCTCGTTGCTGGCAGTCAAGAGCCAGACCCATTTATAGCCGTTGCTTTGCGAGGAAGAAGAAAATGTTCTTTATACGGCCGGGTTTTTTCCCCCTCCAAAAAAGCTGTTACATCCAGACAAAGATTGCTTTCTGAGAAGTTGCATGCAACGCATGACGGGAACCCAAAAAATAGAAATAAAAATTCAGACTGCTCTCAGTGGTAACTTTTGTATCCGGCCTATTTCTGTGATCTTTATTCGTGAAAGCATGAATGTCTTGCAGACATTTGTGTGGTGGGATGGGGGAATAAAATAGCCTCGAAGGATGCAGTCCGGGGGTAGCTCCTTTGTATCTTCACGGCCTCGTCTTGTTGACTTCTGCGAACATCAAAACACGCTCTTCAATTAGCTCTGCCCGGTCCAAACAATCAATGTTTGAATTTCAATGCAGGGGGTTAAGACTTAGGCCTCCTCTCCTGGTTCCCTCTAATTCGAATGCATTTCCACTTCAATCAGGAGGCCCTTGCACAATGTGGGATTGTGCAAGGGAGAGGCACACGTGCTTCACATGTGTTTCTGATAGGCACATGGGGAAGGATTGCCGACGGGCGAAAGAAACTCACGAGAGTCCAAGAGCGTTGGAAAAGCATTGGCGTAGGTGTCCCAGCTAAAAATGGGGCGGATGGGGGGAGGAATACAGTAGTTCCTCCGAGTGAACTGCTCAGAGGTAACAATGTTAGCGTAAACCAGACGCAGAATTGAATGAGCAGATTAACAGAGTTGGAAGGGACCTTGTAGGTCATCTAATCCAACATCTCGCCCCACCCGCTGCTCACCCACTACATCCAGGGGTGAAATCCAGCAGGTTCTGACAGGTTCTGGAGAACCGGTAGTGGAAATGTTGAGTAGTTCAGAGAACCGGCAAATACCACCTCTGGCTGGCCCCAGACTGGGGTGGGAATGGGGATTGTGCAGTATCCTTCCCCTGCCATGCCCACCAAGCCATGCCCACAGAACCAGTAGTAAAAAAAAATTGGATTCAACCACGGCCTACACCATTTCTGACATTCCAGTCTCTTCTTGAAAGCCTCCAGGGATGAAGCTCCCACAGCTTCCGAAGGGAATTTCTGTTCCACGGGTTGATTGCTCTCACTTGTTTGAGAGTGAGATTGTCCTCCTGGACCAGGTTAGTCCAGGAGGAGTATGTATTCCTACCTCTTTCTCAAGAGTGAAAAAATTTCATCCTCTACTCAATGCCAACACATTAGAACTTTCTATACAACAATATTAGGAATCGGACTGATGAGTAGTTTGTAGTTTGATTTTTCTTTTTTGATTTTATTTATTTCACTGGTGGACTTGATGGAAAAGACATACCTTCCTTTCCTCCCTCCCTCCCTCCCTCCCTCCCTCCCTCCCTCCCTTCCTCTCTTATTCCCTTTCTCATTCTTCTTCCTGGCGGCACAGTGGTTAGAATGCAGGAGTGCAGGTTAATTCTGCCCACTGCCAGGAGTTTGATCCTGATCGGGTCAAGGCTGACTCAACCTTTCATCCTTTCGAGGTTGGTAAAATGAGGACCCAGATTATTGGGGGCAATAGGCTGACTCTGTAAACCGCTTGGAGAGGGCTGTAAAAGCACTGTGAAGCAGTATATGAGTGCTATTCCTTCCTTCCTTCCTTCCTTCCTTCCTTCCTTCCTTCCTTCCTTCCTTCCTTCCTCCCATCCGTCCTTCCTCCCATCCATCCTTCCTCCCTCCCTCCCTCCCTTCTGTCCTTCCTTCCTTCCTCCCTCCCTCCCTCCTTCCCTCCCTTCCCCAGGTGAAATCAACCAGTTTTCTGCCAGTTTCCCCTTCTAGATCAAGAAATGAGAAGAAGAATAAAATTATATTTTCTGTTGTGCAGGTGTGTGTTGAACTGGCCTACTAGTGGCCCCAACAGATGATCTTTCCTAGGTGTGGGTGTGTCCTCTACCCTCCATCTCTGCTGATGTTCTGGGCAACTTCACATGTTTTCCTATCACTGTCACTTTCCACCTCCATAAATGTTCCTTCACAGAGTTTCTGTCCCTTTTCCTATTGAAGCCGCCACTTCATTTTAATTTCACATCTAACCCTGGTTGAGGGAGACAAAGGCATGTTTTAACCTAGGCCCCAGGAAGGAAAATTGAAGTTAGAAAAAGGTGAAAAGAAACTGAAATTAAAACTAACCCGAGCTGGGATGAGACCGTATCCCTTTTTCTAGGAACGTTCAACCCTCTGGGATTTATTGCATGGGACTATTTGCAGCAAAGAGATATTCATTTCCAGTTGATCTTACTTAATCCTGAGAATGGGGATTTAAATTCCAGAGTCACTGAATTATATCAGCATGATAGAAAGCTCCTGGCAGGTGTTACCTAATTTAATAAATACTGAAGTATCTGGTTTATGTGTAACAGAGGGAGAGGGAGGAGGAGGAGGAAGAAGAAGAGGAGGAGGAGGAGGAGAAGAAATAGAAGAAGAGGAGGAGGAGGAGGAGGAGGAGGAGGAGGAGGAGGAGGAAAAGAAATAGAAGAAGCAGAGGCAGAGGCGGAGGCGGAGGCGGAGGCGGAGGCGGAGAAGGAGAAGAAGAAGAAGAAGAAGAAGAAGAAGAAGAAGAAGAAGAAGAAG
>WNWU01000049.1:4233681-4259685 GCA_012654045.1 Ptyas mucosa
CTTCCTTCCTTCCTTCCTTCCTTCCTTCCTTCCTTCCTTCCTTCCTTTCTTCCTCCCTCCCTCCCTTCCCTTCCCTTCCTCCTAAAAGTCCTTGCAACTTGTTCTTCTTAATTATGGAAGCATCAGTATTTACAGTTTGCATATTTCTGTAGCTTATGGATGAGATAATGTGGTTACGGTGGTTTGATATCTTACTTATTATTGTGAGTATATAGTCTTTGTTTGTCTTTGCGTGGTTAACCACACAGGCTGTCTTGACCAACATTGAGTAGGATAGATCTGCAAGAATACTTGCCCTGAGCTATCATTTTTGTCTGAACATATATACTGTATGAAGTAACAAGACATCCTCGTGTTATGATATTTCCTGGACAGCTTCAACTAAGTATGTGCATGCATTTCCAACGGTGTAATGTTTGTGCAGTTCCTAATATCCTAGATCATCCGTATGGCTAAAGCAAAATATGACTTGCTCCACAAAAACCGTCTTATCTCTTTAGGTTTTGATGCCACTCAACTTTTCTTTCACACAACAGGAAGTGGCCCATTTCTCCATCTCACCCAATCACACATGGATACAAATTGCATTTGAAATGCAGTTCGTTGGATCACAATTGCAGTAAATACCACAATTCTAGGATGGTGGTTGAAACCGGCCGCAGATTATAACTAATAATTAAATCACCTTAATTACATTAGATTGTAACACATAATTAAATAACCTTAATTATAGTAGATTATAACTAATTGTTGCTGTTAGTTGCGAAGTCGTGTCTGACCCATCGCGACCCCATGGACAATTTTCCTCCAGGCCTTCCTGTCCTCTACCATCCCCCGGAGTCCATTTAATAGAATAGAATAGAATAGAATTTTTTATTGGCCAAGTGTGATTGGACACACAAAGAATTTGTCTTGGTGCATATGCTCTCAGTGTACATAAAAACTCAGACCGACTGCTTCAGTGACTCCGTCCAGCCACCTCATTCTCCGCCGTCCCGTTCTTCTTCTGCCCTCCATCATTCCCAGCATTAGGCTCTTCTCCAGGGAGTCCTTCCTTCCTTCTCATTAGGTGTCCAAAGGATTTGAGTTTCATTCTTCAGGATCTGGCCTTCTCAAGAGCAGTCAGGGTTGATCTCCTCTAGGACTGACTGGTTGGATCGCCTTGCAGTCCAAGAGACTCGCAGGAGTCTTCTCCAGCACCAGAGTTCAAAGGCCTCCATTCTTTGATGCTCAGCCTTCCTTACGGTCCAACTTTCACAGCCATCCCTTGCAACTGGGAAAACCATAGCCTTTACTATATGCACTTTTGTTGGCAGGGTGATGTCTCTGCTTTTTAGTATGCTGTCTAGATTTGCCATAGCTTTCCTCCCCAGGAGCAAGGATCTTTTAATTTCTTGGCTGCAGTCCAAGAATGAATGAATGAATAAATAAATAAATAAATCCCCACTCCCTCCCCACTCCAGGGGCAGGATACTGCAAAATCCCCATTCCCACCCCACTCCAGGGGCAGGATACTGCAAAATCTCCATTCCTTCCCATTCCTGGGGGAAGGATATTGCAAAATCTTCATTCCCACCCCACTTTGGGGCCAGCCAGAGGCGGTATTTGCCGGTTCTCCAAACTACTCAAAATTTCCGCTACCGGTTCTCCGAACTGCTCACAATTTCCACTACCGGTTCTCCAGAACCTGTCAGAACCTGCTGAATGTCATCCCTGGTAAATACTCTAATACAGTAGCATCTCGGACATATTTCTTTCATTGTTGTTGTTTTTAAGAAGACCATATTAACAGAATATTTAAACTCTCGGTAAATCTGGCTGCACTTCTCGGTGAACACATGCGTTATCCACATTGTCGGGATTTGACAAGCATGAGGCTTTAGAGAAACAAATCTCTCTGAACTTCTTCACAGACGGACGATCTTTTAAAAAAGCTTCCTTCAAGTGTCGTTTCAAAATAGAGGCTGTTCCTTTGTAAAACAAGACAGATGGAACATATGGGACATCCATGCACAGGGCTGACGATGCTTGAAAAGATTTTTTATATATACCGGTATTTATTTTTATTGCAATGCGTATTTTCCTGGATGGAGAAGGTGAGCCGTGTGTTTAAAAGGATAAAGAGCGGGATTATTCTTCCAAATTACCAGTTAGAGCAGTTATAAAAATAAAAAGTGAGCAAAATGTGGCTTGTTGCTTTTTCCACCGATCTGGATGTGCATCATGTGTAAAGGGTCAAAGAATTCATTTGTCGGATATTGCTTTAAAATACCATTTTTTCCCCTCGGACTATAAGACACACTGGCGTAGAAGATGCAGCAAGATTTCGAAGAGGAAAACAAGAAAAAAAAATAGTTCCCCAGCCCCCAGGAGCACTCTGCAAACCTCCCAAACCCTCTGCAGTCCCCGTTTTTGCAAAATGGGCCTGTTTTTGGCAAAAATGGAACTTGTGGAGCGGGGTTCCGGGAGGCCAAAAATGGCTGTATTCAGTGTATAAGATGCACCAACATTTCCACCCTCCAAAGTTGTTCCCCTGATTAATTGTTCTGACTGTCAGGAAATTTCTCCTTAGTTCTAAGTTGCTTCTCTCCTCGATTCTATGTATTCTCTCCTAGCTGTATGTTGAATATTACGTTTACTACTTCAGAAGTCACCCAAGGCAGATTTTGTTGCTGTTCAGTTGCTAAATTGTGTCTGACTCTTCACAACCTCATGGATCATAGCATGCCAAGGCCTCCTTGCCTTGCACCGTCTATCATGGTTTGCCCAAATCCGTCTTCATTGTGTTGATGACACCATCTAACCATCTCCTCCTCTGTTGTCCTCTTCTCCTTTGATGGGGCATGTTGTGGGAAGACAATCTCAAGGTCTTCTAATTTCTTGGCTAAAGGCCATTCACCACACAGGAGGCTTTGACAACTTGTTGTGGTTCAGTCACTAAGTCGTGTCCAACTCCTACTACCTCAGAAGTCTCCCAAGACAGATTTTGTTGTTGTTTAATTGCTATGTTGTGTCTGACTCTTCACGAACCCATGGACCACAGCAAGCCAAGCTCCCCTGTTCCCCACTGTCTCTTGGAGTTTTCCCAAAATTATGTTTGTTGTGTTGATGACACTATCTAACCATCTCCTCCTCTGCCGTACCCTTCTCTTTGGGTCTTCCATTTTTCCCAACATCAGCATCTTCTCCAAGGAATTGCCTCCAGACGTTGTGGGTTCTCCATCACTGGAGGTTTTTATAAGAAAAGACCTGTCTAGTCTTTTGAATCCTCTCTTCTCATTTGGTGGCCAAAGTCGTTGAGCTTCATCTTCAGTATCTTCAAGTCAAGGTTGATTTCCTTTAAGCTTGACTGATTTGACCTTCTTGCAGGCCAAGGGACTCTCAAAAGTCTTCTCCGACATAGAATCAGTCCGGCATCCCTTCCTTTAAATGCTATTCATGTAATTACAAGCTGTTTCCAGATTCTCCTAAAGAGAAAAGTCATATTCCAACCACATGCCGTTTCACTTTCTTATTCATTCAGGTCTTTTGCATGAATTCTGCCTTGCTCCAGGCAATAACGTGGGAGCGATGGCACCCACACATCAGTCGTAACCGCATTTCCCAATCCCTGTTTAACGTCTCATTCAAATACATGTTTTCACACTGACAGCGATTGCAATTATGGAAACTTGAGATGCATTTTATGGTGGATCCTCCGAGCGGAATGAATTGGTTAAAACTTCACAGAAGGAACCAGAAGGAGAACAATGTCTGTCTAACTTTTCTAGACTGGTAAATGAGAGTACGATTGATGGCCACTTATTCCGCCAGCAGACTGCTACAAGTTGGAATCGCTCCAACAAATATAGAGTACTAAGCTGTGTTCTTTGTTCATAGCAACTGGGGTTTAATCCCCCCCCTTTTTTTTTGTCTGGCTTCTAAACCTATTTCACTTTCCCTTACTCTAGCCTGCGTGAATCTGATGGAGAATTTGCTCTTTTTGGGAATCATGGTTTGTTTTGACTTTAGCAATAGCAAAAGAAGATGAATGTACTGCTCCACAGCACTTTACAGCACTTCGGTTCAATCAAAATAGAGCTGGAAGGGACCCTGGAGGTCTTCTAGGCCAATCCTGGCTCAAGCAAGAGACTAGTGGTGGGTTCCTTCCGGTTCGGCCCGATTCGGCCGAGCCAGTAGCGGTGACGATATGATGTCACCAAACCGGTTCTCTTTGTTTGGGAGCTTTATTTGTTATATTAAAGCCTGCAAAAGTAGCTGCCAATGAAGGAGAATATATTTGGAGGTCAGGGTTGAAATGAGGTCCTATGTCCTTGGTGCTCTCTGAGCTTGGTTGCTTTCTTGCAAATGTTTCATTACCAGACTAGGTAACATTATCAGCGCTCATCATAAGAAGGCCATGTGGGAAGCTTCCAGAGTAGTGCAACTACCCTCCCAAAATACCCTGCTCCTGAGCCTCCCATCCTTTAAAGAACATTCAGGCAAGTTTGGACAAAGAATGATCAAATTGCAGATGGCATACCAAATCTGCTTTGTCTTGCTCAACGATCACCAAAGGTAGTCATGAATCACTGGACATGTCAAAGACTACACAAAACCAAAAGGTTTGTGCCTTCGGGTCATGGTTGACTCCTAGCATTTGCCTGGACAAGCCAGGCAAAATGTTCAGAAGTGGTTTGCACTTGACGTCGTCGCCTTCTTCTTCTTCTTCTTCTTCTTCTTCTTCTTCTTCTTCTTCTTCTTCTTCTTCTCCTTCTCCTTCTCCTTCTCCTTCTCCTTCTCCTTCTCCTTCTCCTTCTCCTCCTTCTCCTTCTCCTCCTCCTCCTCCTCCTCCTCCTTCTTTCTAGATCTGAGAGTGAGAAGGACTGTCCAAGATCATCCAGTTGGCTTTGTATCTAAGATGGGACTAGAACTCACAGTGTCTAGCTTAGTACATTAACAGCTCCACCAAACTTTTTCTCCTAAAAGTCCAAAAGGACCCTCAAAGTGCAAATGGGATTCTTTGAGCGTGCAACTTACCACGCATTGATACCTCTGCTGTCCTGGTAGTCAAATCAAGTACCCCAAACCAGGTTCTTAAGGAGTTGTGGGTGCTCAGAACGAACCTCCAGAACGTACCTCCAGAAGTTGTGACTGATCCAACACTAGAGGCTTTTAAGCAGAGATGGAACAATCGTTTGTCTGAAACGGTACTAGAAGATCTTCAAGATCCCTTCCAACTCTCTTATTCTGTGATTCAATGGGTACTTCAGAAGAGAGTTAGGAGTGGAAAGAAAGAAAAGAAAACAGCTGCCTTCAGTCCCTTAAATAGGTTTTCCATAAGAAAAACGAAAGATAGAATTTCTCCAGCAAGCTAGTTGTATGAAAATATTGACTTTACGAGTTTAGGCACGATGCAAAGGCAGTAGGTTCAGTTCAGACTAATCCCCTCCTCCCTGACTATGTATTAAAGATTATGTAATCCATTTAAAATATTTTGTTTTCTTTCCATGCAGATTTTCTGGCCAGCGTCAACAGCCAAGGTGGACGAGTGCAAAATGGCTGGCAAAGATCCCACAGTAAGTCTTTTAGTTTTTTTCCTTTTAATTATACATTTGGCTGCCTGGACCATCAGTACAGCCAAAAGGAGAAGGGAAATGGCATACGTTTTCCTTTCATACTCTTTGGGGTGAATGATCCTGTGGAATTTGATAGGTCCAAGAGCCTAGATCAGAGGTCCAGAATATTTGGTCTGTGAACCGGTACCAGTCTGTGGCCTGTTGGGAACTGGGCTGCACAGGTGGCAGGTAAGTGAGTGAAACTTCATCTGCTAGGTGGCTCAGTGGCTAAAACACTGAGCTTGTCGATCAGAAATGTCCGCGGTAGAAATCCCTACTTGCGTGAGCCAGACGTTGGACTAGATGATCTCCAAGGTCCCTCCCAACTCTGTTAATCTGTAATATAAAGAACAGTTGCAGGAATTGGTTATGGCTATAATGCATCTATACTACGTTAACCATCACAATCCTGTATTCTGTATCCTGAAGAATAGTTGCAGGAACTGTGTATGTCTAGTTTAATGAAAAGAAGGATCAGGGGAGACATGATAGCTGTGTTCCAATATCTCAGGGGCTGCTCCAAAGAAGAGGGAGTCAAACTATTCTCCAAAGCAACAGAGGGCAGGACAAGAAGCAACAGATGGAAACGAATCAAGGAGAGAAGCAACCTAGAACTAAGAAGAAATTTCCTGACAGTTGGAACAATTAATCAGTGGAACAGCTTGCCAATAGAGTAGAGTAGGGTAGAGTAGAGTAGAGTAGAGTAGAGTAGAGTAGAGTAGAGTAGAGTAGAATAGAATAGAATAGAATAGAATAGAATAGAATAGAATAGAATAGAATAGAATTTTTTATTGGCCAAGTGTGACTGGAGACACAAGGAATTTGTCTTGGTGCATACGCTCTCAGTGTACATAAAAGATACATTCATCAAGAATCATACGGTACAACACTTAATGATAGTCATAGGGTACAAATAAGCAATCAGGAAACAATATCAATATAAATCGGAAGGATCCAAGCAACAAAGTTACAGTCATACAGTCATAAGTGGAAGAAGATGGGTGGTGGGAACGATGAGAAGATTGATAGTAGTGCAGACTTAGTAAATAGTTTGACAGTGTTGAGGGAATTATTTGTTTAGCAGAGTGATGGCGTTCGGGAAAAAACTGTTCTTGTGTCTAGTTGTTCTGGTGTGCAGTTCTCTATAGCGTCGTTTTGAGGGTAGGAAGTTGTGAATGCTCCAACACTGGAAGTTTTTAAGATGAGATTGGACAACCATCTGTCTGAAATTATATAGGGTTTCCTGCCTGAGCAGGGGGTTGGACTAGAAGACCTCCAAGGTCCCTTCCAACTCTGTTATTCTTCTTCATTTATGGAACAGAACAACAGTTAGATAAATGAAGAAAAATCAATTTCTCCATGTGATTATAATAAGTTTTCATTTGCTTTAGCTCATCCAGTCTTAAATATTGAATTAGCTGATCGGAACAGCTAATTTCCGTGCCTCTTCTGAAGCTGGTCCCGGGAGCCAGAAAAGTTGGAGACCCCTAATCTAGATCTCACCACCAGGGTCTGGAAAATGTAGCACGTTGCTTATGTTCAAAACCAAGCTTTAACAAAAAATATCTCCATGAAAAGCAAACAAAACTCTTATCTTGCTTTTCTTTTATTAATATGGAAATCATTAGTAGGACTTGCTTTCAATGTCTCTTAAAAAATATAAGGCAGGCTGATCTAATACTCATATAAGTGCTTGGATAGGATCCCAGAAGGTATACTGTATACGTTCCTTTTTGCATGGGGGGGCGGGAGAGAAAGAAATTTATTCATTCTGAAAGCACTTACTGCCTGATCATAAAACACTGTTTTCGGCAGATGCCTGAAAAAGATTAAAACTTTCTTGAAAGCAGGTAAACGTGGCTTGTATGTCATTAGAATTAAAGCATGGATTAGGGAAAAAGGATTGTCTGTTAAACCAATTACTGGAGAGAGAGAGAAAAAAAACTCCAAAGAAATTCCAGATGAAACAAGGCAGCATTTTTGCTGAGTTAAGAGATTAATGTGGTGTATCGGGCAACTCTTAAAAAGGCTGCTGTAAGAAATTAAAAGAATTATCATTCATCGGTTCATCCGTTGGAAGCTTGCACTAGTCTGGCTGAACATTTAGCGGTGAAAACTCAGAAGTAACTTTGAATAATTTTCTTTTTTTTTCTTTGTTTTTAAAGAGCTGTGCTAAGCATTCACTAAGGGACGCGGTGGCTCAGTGGCTCAGACGCTGAGCTAGTCGATCGAAAGGTCGGCAGTTCGGCGGTTCAAATCCCTAGTGCCGCGTAACGGGGTGAGCTCCCGTTCCTTGTCCCAGCTTCTGCCAACCTAGCAGTTCGAAAGCACATAAAAAATGCAAGTAGAAAAATAGGGACCACCTTTGGTGGGCAGGGAACAGCGTTCCCTGCGCCTTTGGCGTTGAGTCATGCCGGCCACATGACCACGGAGACGTCTTCAGACAGCACTGGCTCCTCGGCTGTGAAACGGAGATGAGCACTGCTCCGTAGAGTCGGGAATGACTAGCACATATGCGCGAGGGGAACCTTTACCTTTATCTTTACTAAGCATTCACTGTCTCTTTTATTACGACTTCAGTTCTTAAGCCATTTAAAGTGGGCATCAAAGAGCGTTATAAAAATTTCAAAGGTTTTTAATCTTGGTTGGGATCTTGGACTAGTTGAAGTCGGCTGTGTTTTGCTTAACCTTAGTTTATTCAGAGATCATAATTCTGTCAGTTTTCTGTCAGCTTATAAAGCCAGAATCCATAATTCACAAACTAGAGTGTCCAGGTTTCCAAGAACACTCTAAACTAAAATAAAAACATTATGGTATATACTAGTTTGAGTCAAGGGTGTTCACTGTCAGAATATTGTTCAGGATGATTTTGCTATGAATCATAGTTGTATGTAGAGACTTTCTTTGATGAGAAACTTCATATAAAAAAAAATACATTACTTTTACAAAACTATCAATACCCGGATATATATGTAGGTTTTATGGTTCTTTTTTTTTTCCTTAACGATGTTCTAAATTAAAACTTTTTTCATTGGATATAAGCAGAAAGCCAAGCTCTTATAATAATTTCACGAGAAGGATGAATGTTGTTTGTCATGGCCTAATTCCTAAAATCTGGCTTTGAATTTAAATCACAATTCTCGTTCACTAAGGAGCTCCGGGTTTCCTTGTGTCCAATCAACTTCTCTTAAACTGCTCTTAAAATGCAACTTCTTACACACTGGAAGAATAGAATAGAATAGAGTAGGGTAGGGTAGGGTAAGGTAGGGTAAGGTAGGGTAGGGTAGGGTAGGGTAGGGTAGGGTAGGGTAGGGTAGGGTAGGGTAGGATAGGATAGAATAGAATAGAATAGAATAGAATAGAATAGAATAGAATAGAATAGAATAGAATAGAATAGAATAGAATAGAATAGAATAGAATAGAATTCTTTATTGACCAAGTGTGATTGGACATACAAGGAATTTGTCTTGGTGCATACACTCTCAGTGTACATAAAAGAAAAGATACGTTCATCAAGAATCATAAAGTACAACACTTAATGATAGTCATAGGGTGCAAATAAGCAATCAAATCATACTAGGAAACAATCAATATAAATCGTAAGAATACCAGCAACAAGGTAACAGTTCATAAGTGGGAGGAGATAGGTGATGGGAACGATGAGAAGATTAATAGTAATGCAGACTTAGTAACTAGTTTGACAGTGTTGAGGGAAATATTTGTTTGGTTGTAAGGAAGGGATTTAGCCTTCTTTCACACAACACACTTTGATTAACAGGTGCTTGTAAATCCCTTGTTCCACTCTTCCTTTTTCTCATTTCCTCTTCCCCTTAAACCTTTCCAGGTTTCCATCTATTTTAATTCATCCTGCAGTGTGAGGGCCAAAAATTTGTTTTGAGTCCTTCTTAAGACACAAGGCTCAAAAAGCTACTCTATTGGAATCAACTAACAAACACAATACAAATTAGAACCTTCCAACTTGGTATGGATCTTGGGAACTGTTGCACTGCCTTTTATAGAGCGTATTTTTTGCATAAAACTGATAAGGAAGGTTGGGGAGAATCTGTAACCTCCTGCAATCATAGGCCATAAAAATCTCTATTTTAGTCCTGGAGTTGCAATTAAAAACGACATTATATCAAAGTACGTCAAATCCATTTTGCAGGTTCAACTCTTTTTTTTTTAAATCAAATCAGAGGAAAGAAATATTGACTCTTACAGGCCTAATAGATTATATCATTAAGGTGTCATTAGTAATGGACTCATAAACTTTCTGTTTAATTAGAAGATTATTTTTTTAAAAAAGCACTGTGTCTTTCCATTAGCAGATGAGAATAACATTCTAATACATGATAGATAGAATGGTTTATACAAAAAAAGACATTTTGTCGACTCTCGAGCGAATAGAAAGATTCGAGAAAGGGAAAAGGGATATTTTTTTAAAAAAAGAAATTTTAGGACTTATCCCTTCCCACTTTGAGGGGACCATGTGCCTTACTCTTGGTTGAAATTCTTGTTAGGATTAGAATAAACCCACAATTTAACAAACATTTAGCTTTTAACGGCGGTTGTACTGGGGTGTCTAACTGGTGAAATCCTGAGATTCTTTACAATGTAGGTGGTAAACCTATCATCTTTCAGATGTATAAAGTTTTTTATTGATTTTTACAACAACAACACAACACAACATAATATGTGTTTCTTTTTTACGTATCAGTTTCGTTCCTCTTACTTTCTACTTTATAGGTTCCCCATTTTTCCCATCCTTTATTATCATTATCTTTACCGTCCCTTTATTTCTAATTTTATTTATTTACATTATTTTACATATTTGTCACCTTCTTCTCTCCATCATTCATTCACCTTTACTTTCTCTACTCTCGAGCCAATCGTACCACTTAGTCCATACTTGGTAGTATTCTGTATCTTCCTTTTCTTTTCTTTCTTTCGTTAATTTATCCATCTCCGCACAGTCCAGGACTTTCTTAATTTAATTTAATTTAAGAAATAAAAAAAAAGAAAAGGCCTTTTCTTAATGTCTAGACGGTTTCTCCAGCCGTACTGAAAATTTGCTGGTAACATTAATCGCAGCAGACAAGAAATCTTTAGCCACCCATGTGGAAGATGTAAACATGTGATTTGTTCCTTTTCCTTTCCTGCCGTTCTTTCATTCCTTTCGTTCGTTGTAGACTCTTGAGTAAAGCCTGCTGGTGCATTTTCCACACAGATGTTTCTCTTCCAGATGTTGGCTTGTAGAGGACTCAGTTTGGCCTTTGTTCACAGCACCTGCTAATGATCTTGAAGTTTATGTACATGTGAGCCATCGTTTATCACTCTCTCTTTCTCCAATCTGATTTCTATTTTTTTTTTACTTGAAATGAAGAAAGGAAGGGGAAGTTGGAGTGGTAAATAAATGTCCGTGGAGATTCTCAGTCCTCCGGATCACAAAAGTCCAGTCACCACTTGAAGGGAGGGAAAAAAAGCACAATTAGAACTGCAGAAAAAACAATGGCTACCAACCTGCCTTCCATTGAGGACCTATATATTGCACGAGTCAAAAAGAGGGCTGTGAAAATATCTACGGACCCCTCACATCCTGGACATAAACCGTTTCAACTCCTACCCTCAAAACGACACTATAGAGCACTGCACACCAGAACAACTAGACACAAGAACAGTTTTTTCCCCAAACTCCATCACTCTGCTAAACAAATAATTCCCACAACACTGTCAAACTAGTTACTAAGTCTGCATTACTATTAATCTTCTCATCGTTCCCACCACCCATCTCCTCCCACTTGCATGACTGTAACTTTGTTGCTTGTATCCTTACGATTTATATTGATGTTGTTTTCTGATTGCTTATTTGTACCCTATGACTATCATTAAGTGTTGTACCTTATGATTCTTGATGAATGTATCTTTTCCTTTATGTACACTGAGAGCGTATGCGCCAGAGACAAATTCCTTGTGTGTCCAATCACACTTGGCCAATAAAAAATTCTCTTCTCTTCTCTTCTCGTCTCGTCTCGTCTCTTCTCGTCTCTTCTCGTCTCTACTCTACTCTACTCTACTCTACTCTACTCTACTCTACTCTATTCTCTTCCCTCTTCTCTCCTCTCCTCTCCTCTTCTATTTGGGACAACTGGAGTGGTAGATTTAGACTCTTGAGTTGATGCATCCAAATATGCTAAATTCAGTCAGGTGAATCACCTTTGTTCCTTCTCTTCTTTACATCGGGCAGAAAGTGCCAATAATTTAGATCAAAGAGGCTGTTTTCTTTTTCCCGTTAGTTCCAAAAATGTATTAATGTATGACTCAAAAGGGCTTGAAATGGATGAAACAAGAACCGATGTTTCTCAGGCCAATTCGCTCTGTTTCTTTGAAGAAAGAGATGGCAAAAAAAAAAGACTTAAATAGTTGGAATGAAAAACCTTGGGCAGAATGGGAAAACTCACAATTCACCACAGCCAATGCACCGTAGGATAACTTGCTATGGGACAATAAACCAGTGGAACAGCTTGCCACCAGAAATTGTGGGTGCTCCATCACTGGAGGTTTTTAAAAAGAGACTGGAAAATCACTTGTCTGGAATGGAATAAGGTCTCCTGTTTGAGCAGAGGGCTGGACTAGAAGACCTCCAAGGTTCTCTTCTCTTCTCTTCTCTTCTCTTCTCTTCTCTTCTCTTCTCTTCTCTTCTCTTCTCTTCTCTTCTCCTCTCCTCTCCTCTCCTCTCCTCTCCTCTCCTCTCCTCTTCTCCCCTCTCCACTTCTCCTCTCTCCTCTCCTCTCTGCTTCTCATTTCATCTCTTCTCTTCTCTTCTCTTCTCTTCTCTTCTCTTCTCTTCTCTTCTCTTCTCTTCTCTTCTCTTCTCTTCCTTATCCTATCCTATCCTATCCTGCCCTGTCCTGGAAGGTCCTTCCCAGCTCAGTTCCAATTGTTCAATTGATTGAAGACCATTTCTGTCTTGGGTCTCCTGCTTGAGCAGGGGGTTGGACTAGAAGACCTCCAAGGTCCCTCCCAAGTCCGTTGTTCTGTATTCTGTTCTAACGTGGCTTGCTGTGACGTGACATTTATGTGCAGGTTCATCCATTTTTCACCCTCTGCAGCACGGCTGTGGCAATTTTGTTCGGGTGATCCAGACATTCAACCGCACCCATCTGTACGTTTGCGGGAGTGGAGCGTTCAGCCCCGTCTGTGCCTACTTCAACAGAGGACGAAGATCGGAAGTGAGTAGCTTCTTTAAAATTGTTTTTAATCTCTTGATCAGTTCAAAGTCTGTAGAGATTCTCAGTCATCCAGGTCATGGTTGTCCCAAAGATGCTTTTTCAGGAAGCAATTGGACTTTCTTGTTTGTTTTTTTTCTTTTGAAGATGTTTCATTTCTCATCCAAGAAGCTTCTTCGGCTCTGACTGGATGGTGGGGAATGGAAGGATTGATATTCCTTGCAGACATATTTGCATCCTTTTAGAGGGTCGTTGAGGCCACTTGGAGGTTTCTCTGTGTCCTCAGGGTCACCTGAGTGGTGCAAATGGTTCCTGTAGACTGCAATTTTTCCCTCTGGGAATCCATTCCTCCTCCCACTTCGTTCCAAGGGTCTTCATTCCAAATTGTATAGCTAAAATGTCTGTAGAGATTCTCCGTCATCCAGGTCACGGTTGTCCCAAAGGTGCTTTTTTTCAGGAGGCATCTGGACTTTCTGGTTTTTTTTCTTTTGAAGACATTTCGCTTCTCATTCAAGAAGCTTCTTCAACTCTGACAGGATAGTGGGGAATATCAGAGCTGAAGAAGCTTCTTGGATGAGAAGTGAAATGTCTTAAAAAAAACAAAAAAAAAAGACTACCTGTGCAGTCTTTCCCTTTCTTCTCGTTTTCATCCATTCCTAATTTTGCAAAATTGGCCACATTTGGCAGAAAGTTTCTTTCCCTTGAACCGGGAGAGAAAAGATTCATGAGATTTATCAAACTGTCTCCTTCGACATCTTGGGAAATAAATGCCTAAGAATGTGAGGAGAGCCATTTTTTTTTTTTAAAAAAAAAGAAGGGGGGATTTTTTTTTTTTAATGTTCTTCCAAAACCTCACAAAGAGCAGGACAAAATGTTTAATTTCTCCAAAGGGCTTGACATAAACACGGCCTGCCTTAATTTATAATAACATGCAACGTTTCAAGATAAGACAAGAGAGACCCCAAACAAGTGATCCTTCAACTGTGCTTCCTCTTGAACCACAGCCTTTAAAATCAGTCGGTCAAATAAACTGCTGCCTTGGACATCTGGAGTCTGCAAGGCACTTGACGGTCAAAAGCTTTTGTAGCTTTTTCATGGCTCTTATTGTGGAAGCCAACAATAGCCAAGCTGTTTCAAGCCTTCCAGGGTTTTAAAGGGTCCCTCCTATTGCAGCCCTGGCATTTCTACATCGTAATGGGTCCAAGTGGATTTATTTTTAGCCGTCCCGGAGGCAAGATTAATGGGAAATGGTACCACCACCTTATCAATGAGGGAGGCCTGGTCTCATTTGACTTTTTAATACTATTTTTATTCCTAGTCTTGGAAGGAAGGTTTTGTTGGGAAAGGGGTGGGGAATGGAAGGGAAAGGGAAGGGAAGGGAAGGAGGGAGAGGGAAGGAAAGGAAAGGGAAGGGAAGGGAAGGGAAGGGAAGGGAAGGAGGGAGAGGGAAGGGAAGGGAAGGGAAGGGAAGGGAAGGGAAGGGAAGGAAAGGAAAGGAAAGGAAAGGAAAGGAAAGGAAAGGAAAGGAAAGGAAAGGAAAGGAAAGGAACATAAAAGGAAAGAAAAAGAAGTTAAAAGGAGAGGAAAGTAGAAGAGAGAGGAGGGAGGGGAGGGGAGAAAGGAAGGAAGGAAGAAAGGAAGGAAAGAAGGAAGGAAGGAAGAAAGGAAGGAAGGAAGGAAGGAAGGAGGGAGGGAGGGAGGGAGAAAGGGAAAAAAGAGAAAGAAACAAAGAGAAAGAAAGAAAGAAGGAAAGAAAGAAAGAAAGAAAGAGGGAGGGAGGAAAAAGAGAGAAAGAAACAAAGAGAAATAAAGAAAGAAAAGGTTTTTCCAGTTTTGTCTGATGAGATCAATTTCGCACGACAGCTGACATCAAACTGTTGAAAATCTAGCTAACCCTAAGTCCTTGGTGCTCTTTGAGTTTGGTGGTTTTCTTGCAGATGTTTCACGACCCAACTAGACCATATCATGCTAGCGCTGTCAATGTTAACCTGGCTGGGTCATGAAACGTCTGCAAGAAAACCACCAAGCTTGGAGAGCACCAAGGTTCCCTCATTTCAACCCTGAGCTGCAAACGTTCTCTTCTATTGGGACCTTTCCAATCTATATCGCATCATGGAACAGTGGTGGGCATTCCTATTATGAAATGCCCCCTTGATGGACAATTTGAGCAGATGCTCATGCTGCCATTGCTCATTCATCACATCACATCTTTTATTCACTGGGGACCTAACAGCCCATTAAGTGTATGGTGTGCTTTTAATGGCCTCCTTTTTTTGTGAGGGGGTGATTGCAAATTACCTCCTTATTAATGTTGCCAGATGAAATGCTCTTATCGCGAGCACTTTGCACCAATTTTTAAAAACATGGATCACTTTGAGTGTTTTGACACATTTTAGAACTAGGATGAAGACAGAATTACAATTTAAAAGAGGCAGATGTCGTCATCCTTGCTCTGAGATGGAGGAATGGCGGGTAGGTTAAATGGCTAGCAATAACACTTAGCACTTAAACTTATGTGCCGCTTCACAGCCCTCTCTAAGTGGTTTACGGAGTGAGCATCTTGCCCCCAACAATCTGGGTCCTCATTTTACTAACCTCTGAAGGATGGAAGGCCGAGTCGGTCAGGATTGAATTCCTGGCAGTGAGTTAGCTTACAATACTGCATTCTAACCACTGCACCCCGAGGGAGGGAGGGAGGGAGGGAGGGAGGGAGGGAGGGAGGGAGGGAAGGAAGGAAGGAAGGAAGGAAGGAAGGAAGGAAGGGAGGAAGGAAGGAAGGAAGGAATAGCAATAGTACTTAGACTTATATACCACTTCTGGGTCTTTATTTTACCCACCTCGGAAGGATGGAAGGCTGAGTCAATCTTTGAGTCTGTCAGGATCGAACTGCTGGCACTGGGCAGAGTTAACTTGCAATACTGCATTCTAACCACTGGGAGGGAAGGAAAGAAGGAAGGAAGGAGAGGGAGAGAAAGGGAGAGATGGAGGGAGGGAAGGGAGGGAGGGAGGGAGGGAGGGAGGAAGGAAGGAAGGAAAGAAGGAAGGAAGGAAGAAAGGAAAGAAAGAATAGCAATAGCACTTAGACTTATATACCACTTCATAGTGCTTTTACAGCCCTCTCAAAGCAATTTACAGAGTCAGCCTATTGCCCGCAATAATCTGAGTTCTCATTTTACTGGAAGAATGGAAGTCTGAGTCAAGCTTGAGACGGTCAGGATCGAACTGCTAGCAGTGAGCAGTGAGTTAGCCTGCAATACTGCTTTCTAACCACTTTGCCATCATGGCTTTTTTCTTATCCAGATGCAATATGAAAAATTAACAGTTGCTAATCTTAACGCTGGCCACCTTTTCACAGAACCGGATCCAAATCAGGCATCTTAAACTTCACATTCAGGCTAGCTTATTCTCTCTCTCTCTCTCTCTCTTACAGGAACAAGTTTTCAAGATCGACTCCAAAGGGGAATCGGGGAAGGGACGCTGCTCTTTCAACCCCAGTGCAAACACGGTCTCTGTTATGATCAGTAAGTCTAAACAAGCCAGGAATGGGGAGGCTTAAATCACGAGGTGCTGAGAATAAAATGACGGGGGTGATATAAACAAATTGAGCCAGGGGGCAAAGAGAAGTCACTGGGGGGGGGAAAAGTTGTCTGCAGATGACGGTTTTCTTCTAGTGAAAGTTTGTCCAGGTCAAGAGAGTTGAAGAGGGTGTCATTCCGGTAACTAATTTCCATGATTTTAATGGCTGCAAAAGTTGACTGAGTTGGCAGGGATGGCTACATTGATTGTTTTGCTAAATATAAAGAATACAATTCATTTGGTTTCTACCACTTCTGGACTTCATCCTTGAGGTGTGGGGGGGGGGGATGAAACTCTGATTTGGGATTGTGTTGATTAGCTAGGTTTGTTGTTAGAGAAATGGGTTCTAGATTGGGTTCTGTTGTGGTCCGCCAGCTGCCAGCAGACTTGGACGATGAGGAGATTGGGGAGGAACTTGGGCCAGTTCTGGAGTCTGGGAAAGGCTCTGATGAGTGCTCTGCGTTGGACACAGAGATAGAGCTAGGGCCTTTCGACATTTCCCAGCCACCGGAGAGGCAGCTGCCTTTGGAGGCTGAGATGAGTGAGGAGGAAGAACAGCTGGGGCCTGTTCCAGATGCACGTATGTGCAGAGCAGTTAGGAGAGGAGAGCAACGGAGGACAAGGAGTCAACACGGGAAGCAAAGCACATGTAGATGCTGAATGGCCTCTCCCTGGCTTGGGAATAAATAGAAGGAAAGGGGAGTGATGGTTGTAGGAGACAACAGTTCGTATTTCTGAAGGTTTTGCTCATGGTGTTTTGTGCCACAGAAACTGGTTGCTAGAATTTAATTTGCAGCCTTTCAGCTGGGACCTCACAGCCTTGCAATTATCGCAAGGAACTGATAAGATCTGTTACCGCAGTTAACTCCTTGAAGGACTATTGTCTTGGCTTTTAGGTGGGTGAATGACATTAATTCACAAAATAAAGAGAGGTTTTTTTGTGACCAGGAGTCTGTTTCTTGCTTCTGCTAAGGCTGGGTCAGAACAGGTTCTTCCCAAGAACCCGGGGGTCTCTTGTAATTCCCGTTTACTTTGCTTGTCAGAAACCAGCTGGGAATTGCAACGTATTCTAGGTCCGTGATGGCGAACCTATGGCACACGTGCCACAGGTGGCACGCGTAGCCATATCGGAGGGCAAGCGAGCTCAGCTCTGGTGCACATGCGCACGCCAGTCAGCTGATTTTTGGGCCCTCTGGGTCCACTGGAAGTAGGGAAACAGGCTGTTTCCTGCCTCCAGAAGGCCTGGGGTAGTAATGGGGAAGGCCCGTTTTTCTCTCTCTCCCAGTCTCCAGAGCCTTTCTAGGAGCTTGGGGAGGGCAAAAACGGCCTTCCCCACCTTTCCCGGAGGCGCTCTGGAGGCAGGAAATGGCCCATTTGCCAACTTCCGGTGGGACCAGAAGGCCCATTTTTTGCTCTTCCCCAGCCTCCAGAGCCTTTCTAGGAGCCTGGAGAGGGTGAAAACGGCCTCCCACTCCCCCCAGAGGTTGGCATACTGGCCATTTCCTGCCTTTGGAGGGCCTCCAAGGGGGTGGGGAACGCTGTTTTCGCCCTCCCCAAGATCCTAGAAAGGCTCTAGAGCTTGGGGAGAGAGAAAAATGAGCCATCACAGGCCAGGAGCAGGGGAGAGAGAGGGTTGTGCACACATGTGTGGAGGCGGGGCGCATATGCGACCTTCCCCGCCCCCGCTCCTGGCACGCAATTGCAAAAAGGTTCATCGTCACTGTCCTAGGTTCTTGGGAACATCCCAATCTATATGAAAGCCAACAGCAGCTAAAGAACTGGCAACTGGGACTTCCCATTTATGCATATAATAATATTATTATTATTATTAACAGGGGCCATTCATCACAGCTGATATGACTTTCTGCTCTGTTATAATATTAGTTTTATAACACATGATGTTACCGTACTGGATATCTGACCCTAGGAGAAGCAAACACATCCCAGGTTCAGATGGATCAAACTGGCTTTGCTGATGAACCCCAACGTATTAAAAATGAGCACATTTCTTTCTTTGGTTGAAATGGAAGGTTGAGCTGCTTATTTCCGTGATGGAAACTTTGCGTGCCGGGCCAATCATAAAATTCCCCTGTGACAGTCCTTCTGTTAAACCTCAGCTCATATGAACATTTGGCCCAAAGCTCACCCTTGCCTGCCTTCCCAAGAGGCTGGAGAAAGAAGCTTGCTATGGAATAAAACAAAGCTTGGAAGATTGATGTCCCACTCGGTGGGCCGCATATGAGTTTTAATGTGTTGGTAGTGTTGAATTGATTGTCTTTGTTCTTTTCCTTTCAAGAGTCAGCAAGAAACCTTTAGGTGTGCTTGGCTGGAAACGCCTGTTTGTGTCTCTAAATTAATGCCATTTAACCAGCGTGTGGCCTTGCACAAGCTAGCAACTCCTTTTTTTCTCTCCTTATGGATGCAAAGATTGGGGCATTTTACACTATCTTTTGGATGGGGGAATGGGTGGGTGGGGAAGTTCTGTGATCCCAAAGCCAAGAATTGCAACTGCAATCCCACAAAATCTGCCATGACAATCTGCTTGTGTTTCTCTCTGGGGGTGATGGGTGGGGGTGGAGGCACCATTATTCAGTTTCTTCTTGAATAAAGAAAAGGATGCCATTAACCCTAATATATAGATATATACGTATATCATCCTTAGTGAAGTGTGCAAACCAGCATCTGCATTTCCTGCATCGGATGAGGAGAACACATCTTTCTCCTGTCCTGGCCATTTTTTTTTTTTTTTTACAGAGGCACGATTGAGAGCGTCTTAAACTGCATCCCTGTTTGGTTTGGTGGCAGCAGTGCTTCAGATAGAAAGTCCCTACAGAGAGTGGTGAGGGTAGTGGAGAAGATTATAGGAAGCTCACTTCCCATTATTCAGGATGCTGCTAATAAGCGGTTTGTGCTTAAATACAATACTTTGGCAAGGAAAGCAATTTTTTAGGTTGTTGTCCCCCCCCCCTTTTTTTTCCCCGAACAACACACACACACACACACATATATACACACAGGATAAAAGATAGACAGACAGACAGACAGACAGACAGATAGATAGATAATAGATAGAGAGGTAGGTAGGTAGGTAGGTGGAGAGAGAGGGGGGGGGGAAGGGAGAGGGAGAGATACCTGGAGTTTAATACTGAACTCCATTGCTGGGAGAGAGAAAAAGAAAAAAATAACAGCCTAAAAAAATTGCTTCCCTTGCCAAAATATGGTATTTAAGTATTTAAAATTGTAGCCCAAAGTGGGTTTCTAATCCATGTTTATGAAAGGACCGGTTAAATAGCCACGGTGGTTATCATCACTGGACACATTACTTCCAATCAGACTAAATACAGACCAGGAAAGAGGATTTCCAAGCAATAAGATACTGTCAAAGTTGATTTATTAAGCAGAGATGGCTAAATTGTCCGTTTTCATTCAAGAAAAGAGCATAAGTACTGTTGTCTCTACTTGGAAACCGTTTCTGGGCTTTGTGCTTGAGGTGGAAATATATTGGATTTTTGTTTTTAATACCAAAGGCTGGTGACTTGTCTTAGTATGACAAATTGTTTTGGGGTGATTTTAGCCATGAAGTTAAAAAGAAGTGGGGCTGACAGATATTATTAGGACGTGATAAGACAAAGAGGCTTAAGGAATTCTTAGTGTAACTAATAAAGCTAGTATGTACAAGGATTAAGGACGCAGGCTGTTTCCAAGACTAATTGTTTGAAAAAAAAAAAAGAGGCACAGACAGGAGGAGTTAAAGAGAACAGAAACTTTTAAAAGCGACAGCTGAAGGAACAAAGGATGAGGAATTGCAAAGCAGTTTCTCTTTGGAAAAGTCAATAAACCACCTGGAGTTTGCATCTAAGGATTTGTTTGGCGTGTCCTTATTTCAGCTTCTTTAATTTAGCAAGCCTACAGGAACTTTGGAAGTTATTAGCATTATCTTGAAACGGTGGGTGGAGGCCCATGAGCCTCATAAATACGCCTAATTTAAAGACAGATGAAACACAGTAGTGTTTCCATCGACGAGTGAATTCTCTTCTCATTTCCTTCAGGCAGGAGCATCTGTTAGCGTAGTTAGTGTTGTTGCTAATACATGCATCCAACAGATGCAACAATGACTTTACGCGTGCCTGGACAGCTTTTGTGCAAAAGGCAGGGATTATTAAATCCATGATATAAATGGCATCATTGGAAGGATTTTAGTTACGTTGCAATGCCTCACCTGTAGATTGCAGAGATGACTGGTCAAGATTCCCCATTTTTCCCGTTTTGCAACTCAATTGATCAATCGATCAGAATAGAGGTGGAAGGGAGTTTGGAAGTCTTCTAATCCAGGGGTCGGCAACCTTAAACACTCAAAGAGCCACAAAGGTTCTAACCGGAAGCCCCCCATTCAATTCTGGAGGCGACTGGATGTCTGGTTCCCCCACCATAGAGTCTCCTCCTAGCGCAGCTTCCTTTTTCCTCTACCTGTCCTAACCGAAAGCCCGATCAATTGTGGAGCCGACCGGTGACAGGGAGCCGCAGCAGAGGGATGAAAGAGCCACATTTGGCTCCAGAGCTGCAGATTGCTGACCCTTGTTCTAGTCCAAATTCCCTGCTCAAGGAGGAGACCCTATATCATTTCAGAGAAGTGGCTGTCCCATCTCTTCTTAAAGACCTCTAGTAATGAAGCATCCACAACTTCTGGAGGCAAGCTGTTCCACTGGTTAATTGTCCTCACTGTTAGAAAGCTTCTCCTTCATTCCAGATTGCTTCTCTCCTTAATGTCTGTAGAGATTCTCAGCCATCCAGATCATGGTTGTCCCAAAGGTGCTTTTTCAGGAGGCAACTGGACTTCTTTGTTGTTCTTGTTTTTGAAGACCTTTCACTTCTCGTCCAAGAAGCTTCTTCAGCTCTGACACTTTTTGTTCCCTATTGTCCTGTCAGAGCTGAAGAAGCTTCTTGGATGAGAAGCGAAATGTCTTCAAAAGAAGAAACAAGAAAGTCACAGTTGCTTCCTGAAAAAGCACCTTTGGGTTCTCTGCTTGAAGAGTTTCCATCCATTGCTTCTTGTCGTGCCTTGAAGTGCTTTGGAAAATAAGCTGATCCTCCTCTTCTTTGTGGCAGCCCCTTTGTGGAAACACTGCTATCATGTCACCCCTAGTCCTTCTTTTCTGTAGACTATCCACACCCAATTCCTGCAACTCAAGTACTTAATCATAAAAACTTTAAGAAAATTAGAGCTCTCCTTACTGTTGCTTTGAGGAACGCAGTGGCTCAACGGCTAAGACGCTGAGCTTGTTGATTGAAAGGTTGGCAGTTCAGCAGTTCGAATCCCTAGTACTGCGTAACGGGGTGAGCTCCCATTACTTGTCCCAGCTTCTGCCAACCTAGCAGTTCGAAAGCACGTAAAAAATACAAGTAGAAAAATAAGGACCACCTTTGGTGGGAAGGGAACAGCGTTCCATGCGCCTTTGGCGTTGAGTCATGCCGGCCACATGACCATGGAGACGTCTTTGGACAGCGCTGGCTCTTCAGCTTTGAAACAGAGATGAGTACCACCCCGTAGAGTCGGGAACGACTAGCACATATGTGCTTTATCTTTACTGTTGCTTTGCTACTCTTAAAAATAATATAATTGCACCACAAAGTCCATTTTCAAACGAATACATATGAAATAAAAATGAACAACTCAGCACTCGAAGAGAAAAAAAAGAGAACAGCCCAACAATTTAAAAATGTGTATATAAAAAGGCAAAATCCCTACAATTACAAATACATTCCAAGTTCACCTGATTTTATAAATCTTTCGAAAAGGAAATTAATTTTTTGGGGTTTTGCCCAAGCCTGTCCAAGATTTTCTTTTTTTTATGTCTACAAGGAAAGATAATGTCATGTTTTCTGACAGACAGAACATAGGAGTCAAAGCAGGGGTGAAATCCAGCAGGTTCTAACAGGTTCTGGAGAACTGGTAGCGAAAATTGTGAGTAGTTCGGAAAACTGGCAAATACCACCTCTGACTGGCCCCAGAGTGGAGTGGAAATGGAGATTTTGCAATATCCTTCCCCCAGGAGTGGGGAGGGAATGGAGATTTTGCAGTATCCTTCTCCTGGAGTCAGGTGGGAATGGAGATTTTGCAATATCCTTTCCCTGCCACGCCCACCAAGCCATACCCACAGAACCAGTAGGGGAAAAAATTGGATTTCATCCCTGGGTCAAAGGGGGTGGGTGGGTCAGGTGATCTCCCATCTGACAAGCAAAATCAATGGGGAAGCCAGATTCTCTTAACAACCATGTTACTCACTTAACAACTGTGGCAGGAACGATCGTAAAAATGGGGGGAAATTGACTTAACAGCTGTCTTGCTTCACAGTGGAAATATGAGGCTCAATTGTGATCGTAAACTGAAGATTACCTATATGGGAAACTTTCTTTCGTGATACTTCAGGGCCTGAATATTGCAATTGGATTACAAGTTGAGTCAGCAGTGTGTCAGGGCTGCAAAATAAATAAATAAATATCGATGTTAATTATAGACTTCTTTTATCCAAGTCGAGGGATTTGCATTATTCTGTGCTAATTGGGCTTCATCATTAGCCCTGCAGCGAATAAGTATCTCAAGTTACCGAGAAGAACAAATAGAAACAGGCTGTGGGATGAAATAAATTGAGACTTTGGAAAAAGTGCAGAGAAGAGGAACTAAGATGGAGACTAAAATATATGAAGAACAGTTGCAGGATTTGGGTTTGGCCAGTCTAGAGAAAAGAAGGACTAGATGGGACAGGATAGCAGTCTTCCAGTATTTGAGGGGCTGCCACAAAGAAGAGGGTGTGAAGTTATTTTCCAAAACACCAGAAGGCAAGGCAAAGAAACAATGGATGGAAACTAATCAAGGAGTGAAGCAACCTGGAACTAAGGAGAAATTTCCTAACAATGAGGACAATTAACCAGTGGAACAGATTGCCACCAGAAGTTGTGGGTGTTCCAACACTGGAAGTTTTTAAGAAAAGAATGGACAACCATTTGTCTCTCCTGCTCAAGCAGGGGGTTGGACTAGAAGACCTCCCAGGTCCCTTCCAGCTCCATTCTGATTGATTGACTCAACTGAATTCAACCTCAGCCTCAGATCTTTTCTGCCACGGAAAGCAGGTTTTCCCCCATTCCCATTGCAACGAGTCCCGTCCTGTTTTTTTTCTCAAAAGACTGTTGTTTGCTAAGCCCGACACTTACGTGCCATTGCGCCATCAGTTGGCATCGCGTTCTAAAGCTTTTCAGCAAAGTGAATTCACCCTGGCAAGCGAATTCATATTTTTTTTTTTTTTGACCAGGAGCGATTTGCAAGTCACAGCCAACAAGGTGCAATTAGACGGTCATTAACTCAGCCACTCCTTAATAGCAGCTTGTAATTAAGAAACTAGTTTTGCAAACTGTCTTTTCTTTTCCTGCCTTGCTAGCTAGACCGAAGGACATGGTTCGTTGATTTGTTAGTTTAAAATACAATTTTGTAATGTTTGCTACCTTATGGTCTTTTTTTCAGGGCAAATAAATGTCGGTGCTTGATTCTGTCCTTCCAAAGGAATGTTGTATGATTCTTCTTCTTCTTTTTTCCCCCCTTTGAATGAAACGTGTAGACATCTCTTTGGGGTTCCATTTAAATTCTTCACATTTTTGATGTTGGGCTGTCAGTCTTATCCCACAGCCGCTCTAAACAAACTTAAACCGCAGTCACATTGGAAGCTCTCCATGAATGAAAAGTCCTATTATGTCCAGAGTGGCCGCTGAGACACTCATCAACAAGAAAGGAACACAAATCAACATAATAAGTTATTTCTACTTACACACACACACACACACACACACACACACACACACAAAAGATGGCTGATAAGTTGAACATCTGCCTTGCATTGTTCTGCTGCAGCTTTTTCCCAACTCAGAGATAGCTTTGAATTTTAGGGACTAAGATTTGTGTGAGGGTCCTTGGTGCTCTCTGAGCTTGGTTGTTTCCTTGTGAACATTTTATTACCCAATTAGGTAACATCGTCAGTATTAGAAGGGAGGTGGTTTGCAGGGAGGAAGAGGAGAAGAACAAGGAGATTATCGAGAGGAGAAGGGGGGAGGATATAGACAGGAAAAGGAGCAGGAGCAGGAGAAGAACAAGGAGAATATGTAGAGGAGGAGAATATAGGAGAAGGGGAAAAGAGAAGAGGAGGAAGAAGAGACGGAAAATATAGAGAGGAGCAGGAGGAGAATATAGGAGAAGGAGAACATAGAGAAGAGGAGGAGGAGGAAGAGAAGGAGAATATAGAGAGGAGAAGGAGCAGGAGCAGGAGAAGGTGGAGAACAAGGAGAATATCAAGAGGAGGAGGAGGGGGGAGGATATAGACAGGAGAAGGAGAAAAATGAGAATACAGAGAGGAGGGGAAGGAGGAAGAAGAAAAAGAGAATATAGAGAGGAGGAGGAGGAAGAAGAAGAAGAAGAGAAGGAGAATATAGAAAGGAGAAGGAGAAGAATGAGAATATAGAGAGGAGGAGAATATAGAGAGGAGAAGGAGCAGGAGAAGGAGAAGAACAAGGAGAATATCGAGGGGAGGATATAGACAGGAGAAGGAGAAGAATAAGGAGAATATAGAGAGGAAGAAGAGGAGAATATATTGAGGAGGAGAATAAAGAGGAGAGAAGGAGGAGAAGAGGAGAAGGAGAATATAGAGGAGAGGAGGAGGAGAAGAGGAGGAGGAGAATATAGAGAGGAGAAGGAGAAGAATAAGAATGTAGAGAGGAGGAGGATGAAGAAGAGAAGGGGAATATAGAGAGGAGAAGGAGAAGGAGTACAAGGAGAATATAAACAGGAGGAGGAAGGGAGGGAGGGAGGAGGAGGAGAGGGATACAGACAGAAGAAGGAGAAACTGGATAATCAACTCTCAATGACTGAAGGGTGATAAAAAAAAAGTTGAAGATGGTGGCCACAACCATACAACAGATGTGAAAACGGGCTAGGGTTTTGATTGTACGGTTGTGATAGCCACCTTTGCTGGCCTGTGTGTGTTTGTATGTATGTCTGCATGTGGTGTGCACACGCCTTTCAATCAGTCTTCATTCTTGGTGATTGCTTGGCACGTCAAGGGGGTTTCCTTGGCAAGATGTCAGAAGTGGTTTGCCATTGCCTCTTTCCTAGGGTTGAGAGAGAGGGACTGGCTCACAGTTACTCAGCTGGCTTTGTACCGAAAGCGAGACTAGAACCCACCGTCTCCTGCCTGGTGCCTTCATCGCTATGCCAAATAGGCACCAAACATCCACATCTAAGGGAGGATTAAATGAGCTTTTTTTTCCATTTTTGAAGAAACTGAGTAACTGAGATGCACACTCATTAAAGGAGAGTCAGACTGAACTATAATTTCTGTCTAGCTCCATGAAACCTGAGCTCATTGGAAACTAAAAATGGGTGCAACATTCATTTGCTTTTCAAACCACCAATGGAAAGCCTTTGAGATCCTTTCATGTAATGTTTTGGCTAATTTTAGATAATATATCTATAATTGTCTTCTGGAAAACAAACTTCTTCTTCTTCTTCTTCTTCTTCTTCTTCTTCTTCTTCTTCTTCTTCTTCTTCTTCTTCTTCTTCTTCT
>WNWU01000049.1:4305047-4315915 GCA_012654045.1 Ptyas mucosa
AAGAGAAGAGAAGAGAAGAGAAGAGAAGAGAAGAGAAGAGAAGAGAATTTTTTATTGGCCAAGTGGGATTGGACAGACAAGGAATTTGTCTTTGGTGCATAGGCTCTCAGTGTACATAAAAAAAATGCATTCATCAAGAATCATAAGGTACAACACTTAGCGATAGTCATAGGATACTAAATAAGCAATCAAATCATACTAGGAAACAATCAATATAAATTGTAAGGATACAAGCAACAAAGTTACAGTCATGCAGTCAGAAGTGGGAGGAGATGGGTGGTGGGAACGATGAGAAGATTAATAGTAATGTAGACTTAGTGAATAGTTTGACAGTGTTGAGGGAATTGTTTGTTTAGCAGAGTGATGGCGTTTGGGAAAAAACTGTTCTTGTGTCTAATTGTTCTGGTGTGCAGTGCTCTATAGCGTCGTTTTGAGGGTGGAAGTTGGAAGAATTTATGTCCAGAATGCAAGGGGTCTGTAAATATTTTCACAGCCCTCTTTTTGACTGTTGCAGTAGACAGGTCCTCAAAGGAAGGCAGGTTGGTAGCCATTGTTTTTTTCTGAAGTTCTAATTATCCTCTGAAGTCTCTGTCTGTCTTGTTGGGTTGCAGAGCCAAACTGGACAGTTGCATCTAGGATACTTATAGATAGATAAGGTAGCATCACAATCTGGGTTTCTTCTAACAATTACGGTAATATTAGATAGTTCTGAGTGCATCTAGGATAGTTAAAGATAGCATCATAGAACGTGTCCTGTCCCAAGTAATGCAACTTTTGCTAACTAAATTTTTCTTCATTTTTATTATATTCAAGCTCTATTCCAATCTAATCTTATGGGGTGGCATCTATTGGACCAAACACCAATGGCCCAACTATGACTCTCAAAGTGTTGATAATGTTGATTTAACCTTCTAGCTTATCGAAACGCAGCTGAGGTCATTCAGTACGGAGTCAAGAACAATACCACTTTCCTTGAGTGTACACCTAAATCTCCCCAGGCTTCTATCAAATGGCTTTTCCAAAAGGACAATGACCGAAGGAAAGAGGTGAGTGGCCTTATTGAAAAGCAACGAGAAACAATGTGTTATCACCAGGACTGGGTCAACAGATCATAAAGCAGGGGTGAAATCTGACTGGTTTGGACTGGTTCGGGCAAACCGCTAGGGATTATTGGCATCAGTTCGCCGAACCGGTAGTAATCACCCCTTGTTGGCCCCACCCACCCCACCCGTCCGGTTGCTGCTCACCTCTTCTGGCTGCTCGATATTCTACAGAATTCAATGTTAAATGCAGCAGAGAGAATGCTAACTTTTCTCCCTCCATTCAGAAAGGAGCTGCTGCAGCCTGTCTCTTTTAAGGTAGTCCCCCAGAGGGAGAGGGCCGGGAGGGAACCATTAAGGGAACAGTAGCTCTGTTCTGAATGGAGGGAGAAAAGTTAGCATTCTCTCTGCCACACCAGGACTGGGTCAACAGATCACCAGGACTCTCTGCCACACCAGGACAGTGTGCCTGGCCAGTTGCCGCTCACCTCTTCTGGCCGCTCAGAATTCAATGTTAAATGCAGCAGAGAGAATGCTAACTTTTCTCCCTCCATATACAGAACGGAGCTGCTGCAGCCTGTCCCTTTAAGGTAGTCCCCAGGAGGGAGAGATGGGGAGCAGCTGGAATGGAGCCATTTTCATGAAAGGCAGGAAAATGGGGAAGGGGATTTTTCTTCCTGTCATCCATTCCTCAATCTCAGCACAGACTGAGGGAAGGATGGTAGGCAGGAAAATCCCCTTCCCCATTTTCCTGCCATTCGCGAGAAGGAGTGGCTGGGAGGGGAGGGACCGGTGAGGAGCCCCTCGATGTGAGTGATGTTGAGTTGGCCACACCCACCCAGTCACATGACCTCCCCCCCAACAAGCCACGCCCACAGAACCGGTAGGGGAAATTTTTTAATTTCACCACTGTTGGGTTCCCCACCCCAAAGATACACAAAATAGCAGTGTGTTTTTTAACTCGCCAAGAATGCTCACAATCGAGTTAACAAAATTAAAATTCTTTTAACTGCTTCAAAGTGTACGAGTGAAATAAAAATATAATTGGATGGAATGAAGGATCAGTCATAATCCAGCAATTTCTCTGCAGACAGTGCTTGTAGGAGATGATCAGGCTGAAGCCCAGGGAGGGATTCGTTTAGTGAAATAGAATGAATCATTTTTTAAAAATTTATAAATTGCTTCTATGTGGGCAAAGATATACTTTTACATTACTGATTACCAGCATTTGAATAACATCCAGATCACAAATGTTAAAGGGAGCCCTAACTGCACTGCTTTCATCAATTAAAAGTCATTTTGTTTGTTTATATCCTAGATTAATAATTTCTGGTAACACTTGAATGACGAATTAAATACTTCTTCAAACTGTATCGTGGAAGGGCCGTCGGTGCAGGAAAACCAAAAGAAAAAAAATTACAAAAATTACAAAGTGTTTTGTACAATAGCAATGTCTGATGAAGAAAACCGAATGATTGGTTAATAATTTATTTATTAGTTTGATGAATTAGATGGTGTTGAGACTCTAGAAAAAGTGCAGAGAAGAGCAACCAAGATGATTAGGGGACTGGAGGCTAAAATATATGATGAACGGTTACAGGAACTGAGCCTGGCTAGTCTAGTGAAGAGAAGGACCAGGGGAGACAGGATAGCAGGACTTCAATATTTGAGGGGCTGCCACAGAGAAGAGGGGGTCAAGCTATTCTCCAAAGTACCCGAAGGCCAGACAAGGAACAATAGATGGAAACTGAACAAGGAGAGATTCAACCTAGAAATAAGGAGAAATTTTCTGATAGTGAGAGCAAACAACCAATGGAACAAAAGTTGCCTTCAGAAGTTGTGGGAGCTTCATCACTGGAAGCTTTCAAGAAGAGACTGGGTTGCCATCTGTCAGAAATGGTGTAGGGTCTCCTGCTTGGGGAGGGGAGTAGACTTGATGACCTACAAAGTCCCTTCCAACTCTTCTGTTATTCTGTGCATTAATAAATTATTTATTTATTTATTTGAGGAAATTGTTAATAAATCAAATGATTTAGTGGTAGGATATATTAACCAAATGGCGTATGAATTTTTTTAAAAAAGTAACATTTTTGACCCAAGTCTCTCAAACTTTTAAACATATATATTTTGGACTGTCCCTAGGTGAAACTCAGTGAACGAATCCTAGCGACACAACAAGGGCTTCTAATCCGTTCGGTGCAGGAAGCTGACCGTGGGACGTACCACTGCATCGCCACGGAAAATGGCTTCAAGCAAACCATAGCCAAGGTGAACTTCAAGGTTTTGGATTCAGACACCGTGGCCTTCATGACGGACAAGTGGTCTCCGTGGACCTGGGCCAGCTCGCTCCACGCATTGCAGTTCCACCCCAAGGACTTGGCTGGATCGTTCAGCCATTCCGAACTCCAGATGATTAATCAATACTGCAAGGACACGCGACAATTGAGTCAGCAGGCTGATGGTTCCTCAAAGATGAGAGGGGACTACAATAAACTAAAGGCTCTTCTCAACAGCCGGAAAAGCAGGAACCGTAGGAACCAGTGGCCCGGATCGTAAGGGCCAAGCTCTATCCATAAACTTCTTCTTCATCACCACTGCCATTTTGTACCCTCACTCAAGGAATTCATTTTTTAACCAGGTGGTTTTCTTTCTCCGCTGAGAGTAGAGCGAAAGAGTAACCAAGCCCACTCGACAAAAGTTCAGGACACTCAAGCTGAAATCAGACAACTAAGACCAAGTGCAAAGAGACGTCCACCATGAAATAAACCTATTTATCCCTCCTTGCTTTCGCTCTCTAAGCCTTCAGAGAGGGCATTGTGCCATGTTTCGAGGTCATCTTTGTTGTCCTGATGACGAAGCACTGAACGTCCAGCTTGGAGTCATGGAAGGTCGGAAAGAAAGAGTGGGTTAGGACAAAGAGTGACTTGGAGTGGTCTCCATCTACATGTATGGTTTTGTGCGTGTCTATGTGTGATTCTCTGTTTACGGTACGTTGCGTTGAGAAACGAGCTCTTGCGGATGCACAAATTCAATTCCAAAGTCAATTTCCCAATATTAATGTCACAGGAGGATCACGCCGATTAGGAATTACGGGGTTGTTGAGTGAGTACATCACAGTTTAAAAGAGCCTCAGACTGGGGAAGGCTAAACTCACCCCTCACGGTGGCATTTACCGTGTTCGATTAGCTGAGATTAAAAAAAAATGCATTTCCATTGTGTATTTGTATAAAATGGAACCTAAAAAACGATGTATACATGTACCCTGTTTCCCCCAAAATAAGACATCCCTTAATAATAAGGCCAATCGGGCTTTTGAGCGCATGGCAATAAGGCCAAGCGCTTATTTCAGGGTTCAAAAAAATGTAAGACAGGGTCTAATTTTCGGGGAAACATGGTAGTACATATAGTTCTCGATTTACAATAGTTCATTTGGTGACCATTCGCAGTTACAACAGCACTGAAAAACTGTTTTTCACAGTTATGACCTTTGCAGCAATATAATTATAATTATCTGATCAAAATTCAGTTACTTGGCAACTGATTCCTATTTATGACGGTCGCAGTGTCCCGAGGTCACATGATCCTCTTTTGCAACCTTCTGACAAGCAAAGTCAACGGGGAAACCAGATTCACTTAACAACCGGGTTGCCAACTTATCCGCTGCAAGGATTCACTTAACAACTGTGTCAAGAAAAGTCATAAAATGGGGCAAAGCTCGCTTAACAAACGTCTCACTTAACAGCGTAAATTTTGGGCTCCGTTGCTGTTGTAAGTCGAGGACTTACCTGTATTAAACCCGGGTTTGATCAAGTGAAGGAGAAAAGTAGCATGAGGGCAAATATTTGCTGGAAGTTACAATAATTTATTTTACGAAACATCTCACCCGTAATACAATAGTACATACAGAACCCACAATACATAGAGTTACTTATACGTTGACAGATTTGACAGCAGTCATTTGATCTAATTAGGAATTTGAAAATTGCCTTAAACTGAACCTGAAAAAAAGTTAATGAAATACCCACTTGCAACCCTCATGAGATACACAGTGTAGTCTGCATAATGATGGGAAAGCTATCAGAAGAGTACACATATGTATCCAAACAAATACAGAAGGCTGCATGCCATTATATTGATAGCATTGGCTGACATCCTGTGTAGTGATATAATCCATTCGGGACATATCTTCAGAGGTGGGGGGTCACATACTGTAACAACCAGTTCACCCAGAACCGAAAATGTGAGTATGCTTGCGGCATCGGAAAAACGGCAATTATGTAGGACGGGATAGCACCAGGGTGGGTGGGTGGGCCCAGCCGCTGGTCGGAACTACCGGTTTGCCTGAACCGGTCTGAACCGGTAGCAGCCCACCTCTGCATAAGTTCATAACACATGAATAAAACATAGTCCTGCATGAGATCTTCTCCATTCACTTTGTTTCTATTGCTCGCACTGAGAAGGCAAGCAATAGAAAGGGCATTCAACTCAATGTGTTTTGGAAACTTCTGCTTGTTCAGGAATCAGGGGTGGGATTCAGCCGGTTTGGACCGGTTGGGGTGAACCATCTGGTTTACCCAAACCAGTTGTACAAGGACTGGCTGACCCCGCCTCCCGCCCCGAATAGTCTCCATGCGGTCTATTTTGGATGCCAGAACAGAGCAAGCATGCGTGGAGGCTCTGGGAGAGTGAAAAATGGGACTACTGGAAGTCCAAAAACGGGACCATTTCTGACCTCTGGAGGGCCTCCGGTGCCTGAGGAAGGCTGTTTTCGCCCTCCTGGAGGCTCCAGAAAAGCCTCCAGAGTCTGGGGAGGGCGAAAAACAGGCCTACCAAAAGTACCAGAACTCCGGAAATGGGTCCATTTCTGGCCTCCGGAGGCTGGGGGAGGCCATTTTCTCCCTCCTGGAGGTTCAAGGAAAGCCTCCGAGCCTGGGGAGGGCAAAAACACCCCCCCACCACCACCACCATAGTGCAGGAGGCTGAGTAGGCCACGGCCCCATGTCCACACCCATCCAGCAACCAGGCAGCGAACCGGTTGCTGAAAATTTTCAATCCCACCCCTGAATGTCGTGGTAGATCCCAAGCAAAGTATCCAATTTTCCACGCTCCATGGGAGATGGCCAAGAGTGAAATTCAAGGGGAAAAACACAATGGAAGCGCAGTTGGCACCTATATCCCCAGTTCCCTCCAATTTTTGGTCAAACGTTGATAGCGACAAAAAATCTGTACTTTTCAACTCTTATCTTTTTCTGATTTAGCCTCATGTTGAGTTTAATTAAAGTCAGCTTGTGACTTCTTTTGAAGACCCCGTAACAAACAATAGGGCTATTTCAAATAATACATGCCTTTGATCAGTTTTCAACCTAATTTGTGTGTACAACATTTCTTATTTATGGGTTTTTGACTTTTTAATAGGAGAATTGCATGGCAGAATTCAAGGAAGTTCAAATAATGATGGTGACCACATAAGGCAGAATATTCACTGGAGAAGCGTGAGTCAAATAGGAAGAGTGGTTCAGTGGCCTAGAGGTAGAGCTCTCGCCTCACAATCAGGAGGCTGTGAGTTCAATCCTATGTGGAGGCAGATATTTCTCTCTCTGGGCACACTGAGAATATATCTGCTGAATGAAACTCCGTACTGGCAACAGGAAGGGCATCTGGCCATTAAAACTCTCAGCCAGCTCCATTCAGTTGCCCAGACTTCACCCCGCAAGAGATGATGGGGATGATGATGAAGCATGAGTCAAATAGGAATGCTTTTTTAATAATTAAAAAAAAAGTCAATTAAGCCACTGATTCCTTGTCTCTACTCTGATCTGAAAAGTTCAGAGTCATCCAGTTTTTCCCTGAGGCTCACTCAAGAAACAGTTATGCCAAGCAGCCACTGATATCCCTTTGGTCATGTGTGAATCGTTACCGAAGCCGTGTGGCTTTTTCAAGAACATTTCATGTAAGCTGAGATGTAAGCAAATCTGTGGTGGTGGATCCCACCCTGCGTCAGTGTCTGCTTTCTCCAGGACATTTCCCAAACAGATGTTCTACTTCCCACACAAATAACTCCCAGTTCTCACATGTACTGCAGAACCAATTTTGCTATTTGCATTAACAGGCATGCATCCAAGATGAATGCTGGCGTGCTCTTTCTTAAAACCTATGAAGAACAGTTGCAGGAACTGGGTATGTCTAGTTTAATGAAAAGAAGGACTAGGGTTGACATGATAGCAGGGTCCCAATATCTCAGGGGCTGCCCCAAAGAAGAGGGAGTCAAGCTATTCTCCAAAGCACCTGAGGGTAGGTGCAATGGGTGGAAACTAATCAAGGAGAGAAGAAACAATGGGTGGAAACTAATCAAGGAGAGAAGCAACTTAGAACTAAGGAGAAATTTCCTGACAGTTAGAACAATTAATCAGTGGAACAACTTGCCTCCAGAAGTTGTGAATGCTCCAATACTAGAAGCTTTTTAGAAGATGTTGGATAACCATTTAACCAAATAACCATTTCTGAAGTGGTGTAGGGTTTCCTGCCTAAGCAGGGGGTTGGACTAGAAGACCTCCAAGGTCCCTTCCAACTCTGTCATTCTATTCTTAACACGCTCCACCTCATTTCTTCTAACGTCGCAGTGTTTTCAACCTCCGTTAAAATCAGCCCCGTTGTAAGCATATAAGTCTACTCGTTTTTAACCTTCCTTGCAATGACCTCTAGCTGTGGAAGTTGGTGTTTCTGCTTTTCTAACCCTTTCACCGATCATAAAGAAAGGAATAAAGCTGCCAACTGTTCGTCTGTTCTCTGTCATGCTTCTCCATGATGTTTAACACGAAGTGTCGAGGCACGACCTCCACACAAATGTTTGAAAGCGGAGCTCAACGCTCAAGCCCAGCGTAGAGATATTTCTGTAAGCAAAACCAATACAGAGTACGAACTACATCATAGCATGACGTATGTAATATCAAGGTAACGGCAGTCACCCCTCTTCAAAGATACTCCTAGTCGATTTTATTCAAGTTTGACCTTCAAAAGAGGAAGATTGATCTCCAAGTGGAATCCGTAATCACTCTCAAGTTCCTCTTGGCTGATCCTAGAATTGGAAGTCATGCTGGAAGTGAATTAAAGATCTGGAATTTCTGATAAGGGTGTTTAGGGGACAAATTCTTTCGGACAAATCCAGCAACTGTAAGCTCTACTAAAACCCAACTCAAGATTAATTCTTGGTGGCCTCTTGCTCTGGATGGTTCAACCAACTTGACACCTTCTGTATTTGGTTGGGAGGAAGTATTTATCATTTGTGTAATGCTAGTGTAATATATCAGTCTGGGATCAAGCTGTTTCCTTCTGATTTTGCCAGGATTAGCTTTCACAGTTACTTAACAGAAAATTGCTTTCCATATACCATAAATTCTTTCTACCCACCATGAGAATATAAGTAAAGAAGCCAATAATTAGGTGTAGTGGGACAAAGAGAGAATGAATTATGTTTAGTCCGAGTCATGAAATGAGAACAGCCTTCCCCAGATGTTCTAGCTTTCCACCCCTGTTGGAATTCTCCCAACAGTCATTGGGATGCAAGAACTTCAATCCGACACGCCTTGTGGCTACTTTTGATTTAATTTCAAATTGGCATTGGCAAGGAGGGTTATAGAAGAGCTGTCAAAATGGTGCTTATGTGATATCTTGAGACCCCCATTAAGAAATCATGATACTAATATAGCCTTCATGGACTAAAGCTACCTCTTGTGCTCCTATTTGATCTTCCCATATAAGTTATTTCTGAACATGGCAATTTCCAGCTGTCCTCTCCCTCTCCCTCTCTCCCTTCCTCCCTCTCTCTCTCTTTCTCTCTCTCTTATCTATCTATCTATCTATCTATCTATCTATCTATCTATCTATCTATCTATCTATCTCTAGCTACCTAGCTACCTACCTACCTAGTTAGCATATATCTACCAACTGTCCATCTATTCATTTATCATCTATTATTATTTACCTTTATCTATTATCTAGCAGCTGTCTGTCATCTATCATCTATCTATCATCTGTCTGTCTGTGTCTGTCTGTCTGTCTCTATCTACCATCTATGTATATCATCTATCCAGTGGTGGGTTTCAAATTATTTTACTACCGGTTCTGTGGGTGTGGCTTGGTGGGCGTGGCATGGCTTGGTGGGCATGGCAGGGAAGGATACTGCAAAATCCCCATTTCCTCCTGATCAGCTGGGACTTGGGAGGCTGAGAATAGATGTGGGAGGGGCCAGTCAGAATTTTTACTACCCGTTCTCCAAACTACTCAAAATTTCCACTACCGGTTCTCCAGAACTGGTCAGAACCTGCTGAAACCCACCTCTGCATCTATCTATCGATTGATCGATCGATCGATCAATCTACCATCTATCTAGTATTTATCTACCATCTATCTACCATCTATCTATCTATCTATCTATCTATCTATCTATCCATCCATCCTCTATCTATCATCTCTAGCTATCTCTAGCTATCATCATCTATCTCTTTCTGTTCACTCACCATCCTCTAAATCACGAAAATGAATCAATCCCAGCCTCAGCTTTGAGCTTACTAAGAGTGGGTACCCACAGTTTGGAGGGAAAAATCTCTATGGTTAGTCTCTGTCCACTTCCCCAGTCAAACATTAAGAGAAAGAAATGCACCGATGCCAGACATTAATATTTAGACCCTTTAAAAATGAAAGCTGGAATTGTTTTCTTTAAAAAAATATTCTGGAATTGGAAATGACTAGAGTGATTGATAGAAGATGGAATAAACTAGTATTCTTGAATTTGGATCCAAGTTCACTGTTCCATCAGCCCAGGTTTCTATGTGTGATGGTCTCCATATATATATTGGTCTTCAGTTCCATTAAGTCCAACCAGCAGGTTCTCCAACTAAAACGATGGGCAACATCTGGAGAACTTCATTTTGTCGAAACCCAGAATTTGTTAAAAATTCTGCCCATTTTAAAAAACCATCCTCATCCTGATACCCCAAAGATTTATGTTTATAAGATTGGTTGTTGGGTTTGTTTGTATTTAATACCTTCCTATTTTGAGGATACCGAAATAATGTATATAATTCTTTTTAAAAAAAATAATAATAATAATAATGAAGAAACATCTTTTAGACCTGAATTTGCCAAATGTAAAGATGGTCAACACTCTCTCTATATTTTTCCATCCGTGTGTACTAAATCTGTTTTGTGACCGCTTTTTGACATTTGTAAAGTTGGATGAAATTTTTCTTCAACAATGCTTTCTTTGTGATTGTCAGTCCTGTAGATACATGTATTTCATCGTTCGGTTTTTTTTTTAAATCATCTCTCTTATGCCAGATATGAATGTGTATAGGTTTAGCATGATGAAGCCCATGAAGGTGAATATGTGGTAGATTTTGAATTAAAAATAAAATAACAACACAGTAGTATTTAATTGGATACCCCAACTATTATTTGCCTGATAAAAAATAAATAAAGGGTATTGAAACCATTTTCTCATTTTGGTTGGATGGATCATTTTTGTATGCAATATATACTACAGTCCTGGGATGGGTTCTAATTTTTTTTTACTACTGGTTCTGTGGGCGTGGCTTATTTTATGGGCATGGCTTGATGGTCATGGGACAATTCTTTAGGATTTAGCAGAGGTACTGGTCTACCAGGCTTTTAACTGCTTGCAGAGCTGTACCAGTCTACTCATTTGTTCTTGGAGCGTTCCAGCCTACCCATTGTTTTTGGAGGCACCAGTCTACCCATTTGTTTTTGGAGGCACTGGTCTATTCATTTGTTTTTGGAGGCACTGGTCTACCCATTTGTTTTTGGAGGCAC